>JBBBDQ010000320.1:850000-1142073 GCA_037127315.1 Ascarosepion bandense | reverse complement strand
GCATATTTTTATTTAGATTTTGACATTTTCATTTAGAAATATGAAAATAAGCACATTTTTATTTCGATTTTGACTTTTTCACTCACAAATATGAAAATAAGCATATTTTTATTTAGATTTTGAGTTTTTCATTTAGGAATATGAAAAGAAGCATATTTTTATTTATGTTTTGAGGTTTTCGTTTAGAAATATGAAAATAAGCATATTTTTATTTGGATTTTGTCTTTTTTATTTAGAAATATGAAAATAAGCATATTGGTATTTAGATTTTGACTTTTTCATTTATAAATATGAAAATAAGCATATTTTTATTTAGATTTTGACTTTTTCATTTAGAAATATGAGAATAATCATATTCTTATTTAGATTTTGGCATTTTGCTTTAGAAATATGAAAATAAGCATATTTTTCTTTAGATTTTGCCTTTTTCATTCATAAATATGAAAATAAGCATATTTTTATTTAGATTTTGACTTTTTTCATTTAGAAATATGAAAATAAGCATATTTTTATTTAGATTTTGAATTTTAATTTATAAATTTGAAAATAAGCATATTTTTATTTAGATTTTGATTTTTTCATTTAGAAATATGAAAATAATCATATTTTTAATTAGATTTTGGGCATTTTCCTCTAGAAATATGAAAATAAGCCTATTTTTATTTAGATTTTGACTTTTTCAATTAGAAATATGAAAATAAGCATATTTTTATTTAGATTTTGACTTTTTCATTTAGAAATATGAAAATAAGCATATTTTTATTTAGATTTTGGCATTTTGCTTTAGAAATATGAAAAGAAGCATATTTTTCTTTAGATTTTGCCTTTTTCATTCATAAATATGAAAATAAGCATATTTTTATTTAGATTTTGAATTTTAATTTATAAATTTGAAAATAAGCATATTTTTATTTAGATTTTGATTTTTTCATTTAGAAATATGAAAATAATCATATTTTTAATTAGATTTTGGCATTTTCATTTAGAAATATGAAAATAAGCCTATTTTTATTTAGATTTTGACTTTTTCAATTAGAAATATGAAAATAAGCATATTTTTATTTAGATTTTGAGTTTTTCATTTATAAGTATGAAAATAATCATATTTTTAATTAGATTTTGGCATTTTCATTTAGAAATATGAAAATAAGCCTATTTTTATTTAGATTTTGACTTTTTCAATTAGAAATATGAAAATAAGCATATTTTTATTTAGATTTTGACTTTTTCATTTATAAGTATGAAAATAAGCATATTTTTATTTAGATTTTGACTTTTTCATTTAGAAATATGAAAATAAGCATATTTTTATTTAGATTTTGACTTTTTCATTTATAAATATGAGAATAATCATATTCTTATTTAGATCTTGGCATTTTGCTTTAGAAATATGAAAATAAGCATATTTTTCTTTAGATTTTGCCTTTTTCATTCACAAATATGAAAGTAAGCATATTTTTATGTAGATTTTGACTTTTTTCATTTAGAAATATGAAAATAAGCATATTTTTATTTATATTTTGAGTTTTTCATTTAGAAATATGAAAAGAAGCATATTTTATTTAGATTTTGACTTTTTAATTTATAAATATGAAAATAAGCATATTTTTATTTAGATTTTGATTTTTTTCATTTAGAAATATGAAAATAATCATATTTTTATTTAGATTTTAACTTTTTCATTTAGAAATATGAAAATAAGCATATTTTTCTTTAGATTTTGCCTTTTTCATTTGGAAATATGAAAATAAGCATATTTTTTATTTAGATTTTGCCTTTTTCATTTAGAAATATGAAAATAAGCATATTTTTATTTAGATTTTAACTTTTTCAGTTAGAAATATGAAAATAAGCATTTTTTTATTTGGATTTTGTCTTTTTCATTTAGAAATATGAAAATAAGCATATTTGTATTTAGATTTTGAGTTTTTCATTTAGGAATATGAAAAGAAGCATATTTTTATTTAGATTTTGACTTTTTCATTTATAAATATGAAAATAAGCATATTTTTATTTAGATTTTGACTTTTTCATTTAGAAATATGAGAATAATCATATTCTTATTTAGATTTTGGCATTTTGCTTTAGAAATATGAAAATAAGCATATTTTTCTTTAGATTTTGCCTTTTTCATTCATAAATATGAAAATAAGCATATTTTTATTTAGATTTTGACTTTTTTCATTTAGAAATATGAAAATAAGCATATTTTTATTAGATTTTGACTTTTTCATTTAGAAATATGAAAATAAGCGTATTTTTCGTTAGATTTTGAGTTTTTCAGTTAGATATATGAAAATAATCATATTTCTATTTAGATTTTGGCATTTTCCTTTAGAAATATGAAAATAAGCCTATTTTTATTTAGATTTTGAGTTTTTCATTTACAAATATGAAAATGAGCATATTTTTATTTAGATTTTGACTTTTTCATTTAGAAATATGAAAATAAGCATATTTTTATTTAGATTTTGACTTTTTCATTTATAAATATGAAAATAAGCATATTTTTATTTAGATTTTGAGGTTTTCATTTAGAAATATTAAAAGAAGCATATTTTTTTTAGATTTTTATTTTTCCCTTCAGAAATATGAAAATAAGCATATTTTTGTTTAGATTTTGTCTTTTTCATTTAGAATTATGAAAATAAGCATATTTTTATTTAGATTTTGACTTTTTCATTTAGAAATATGAAAATGAGCATATTTTTATTTAGAGTTTGACTTTTTCATTTTGAAATATGAAATAAGCATATTTTTCGTTTGATTTTGAGTTTTTCATTTAGAAATATGAAAATTAGCATATTTTTATTTAGATTTTGGCATTTTCATTTAGAAATATGAAAATAAGCATATTTTTATTTGGATTTTGCCTTTTTCATTTAGAAATATGAAAATAAGCATATTTTTATTTACATTTTGTCTTTTTCATTTAGAAATATGAAAATAAACATATTTTTATTTAGATTTTGACTTTTTCATTTAGGAATATGAAAATAAGCGACTTTTCATTAAGATGTTGACATTTTCATTTAGAAATAGGAAAATAAGCATATTTTTATTTAGATTTTGACTTTTTCTGTTAGAAAGATGAAAATAAGCATATTTTTATTTAGATTTTGTCTTTTTCATTTAGAAATATGAAAATAAGCACGTTTTTATTTAGATTTTGGCTTTTTCCTTTATAAATATGAAAATAAGCATATTTTTATTTAGATTTTGGCATTTTCCTTTAGAAATATGAAAATAAGCATATTTTTATTTAGATTTTGAGTTTTTCAATTAGAAATATGAAAATAAGCGTATTTTCATTAAGATTTTGACGTTTTCATTTAGAAATATGAAAATAAGCACATTCTCATTAAGTATTTGCTTTTTCATTTAGAAATATGAAAATAAGCATATTTTTATTTAGATTTTGACTTTTTCATTTAGAAATATGAAAATAAGCCTAGTTTTATTTAGATATTGACTTTTTCATTTAGAATTATGAAAATAAGCATATTTTTATTTAGATTTTGACTGAAAAGAAGCAACATTTTATGAGTATTTTGACTTTTTAGTTTAGAAATATGAAAATAAGCAGCTTTTCTTTAGAATTTAGTTTTTTTCATTTAGAAATATCAAAATTAGAATATTTGTATTAGAAGTCCATTTTTTTTTCATAAAAAATACGAAATTATGCACTATTCTTTTTTATTTTTTTTTTAGATATATGATAACAACTATCATTTCCTTACAATTTTGGATTTCTAATTCTGAAATATGAAAAGATGCATCATTTCATGGAGATTTTGTCTTTAATTTAGAAATATGAAAATATGCATCTTTTTATTAGGATTTTGATTTTTTATTTAGAATATCCTGGAAAATACGGAAAATATCATCAGCTTATAACAACCAATCCAAATCCTTCAGACTTTGTTTGGAGGAAAAAATAGCTATTATTACCTTCCCAACCCAAAACAAACTACTAAAAAACAATGTGAACTCATCCCAAAATGCAGGCATGAAAACAAATTTTTACTATATTACTTAAAAATAGGAAACTGAAAATAATAAATAATAATGAAGAACAAATAATTTAATCCAAACAAATAATAAGCAATTTAACGAACCACTGCTATCATAATCACCTATAAAATAAATTTGAAATAAAATAAATAAAAAATCCAAATAAATAAAATTATACATCAAAATTTGAAAAGAATAATTAAATATAAATATAAAAATAAAAAGTAAAATAAATTTATTCAAATAATAAATAAATTAACAAACCACTCCCGCCAAAATAACTGTTAGAACAATTACCCACAAGGCGCCACTGACCCATATATATAAATAACCAAGAAAAAAAAAGTAGCCTGATGATTGTGCCTAGCATGAAAAAGTCTGTTACCTCTCAGTGTGTGTTGACTTATAAGCATTTTTTCAGTGAAAATGACTAACAAATAATATTTTATTCATTTTTTAAAAAATTTTTCAAGTATTCTAACATTTTCTTTTTGCTAGAGATAAGGAATGTAAAAATATTCCACAACTACTTTTCTTAGCATTTTCTGCCACTTCTCTGCACACGACTGAATATCATGTGAGCATCTTTCTATTTTAAAAAAATTCTTAAATACTCCATTTCCACTATCAAATAATATAATGGTAGAAGAGAATTCTTTGATATAGTGCCTCTCTAATCTTAAGATGCTTTTGATATTGTGCTTTAAACAGTATTCTTGTATTTTCGACCAAAATTTTCCTTAAAGGTTCTTGTAAATTATGGGTTAATGTTTTTTATGGCACTTTGGTTTGATAAGTGACATGTAAGGTGTCTACCCCAAGAGGCAGTAGTGTGTTCAATATAGGTAATCTATCCTGCATTTGGAAACCTAGATATATATGCAGCTGTCTGTACAAGGCATGAAATACTCAATTTCTTATTCTTTATCAGGGCAGTTGCATAAGTCACAAAATAACTCTTTTAGCTATTTTATTAACAATTTGTTGTGTTGTGGCTTGTACCATGTGACATCCGGTTGCCCAGATGTATAAAAGACAATGTGCACTTTAGCACGGGGTATGTTGACTTTGGGGAGTTACACCTACTACTGCGAGAGACTGTTAATATTGTATATACATCTTGGTTAAATCATTCTGGTAATAAAGCTACATTTCTCGGTGTATCTCTTCATTCCATGATACAACAGTTGGCAGTGAGGATGAGATATGGTATGAGCCACGACACAACACAATTATAAAAGGTATCTTTTTTTTTTAACTATGTTGATTTTTATAAATGTTTAGCTATAGTAAGAGTGTTTTTTTATTTTCCAAATACCACATTATGGCTGTATTTATAGTTAGTATATTGTGTGTTAGTTCTTTGTTTTTTATTATTTATGCCTCAATTATTTTTTATCCTTTTTTTTACATATAGATGAGACTATTATAGTCATATTTTCTACAAGTATGTTGAGGACAGAGTTTGGTAGGTTTGTCCAATATAATTATTCATAAGTTTGGTTTGATCAAGAATGCAGTTCCTTAAGAAACATGTAAATTTATAAATAATATCGACCCTTTCTAGTTTGAATCTTGCAGGTGAGTTGTTGTGGTTTATGATGATGAGGTTAGTTGCTTTAAATTTTTTATAGTAGATTGTTCCTGATCAACCTAAATTTATGAATAATTGGACATACTATTGCATACCTATCAAGAAAAAAGAAAACTTCCATTACATCTCTCTGACAAAACATGCACACAAACATATCAAACTCATAGAAAATATGCCTCATCCACATTAAAAAGCTAACACTCATAATATCAACTAGGAACATGGTCACAATGCTGACCGTATTTGGAAAGTGAAAATATTCTCATCATGACATATAAAAATCTACATATTCAGATAAAAATGAAATAAACATCTAATGATAGAATAGCCAAAAGCGCTCAGATATACAAAACATTCAGACAGTTTTTGTGCTTTTTTTTTTGAGAAAAGAAAACACTTATATAAACATTAGAAAAATTTAATAAAACGCTTAATCTCAGTACCTTGTCAGTCGTCTTTAATGAAACACACAAACACACACACACACACACACAATAATAATAATGATGATCTTTTGTAGAGGTGATGTTAAATCATTCAATGAGATGTCTGCAAGTAATTAAGTGTCAGGATACAATACAAAGAATAAAAAATAAGAACATGTTAAATTTTTTTCTTAATAAATCATAAAAAAAAATTAATTTCTTGTGGACATAGTTCTTGAAAATACGTGACTTAGTTTCTGTTTTTCAGGATGGAAGATAAGGTAGATAACTCTCTAGGTGTACATATTAGAACCTTAAACTCAAGAAAAAACATGGGATTATTTTTTAAATTCTTTGTTTTCAAGAGTGCTTGCACTGTAATGCGTGATAAATTTGAAAGCAAATTCCAAGAGTTTATAAAACTATTATCTCATTCATTATCATGTAAATAATCATAATGAATGAAGAAAAAAAAATAGAGTTATTTCCCTTAAACTAACGAGTTCATCTTTTCTTTTGCTCCCTACTCCTCATTTTTTTAAAAACAACATGAAAAAAAATTAATTTATATATTTGTTCAGATGTTCTTTTTTCTCATGTATCTTAGCATTATTTTTCAATGCATTAGGAATATTTAAACAAATTGATGCATGAATGTTTTCCAATATTAAAAAAAAAAAAATTAACAATTTTTTAGTAAACAATAAATAGCTGTAAGTAACGTATTTTTATTGAATGTTGGTACATATTTCGAGACTTTTATTCCCTTCATCAGCCAGTATGTTGTACAGTTTTTGTTTAATTTACTAAATCATACAAGCTAGATCAAGTGAAAGCAGTAATCCTGAGTATGATGACGAACTACATGCGGCAATAAGGGCTCTGATCGGAAGCTTGGAGGTTTTAAGAAGCTATGGATTATGGATGGCTATTACTGCTGGGTTGGTTCTTTCACCTAAACATTCAAGACTTGTTGAATAGCTTTCGTCACTGAAATAAATAGGCAAAGAGAAAAGGAAGGATACAGAGACAGTTAGAGGGACAGTTTGGACACTGATTTTATTTTTTGGATTCCAACGACCTCTTGTTGGGGAAATTTCTTCCCGAACAGTCGTCACGTTTTTACCAGTCAAAGTCCAACAGAAAAAGAGGTAGAGTTTATTTTTGGGACCAGGAAGCCTCTCTTTTTGCACATGCATAAATTGTTTTCCTTGTCAGAGGACTCCTGGGAGATTTTTATGTTTATTTTATTTTGTACTTTTATTTTATTTTATTTAGTTTTTTTATTTTATTTCGTATTTTTTATTCAATTCCTACAACACATCCTTACCCGATGTAGAGGAGCTACAGTAAGGATGCATTGAAGGCAAAGTTAGTCTTTTATAAGGTGCCTGTGTGTATGTTACTCTTTTCAATGTGCATATAATTTTGTTTATGTGTGTATTTTTATGTGTAGTAAAAATGGTCATTGTTTCTTGCAAACCGCACATGTCTACCCGAGTGGGTGACGGTTGGTTCCTTTGGTGAGTCTTGCTGCGTTTTAGGTGTTGGTGATGTGTTTTCTGTTAGGCTGTGTTTTTTGTTTTCATTCTTTTTCTGGGCATGGGCGAATATTGCTGGTTTCAATCACTTAGTTGAAACTGTTTGCTCATCACCAGCCAATGTCTCTATGATAAAATATTTTTCTTCTTGTTTTATTACTTTGTATGGCCCTGAATATGGAGCTTCCAGAGGTTTCCTGATCCTGTCGGTTTGCAGCCATACATATGTTGCTGATTTTAGTTCTTTAGGTATAAAGGATTTTTTGAGTTGTATTTTTTTTTTTTTTAATCATCTCACCCCAAGCAAGGCATTCCACTGCCACTATTGCGCATGGGGCTACATAGGGGAAGGTAAAGAGAGGGAGTGGTTAGACATAGGGAATGTCAGGAGGAAGGTGACAGATGAGTAAGAATACCGAGGATGAGGGTTGGGCAGATGGGAAGAGTGTTTGATAGAATGGGAGCAGGTTAGTGTGTTAGGAGGTGTCTATTGACCTTACATTTAAACTCCTGGAGATTGTAGCCGTCGGGGAAGCAATCGTTTGGAAGAGAATTCCACAGTCGGGAAGTGCGAGGAAAGAAACTGTTGGAGTAGAAGTTACGGCTGCATTTTATCGGTTTCACGGTAAAAGGGTGGGATCTAGTTGCTAATCTAGTATCTCGTTCAAATACGTATTTAGGGGGCACTAGTGATCTAAGTTCATCGGAGCAGAAGCCGTGAAAGTATTTATAGAAGAGACACAGGGAAGCCACGTCGCGCCGGTGGGAGAGAGACTGCAGGCGGTCTGCCAAGTCAGTATCTATCACATTACAGACCCTCCTCTGAACCTTATCAAGAAGCCCGAGGAGAACAGCAGGGGCACCCGACCAGATATGGCAGCAGTATTCAATGCACGGGCGGATGGTAGATTTATAAATGTGCAGGATAGATTCAGACGGAAAAAACTTCCGGGCCCTACACAGAGAACCGACTTTCACAGCAGCGGATTTAGCAATGGATTCGATATAGTCATTCCATTTGAGGTCCGCTGAAAGTGTGAGACCAAGGAGGCGCAGTGTTTTACTCTCTGGGAGGCAAGCCTGGTCCATGCTAATGGGAGGTAGGTGAGATTGTCGATGATGGTTAATTGAGAGTAGCTTCGTTTTAGAAGCATTAAAATTTACTAACCATTTCTTACCCCAGTCCAATATGGATTGGAGGTCTTTTTCAATCTCGGCTGCGAGGTTAGCTTTGACGCCTACACCAGATTTTTGTAGGAGGCGAGAATAAACTGTGGTGTCATCGGCGTACAAACCTATTTGGGCTCTTATGGAATCAGGGAGATCATTAATGTATATCAGGAAGAGTGTAGGACCTAAGATGGAGCCTTGGGGGACACCTGCGTTTGTATGGTAGTTCTGAGAGGCATGTCCATTTAATACCACCTTCATTGTGCGGTTAGAGAGGAATGACTGGAGTAGTTCAAACAAATGTCCAGTTATACCATAGCTCCGCAGTTTACATAGAAGGCCAGCATGCCAAACTCTGTCGAACGCCTTAGATATATCCAATGCAACGGTTCGGGCTTCTCCATTCCTGTCGAGTGCCTGGTATATGTACTCGGTGATGGTCGTTAGCATATCAGCAGTAGACCTGGTGAAGCGGAAACCATATTGCTTGTCCGAAAGGAGCCTGTGTGCTGTGAGATGCTGAACCACCTCGGCGTTGATAATGACTTCGAACACTTTGCCAAAGATCGGAAGAAGGCTGATAGGGCGGTAATTTGCAGGGTCAGAGGGTTCTCCATATATAGGAACTACAGAGGAAGATTTCCAACAGGCAGGAAAGCAGGAAGCAGATAGGCAGAGGTTGTAGAGCTTAGAAAGGACAGAGGAGAGTTCAGGGGCACATTTCTTTAAGACTATGGTTGGGATTCCGTCACCACCGCTCGCTTTGTGAGGGTCGAGTTTTAAGATTATCTTAGAGATAAGCGAAGGTGTAATGTGGACATCATTCAGTTGTGCCTCGGTTCTAGGTGAGAAGTCGGGTGTCAAAACTCCAGACGAGTCCAGACTCGAATTGTTCGAGAATCTGTGGGCAAAGCATTCAGCCTTATCTGCTGGGGAAGTGAGGACCTCAAATTTGTTGATTAGCGGGCGTATTGTGGACTTGCTCTTGTTAAGTACTCTTTTACAGAGTCGCCAGTAGTCTTTAGAGCCGAATTTAGAGCATGCTATGCGTTGCTTCATTCTGGCAGCAAACAAAATCTTAGCTTCGTTAAGCATCCTTTTACACTTATTACGAGCTGAAGTGAAAAGGCGCCTGTTTTGGTCCAACGCGTAGTTACGATAGAGTCGGAAGAAATGATTCCGGTGGGCAATGGCAGCCGAGCAAGCGGGTGAGAACCACGGAGACAAATGAGATTTAAGCTGGAATTTCCTAGCAGGGATGAAGGCATCGATGCCAGCCTTAACCCAGGAGGAGACCTCGGATGCACATTCTTCGATGGGAAGACTAAAGATGTTGTTCCAAGGGATGTCACAGAGGAAGTCTCGGAACGAATCCCAGTCTGCTCTTTGATAGCAGTAGGATATTCTACTTGTCTGGGTTTCATGGGTCGGGCGGGGAGTGGAGTGAAATATTGACGGACACTACAGTGTGGTCAGAGTTTCCGAGTGGGCAGAGTTGTCTGGTAGTGCAAGAGTCTGGGATGGAAGTGAAGCAGAGGTCTAGAAGTGAGTCCCTTCTGTTATGGTTGTCGGAGAAATGCGTGGGGAAGTCCACTACTTGCGTAAGGGATTGGGTGATTGAAAAGTTCATGGTGTGGACACCAGCAGGGTCAGTGACAGCGTTCTTCAGCCACTTGGTGTGGTGGGCGTTAAAGTCACCAAACACGAATACATGGGCAGAGGGATGGGAAGAAATGGCTTTGTCAATATTGTCAGAAATGATGTCAAGTAACGAACAATCAGGGGAGGAAGGAGAGCGGTAGAGAAAGAAGAGATAGCTAATCGAGCTGAGAAGTGAGAGGCGGAAGCACATGAAAGAATGATCTGGGGATTCAAAAGATGACACCCTAGCTAAGGGAAGGTGTTCGCTGACATAGACACCAAGCCCATGCATATGAACGTTGGAGTCCTTCCTGAAGAGTGGAAGGTAGCCAGGAATGTAGAACTCAGATGAGGGGATAGAAGGGTTAAGATTAGTTTCGCATAGGGCTAATATATCAGGTGAGTTATTATGGAGGAAAGAATCTACGCTGGGGAAGTTGGTGCGGATGCCGCGTATGTTAGTGAAAGAGATGCAGATAGGTTTGGGTGTTTTCAAATGAGCTGGTTTAGTTTTGCTATTATGTTTGCTTTTTTCCATAGTGATTCAGTTAAGGAGAGGTCTTAGAATAGAATCAGTCGGTCAATCATTTGCAACTTGTAAAGGATGGAGACTGGCGCGGCCTACAACATAATGTGGCCTCGGGGTTGCCCACCGAACGTTCATGCAGGGACGCCCGTCCATGCGCGATATGGCACTACAAGAACCCCGGTATTATTCAACTGTTGATCAGAGCAGCCTCTCAAGACGCTACGCAAGAGTTCGGGCTCCTAATTACCAGTCGGAAGCAGCAACCAGGAAACTGCCAACCCGGTACCCTCAGAATGTAAAGACGTTGCCACCATACTCCGTAACTGCAAAGAGCTTCCAGCTGAACTAACACTAAGACCGGAGAAAGGGGAGGAACCGGGAACCCCTTCCTAAACAAGAAACAAGGCGATCACCTCTAAACTCATTCAAAAGAAGTGGGTGGAGTGTGAGACCGGGCGATAGTAGGAACTATCTACTCCAATAAATGTAGCTGTCCTTCTGAAAGGAGGGTTATATCCAACTCTTGCATCTCTTTGGCAATTTTTTTTATGTCATGTTTTATCAGGTCAGGATATTCCTGGTCTATTATTGGTCTTGGAAGTAATAACTGGGTTCCTGTGACAGCAGTGGCCGGGGAGAAACCTTGCTCATTAGGTACATTCCTAATACCAAGCAATATAATTGGCAATGCAAACCAACCATCTGCTGCTGTGTGCATAAAGACTGGGATTTTGACTGATATCGCTGATGCGCTTTCTTCCATTTTAGTGACTTACGATAAGGCAACAAGAGGGAGGAAGATAAAAGAAAAAAACAAGACAATAAAGCAAATCTCTGCTGTATGGAACGTGTTTGCGTTCATAACTTTTCTTTTTTTTTTTTTTAGTTTTACACAGCACGTGTATGGTTACAGTAGTCAACTTGACCTGTTGTAGTGGTGGAGGAATGGTAAGCCAAGGATTGGTAGTGAGGGAAGCAGGCAAAATCACATGGGGTTAAAAGATTGCCACAATATATAAGTGTATACTAATTGTAGGAAAGTTGTTAATTTTTTTTTTTTTTTTTTTTTTTTTTTTTTGTGCAAGAAACTTCCCGTGTTCATATCACCTTGCATGGTTGTCACTATTATAGTTGTGGTGAAGAAATGAATTTCTCTTCCTGTTTTTTTTTGTTTTTTTTTTTGTCCCAGAAAACTTGAGTGTAGATATCATGGCATGGTGGTCACCATTATGGAAGTTATGGCTATTATTGCTGGGTTGGTTCTTTCACCTAAACATCCAACACTTGTTGAATAGCTTTCGTCACTGAAATAAATAGGCAAAGAGAAAAGGAAAGATACAGAGACAGTTAGAGGGACAGTTTGGACACTGATTTTATTTTTTGATTCCAACGACCTCTTGTTGGGGAAATTCTTTCCCGAACAGTCGGCATGTCTTTACCAGTCAAAGTCCAACAGAAAAAGAGGTAGAGTTTATTTTTGGCACCAGGAAACCTTTCTTTTTGCACATGTGTAAATTCTCTTTCCTGTCAGAGGACTCCTGGGAGATTTTTATGTTTATTTTATTTTGTACTTTTATTTTATTTCGTAGTTTTTATTTTATTTCGGATTTTTTATTCAATCCCTACAAAGCATGTTGTTGTTGCCAGGTTCACCCTGACTCAGAGTGATAACACCTGACCAGCTATTTAAATTAACCCCCAAACTGGGGTCATTTAAGAAAAAAAAAAAGAAAAAGTTAGGTCTTTGGATAGCAAGTTAAGAGAAGAAAATTTCTGAAATAAAATCTTCCCTAAAACTACTCTGTGTAGGATAGGCTGAACTCTCTAACCTTGGTAGGTAATCTTTCTAGAGATGGAGCTTTGATAACTGGTTGGTGTTAGTGAGAGTGTATAGCTGTAAAACTATCTCCAATATTATCATTATGGTTCAATTACAGAACCATCAAAAAAGCCTGGTCTAACCCATGGAAACAAAAATTAATTGATGATGGTCATGAATTAGTTAAAATTATCTAAAATTAATTAAGAAAAAGTGCAAAATATTCCATCAAGATAACATTATATCAGATACATTTCTTTGGTAACCAGACAAAGACCATTACTGCTCATCTGAGAAGTTTTCCTCTTCATATTCACCAGATATTGTGCCTTTTGCTTTACCATTTTTTTTCAGTTATTATAGAAATCACTTAATGAAAAAATTGCAATTTCCTGAAAAAAAGCTGATGTTTTTTGAGAAAGATAAAAAAATCTAAAATCTGGTAGTATGGAATTCAAAAATTTACTTAATGATGACAAAAGATTATGGGACAAAATGGTAAATATATTGTTTAATAAAGTTAATTTTGGAAAAAAATCCTTTCTTTAACCAACGACTTTTGTGGCTACTAAATGAAGTTATTAGTTCAAATTATAATAAAATATGATCATGGAAATATTTAAGGATTTTTTTCAATACTTAATAGAAAATTCCTAGTTAAATGCTGTTCCCATTTCTATGTGTGCAAATTATAAATTTAAAAATCATCAAATATCTTCAGTAGACACTTTCTTCATTAGGAAAGATAAAATGAACAATTGTCAGTCATTAACATTTAACAAACATTGATGCATTAGAAAATCAATCTCAATATTTTGTTTCCATGTTTTTCATGTTAGACACTTGGCCTCTTGCCTCTAATGTTTTTGTAGTAGCTAAATTACTAGATCCTTTTGAGCAAAAGAGTTAATTTCACTCTAAAAGGATGCAAGAAATCTAAATATATTTATTTGATTTTTGAGATGAGGAATTATCATTATATACTTTGATATTTTTTCACTATTGTTCTCATCTTTGCTTTTTATAGGTTTTATTATAGAAACAACATTTTTAACAAAGTACTCTTTGGTTATATGTAAGAGTCTTTTTTTTCTTAAGAGGAATTTTGTATTGTATTCAAAAGGTTATAAATTAATCACACCTTCACTCTTCCACAAATAATTGATCAGAAGATAACCAGGGAGCATTTGAATGAAATAAGGTGTCTATAATAGTGCCACTGACTACCAAAGATTAGAACGGAACTTTCAGAAGATAAAAGTGTGTGTTTGTGTGTGAACATTTGGAATAACCATATATATTTTTATATATCAAGAACAATTTAAGAAAAAATGTATGACAAAGTTGTAAAAGTTTTCTTGTGGCACATTTTGTCTTTTAGGAATTCAATGGACTAAATGTCGTCACACCAACATAACGAATATAGTCTGAAGTCCTAAAGGATGAAATGTATCATAAAACTCCCCCGCCCTTGTCATAAATATATTACTTACCTCCTTCAGATTGTTATCGTCATCTTTGCCATGTCTATGATGTTTGTTTTTGGCTTGGAATTGCAACTTATATCACCTGAAGAAGGCTAGAGCATACAATAGGCAAAATATCATGAATATGAGACGATGAGGAAAACAGTCTGAATGATGTAAAAAGTTACAATATCTCATCTCAGAAATATACACAACTGTGTGTGTATATGTGTGTGTATATATTATATATATATGACACAATGATTACATATATACATGAAACAGATTGAAGTCAACGTAACAATGTCCACTTTTATATTTATATACACACTATTCCTGATATAGCATACTTCGAAACTATATTTTATCGTATATATATATAACACCCAAAAGTGCTCAGTGGTTACCTAGAACTGTAATATTCAGTTAACATCTGATTTATCTGCTAAAGAGTTTTGCATTGAAATACTTATCAGGGCCAGATGTTTGAACATCTCTGGCTCTGATGAGTGAAACTCTTTATTTAGTCAATCAGGTTAGTCAATTGAACTTTTAATGATTTATTAAATATATCTATATAACCAAACCTTACAAGTGGGTTTCCTTCCAATGACCTGGTCACTAAGTGAAAAGTTGTAACTGACTGCTATTTCAGGTATATTACATGTGTAATGTGTTCATGTCAACCAGCTTCAAATAGCTTTAAGTTCTTTTCCCACAGGCAAGATATCAAAGCCTTTCACTGGTCTATTGCTGTTTCCATTGAAAGTGTTCAAACTACATTGCTTAGTTCTACCTATTCTGACCTTCAAAGTTAAAACCCACATTGTAGCAAACCACTCTCATTCCTGTTATACTCCATTGGTGGGATGTAAGTTTCACTCAGGTAGCTTCTTACCATGAATTGCTGCTTTGTGCAACTGACTTCAAGAGAACACTTCCCTGATCACTACAATCTTAACTGTTATTTTTCCCATATATTCTCATTGCTTTTTATTCTGTAACCCTCTACCTCGAGTGGCTCTTGGGCTTTGTACAAGGTGAATATTATTGTAAAAAACATATCACATTTGTACTATTTGTAAGATTTCTAATTTATTTCTAAATGTTCATACAGTGTTGAATAGTAAACATTAGATTTGAAACTCAGCTCTATACTCGGTACACTACTTTGGTTTGCATAAATTGTAAATAGAGTATCAGCAAATTTTTATTTATTTTTAACATTATTAATTTGACTTGATTTTGATTCATTTTGAAGAAAGTGAAAATGGGCATGATTAAAGTTACCATACAATGTACAATACTGACTGGTTGGATATTTTACTTTTTATTTGACAAGATTTTATTACTGGTTGTAAAGTTTGGGATCATTAAGCAGGTAAGTCTTTATGTGAGAACTGGCTGTATAGATACAAAGTGTGGACATAGGAATCAATATTCCATAGTGATTTTCAGTTTCATGCTTCAGTACCATTACTTCATTAGGGGTCTCTATCATGGGAGAATTAAGGGAAGGAGTCCCAATATAAATTCTTATGTATACACTATCTTTATCAAAAACACACTATCTCTGATTTTGAGGACTCTTCTCTTATAGCAAATTATATAAGAAATCTTTAATCATTAAACTTGAATAAGTGATGTGAATAATCTGGTATGCAATGTTTCTGATTTCTTAACATTGTAAAACTGCCACACATGACTGCTTTTATTAACAAGTCTTCTGATCTTTTTTCAAAATATTTCCTGCTGCTTTTAATCTGTCAAATATAATAACAATTCCAGGAAATTTCCTTTTAATCAAAGTTGGAGATTTAGTTTTCATTTCTTGTTTTGTTACATTGTCTGTGTTCAATATTTGGTAAAAAATACTTGTCTGAAAATAATATTGAAAAATAATAATCCATCATGTCAGATTTACAAACAAAACAGCAGAAATGTAATAAGTTCAGCCACAATTCCGATCTATAAAAATGACACATTTATTAAAAGAGGGAGTAACTTAGACCGAAAATTCACAAGAGTGCTGCTATCAAATCTTACCAAATTATAAAACTGCACCTCAGATTTTTTTCAAATATCCCCTTTCTTAAATAGTACTTCTATTATAATACTCCAAGATCTATTACTATAAAAAATGTAAAAACATAAAAAAGCAGTTAACTTTTCTATTTAAAATATATAATACATAAATTAATCTCAAATTTTAAAAAAAATTCAACATTTACTTACTTTTGTTTATTAGACATTAAATTACATATTTCATATATTTATGAGCTTCTTTAAGTTTAAAAATTTGTAAAACTAACAGCATTTTTACTTCTGTATTTAAATACTTGTTGCAAAATACAATCCTTAAATTTGTTTTGATAAAGCTCATCAGAGGACAGATGTTTTGGAAAAGCTTATTACAAGAGGTAATGGTTAAAATTGAAGTGACCAGAAAAGTATTCTCTCAGGAGTCTCTTCCACAAAGCTTCTACCCAAGATCAGCTACTATCCAAGTGAAACTTCTTTTTTTCTAATGGCATATAAAGGGAATGAGAATGATTTACCCATACATATGTGGCAGGATGCGTTTTTGCTTTGAAGGTCAAGAACTGGTGGAACTAAGAAATATAGCTTGTCAGAACATTTGCCATGGAAATAGCAATAGAGTAGCAAGAGACCAGTGACAATCTGTGGGAAGGAGATTGCAGGTGTGTGTAGGGGGTGATAATTCTTCAACCACAAGGCTAAATAGATGCTTTCGAGCCAGTGAGGGCAGAACAACCCAGATATGGCAGCAATATTTCATTTTTGGTTTGATTTGAAGATTAAACGTAAATTTAATTAAACACCCATAGGAGTTTCTGCAAAGATAAACTAATAGTAGTCAGATACTTACTGGAGTGGTACAAGGAACTGATCCTTTTTCCAACATTTGGTTCAAAGTTAATTTGCTCTGAATTCAAACATTTCTCAAACTAGTGCAAGATTGTATATAACAAAAACAAAAAAGAAAAAAATTATTGTATGTAGTAAAAAAAAAAATTAATTTTTAGTTAAAATAAGGCATGGAAATTGAGCTTTTATTTGAGACTTCATTTATAATTATTTGTTATAAAATTATTATTCATTATTAGCAATCCTAAACTGAAATTTTATTTTCAATATATTTAAATATATATATTAGTCATCCACATACAAGCCTGTTTCACTGCATCACAGCTCATCAGTGTGGTTAGACACATCCACTTGCTTCTGGCTGGGATCGAAACTCAACAGATTTAGTGTCAGTCAGAGTCACTACCCACTAAGACATAGGTGCATGGAATCAGAGAAGGGAAATTTTAACATGTTGTATGTAAGCAGTGTATACATATGTCAGTCACCGAAAGAACTCAATTCATTTCTGAAGAGTCACGCATATGTCGCAAAAATGGAATCTGTTTTTAAAATTTTTTCCTCTAGAGAGCTCAATCGTAATAAGAGCATATTATAATCTACAGGCATAGAATCCTTGATAAAACATGGTGCCAAATTTATCTTGGGAGCTGAATGAAGTTATGATCATTGGTCATAAAATTTTTTGTCACATGCCAGGAGCCAATTTTAACAGTGTATTACTGCAAATTTAAAAAGCAAAAACCAAATAGGTACAGAAATTTGAATGTCTGATAAGTATTTTATCAGAGGAAGGAAAGTGCAACACTAAAATCTGAAAGCGTATTGGCATGGCTAAGGACACATTCTAAAAGCTGAGTAGAGTATTGAGAGACAGGAAAATTTGGTTGGAAACAAAGAAAAGAGTACTGGACTGTTATGTGATATCTGTTCTATATGGCAGTGAATGCTGGACAATCTCTTTGAAGATGAAGGAAAGACTTGAAGCAACATAAATGTGGTTCTACAGATGAATGCTGAGGATAGCATGGACCAAACATGTGAGAAACAACAATATTCTGGAGATAATGAAAACAAAAAGGATCTTATGCTTAACATCAGGAGGAGACAGTTGAATTTTGTGGAAGATATAATGAGGAAGGAGGGCTTAGAGAATCTGATACTCACTATGGATAGAAGGAAAGAGAGACAATAGTACATGACGTACTAGATGGGCTTAAGCAACTGGATGGCAAAGCAAGGTTTGAAAGAAAAAACAATACAAAATGTATTAAGAACAATAACGGACAGGAAAATATGGAGGACCATGATCGCCTTTATCCAGAAGAGTCACTGCACATAGAAAAAAAAGATAACTGAATATGCAGACCTCAAACAAATGAAAAATTATCATAAATGTAATGTCATATATGTAGTCTTGAAGTAAAAGAAAGACAATACTAATGGAATCAATAATTATTAGATTCAAGCAGGAAAACTGTGTTCTCAAAAACAAATTGGTTAAAAAACAAAATGGCACAGATGGCAAATTTGATTGTTAATATAAGCTTCATTTTAACAATTATTGCCTTGCAACTTCTTGCTATCACAACAGAGATGGAGTTAATTTTTTTCAGTGAAAAAACTCATATTTGTACCAATGATATAAATATGTTTTTTTTTGTTTTTTTTTTAATGTAAAAATGATCAGAAGCACAATTTGACAGTTGGGCAAAAACAGGTCTATCTTGGAACTTTAAAATACTCATTTTTAGATTAGGAATTGAACAAAAACAGCTCTTTTCTCTGTAATATAGATACCTTTTGTTGTAATTGCATCTAATTTTAGAAAACTTGGTGAAATTGTGCAAATTTTACTTTGTTAAAAAAGGACAGTAATGACACCTTTATCTTCAAACTAAAAAACTCAAATGAATAAAAATACATTTATTGGAACTGATGAAAAATACTTTCTGGGCAGTTGGATTGGTCCTGCATTTTCTCTTCTAATGATGATTTGAATTCTGACTCTGTTTATAAGCTTCTGCTATAGCCAATATTCCTGGAATGCTCCTAATCCCATCATCCTCTGAAAGTAGTATTATATCAAAGACCATCAAAAACAATAATTTCTGCCTTTGTTTGAAAATAAAATTTTGGGATGTAATATCAATTTGGTTAGTATAAAAGTTAAAGTAATAGTATACTGCAATTAGTTGTAGATGTTATCAATTATGGTTGGGTTATCTTATGACAATGTCTGTTTCCACCATATATTAGTTAGTTGATTGAGGTGTATATTGGTCTTGGGTAATGATTAATGGAAATTCACAGAGTGTTGAAAAAATACATCTTTATATATCATGATATAATAATACAGAAGGATAAAGTTGAAATTTCAAGAGTTCATGGGTAAAAGTCGTGGCAAGAGAGAGAGAAAACCAAGGCGGAAGTGTGTGTGTATATATATATATATATATATATATAGTGTATCAAGGCAGCAAATAATTTTCTAAATATATATCTATATATATATAGTGTATCGAGGCAGCAAATAATTTTCTAAATATATATATATATATATATATATATAATGTGTGTGTATCCAAATGTAGTAGCTGCTGCTGCTTGACTATGTAGTGAAGGAAGTTATCTCTGTTTTTCAATGTAGCAAAGAACAGTTTAGCCATGTAAGATCACCAGCTTGTCATGTAAATATATTTTGTATGTTACAATGACTGTAGCATTGGAGAATAGACAAAATTAATTTATCAATTCTGATTTTGGTTGATTTTTCATCTGTTTATATACACATCTGTAGATCTGTTTTTCATGGCCTTGTATCCTGATTGTGAAAGCTTGCTGTGATTGGTTGATCAGACTATTTTTAGAAATGTCAAGATTTTGGTCAATTTGTTATTATTTGTGTTTACTTTTTTTTTTTTTACATACTGGTTGTAAATGCTTTTTGATGGATTAGTTGAACTATGCCCTTGTTTGCCTGTCAATTTTTATTATCTTTCTATTTTTAGGGATGGTGAAATTTTGGTCATCTTGTTATCTATCTTTCTTTCTCTATCACCAGAAGCCCATTAGTCTTGGTACTTGTAAAATGGTAATTTGAAGTGCTTCTTCATCACAAATGCTAGAATTGTTTCAATATTCAGATTCACTGAGTCCTTTTTCTTTCTTTGGGTGTGGAGATATACACACTATCTATAAACACTCTTCTCTGATTTTAAGTTCCATATCATTGTTATATCACTGTAATGTCTGTTCATTTGATCACAAGGTTTATAACTTTATCAGTATACATTGCAAGGAATATAGAGTCTTCTTCAGCCTGCTCATCCCATTTAGAAGAAAATGACTTCTCAGGGCATGGAGTCCACTGACCAGAAGATTAAATATAAATTTCTTCAAACACCCATAGGGCTCTTTGGTATGGAAAACATTAATACATAAAATTTTTTTAAAAAATGATACTCAAGAAAAGGTTTATCTTCCATAATGGTTTAAAAACAAAACAAAAACTTACAAAAAGAAAACACATTTTTAAAAACTTGAACAACTAAATGTATCTATTTTGTAAGAAAATGTAACCATTTCATTTTAATTTACAAAATAAGTCAATCCCTAGAATTAGTAAACAAATAATCATTAAGAAAGAAAAAAAATAAAGGAAAACACTCAGAATACATTTTGAAAAATATGTAATTACATTTAAATTTCTTATGGACATATGCACCAAAGTTAAGCGAAAACCTATAATTCATTTTTTGTAAAAATTATTCAGTTTCATTTTTTAAGAAAAAGATTTAAATAAATTTTCAATTTAATTTCCAAATTTCTTGAATTATAAAAGTATTGCCAACAACAAATGTAAATGAAATGAATGACCATTAAGAGGAAAGCTAGTTCATGTTTTTATTTTATATGAATTCAACGTAATTTTATTTTTTTTAAAAAGTGCATAAAAACGACAGCTGAAGCAAAAATGATTTGAGCGTGAACGCTTATACAAAAATTACAGTTTTGAAATGCAACATTGCAGAAAGTATAAGCAAAATATTTCAATTGTGCAATATCCATTGATGAAAAAATTATGATTTAAAATGGAGTTCAGCTAACAATGTTCATTTATATGGTCATCAATATAAATTTTGATGCATCTCACCCAACAGTTTTACACAGAAAGAATGCAGTATGCCCTCTTAATGATTTGCATGTCTCTTGAGTTGTACAGAGATACAAATTAATTTTACAAAACTTGATTAATTAAAGTGAAAAGGAAGATTTTATTGATAGAAGTTAAACTGATTGTACAAAATAACCAGAAAAAACATTTGTTATCAAATTCAGGAGCTTAAATTTCTAAAATACAAGCAGCTTATTTGATTTATCTGCAGATGTGATTAGTCAATTTGAAACACTTATACTGTAAATGTTACCCATACGCTTCATTTAAACAGTGTATTTATTTATTTTTGTTTACTGCACTGAATATTCAAGAAATCTTATTAAAGAAAAATATGTGCTCTCAAGCAGGATTTGAGCCAGCATATCTATTTATTAGAAAAACCCTCATTAGATCTGAAGTTCTTTAGACCAAATTGTCCATGGAGTGTATCACGAATCAAACAAAACTGAATATTGCCTTATAACTGCAAATACCTTCCAAATTCTCAAAAGTACAAATCTGCTTAGTTTTGTATTCAAACATAAACAAAAATTTCTCAAAAAAAAAAACAAAAAAAAACAAAAACAAGTAATGGATTTTTATTTATTGGTTTGACAGATTTTATCACTAGAAGCATTTAAAACTATAAAATCTGTTGAATTAATAAACAAACATCCATTCATATATATAATCATGGTTGAATGACATTTCTATACTAGAATGGGTTAGACAGGGTTTTCTTGATGGTTCCGTAATTAGACCATCATGAAAATATTGAAGCAAGTTTTACAGCTTTACACTCTTACTAACACCAACCAGTTTTGAAGACTGGAAACTCAGTGTTTTTATCAAGGCACAATCTCTAGGAAGATTATCCACCAAGTTTAGAGAGTTCAGCCTACCCTATTCTACACAGAGTAGGGGCAGAGGTTTTTATTTCAAAGATTTGTTTTTTAAACAAGTAGCTATCCATAGCTAAAGACTCTACCCAGCCTAAATTTTTCTTTTTCCCTAAATGAACCCCAGTTTTGGGGTTAACTATTTACCCATAGCTGGGACCCTAACAGCTACTACCACTCTGGGTTAGGGTGGATCTGGGAACAACAGCAATTACAAGGTGGTTTCATGCTCCTTGAAATCTCTAGTCTTTCCATCAAAGGCCTTGTTGCCTGGTATAATTTATCATCATACCCAGGACAATACAGTGTGTCTGTATATATATATATATATATATATATATATATATAAACACATTTTTAAAGTGTTAATGGATTTGTTTTTAATCCACCTTTTTATTACTTCAAACCTTATACTGTTAAACATATAGTTATTATAGTTATTAAATTGAATATTTGGCTTTACTTGATCCTTGGTCATTGGTCTAAAGAAGCATGTCAGATCTAAAGACAGTTTCTCTTGCAAAGGAGATGTGTGTGTGTGTTATAAGAAAGTGAAAGAACAAGTAGATTAAAATCCACTGTTCATGAATTTACTTTTATAAAGAGTGTAAAGTAGAGCTTAATAATGTAATTTTGTTATTTCAATGGTTTATAAAAACATTATATAAATATACAAAATTTTTTATGTTTCAGAACAATACTGTTCTTCTTCAGGTGATATTTTAAAATAAATGGTGAAAATCATTTATTTTAAAAAATTTAAGATGAATTTATGGTTTACCCAAGCAAAAGTAAAAAAGTGACATCAGGCTACTCTTTCTTTTCACTACCTAAATCTTCAACTTCAGAATTCAATCTAAAGTCTGAATTTATCAGAACTTTTCTAAAGAAAAGTTTCTGTCCAACAGAAATTGGGATATATTATATGAATATTGGAAAAAGAAAAAGTTGAGTAGGCAATGTTTTTCTTTACTGGTTTACTTATGTTTCTTTTCATTGTATTTTTCATGAGTATTTTTTTTATAAAGAAAAATGCCAAAACAATTCTTACTATCATCTGTGTTAATACAAACTGGCCAGAAGGTAGATAAGACTAAACCATAAGTGTTATCCACCAGAAATATATGCATAGACACCTACCCATGTGCAACATGGCATTACAAGTACACTGATGTCATGCAATTGCTGATCAGAGCAGCCTCTCTAAGTGCTATCAAAGAATTTGACTCCTTACTACGAGTTGGATGCAGCAATAAGAAAACTGCTAAACTGGTACCCTCATAATGAAAAGTCACTTCCACTGATGAGTCACATGACTAAAACAGTTAAATCATTATGACCGTGGAAGAAAGAAAAAGTAAACTGTATCATAAACAGGAAACAAGGGATAAACCTTTATCCATGTTTAATGAACATGGAAGGAATTCTGGGAGGATGATATCATATTCAGCAAATATGACAATAGTTATGATATAAAGAAGAGCCGGTATCTAAATTAAAACCAGTAATACACTCAGAGAATATAATTCTCTGTATTTGGTAGAACATGAAGTGTTTCATTTATCACAAAATGAGGAATTATATTGAAACAGTGTTTGCTTGCAAGAAAAGATCTCCATTCTGAATATGGAAGTTTTATTGGTGCCAGTACATGGCCATCTCTTTGATTCTGGCATAATATGTGGCCCACCTCTTTGGCTACACATTATGCCAGAATCAAAGAGATTGGCCACACATTATACCAGAATCAATCTCTTTGATTCTGGTATAATGTGTGGTCAATCTCTTTGATTTTAGTATAATATGTTGCCCACCTCTTTGGTTCCAGTATAGTATGTGACCAACCTTTTTGGTTCTAGTATAGTATATGACCTACCTGGTTTGAATGTGTCCTACCTCGGTAAGAGTCTATTTATAGATATGCATTTGGCTTTTTATTGCAGTTAATTATTTTCCCCAATCCTGTCCTAACCACAACCTTTACCAGACAATTATAACTCTTCCTTATAATATGCTTTTTAAGGTAGGACACATACTATATCCGTGACAGAATTTTGTAAGCCAAATTCAAAAGGTAAGGCCACATACAATGCCAGTACCATTTTAACTTATCTACTTTTCTTATTTTACTCTATCAGATCATGACCTTCTTAAAACTTTACATCATTTCTTGGATAGAAAACTGTACATTAATTATGAAGTGCTTAAATGATACAGAGATAAAATAGAAGTAATTTGTTTATTATTAATATACAAAAAATAATTATCCATTTATTTATATGAGCATTAAAAATAGTTTCAAGATGGTATTTTTTCTGAAAAATATTTTGTTGTTTTTTTTTTTATGAATACTTATTACTCCTTGAAGTTCCACACTTTTCTGTGCTTCAATAAATAACTGTTATGTAAATTTTTATATTGTGCGCAATGTCTTGAAAATTAGAATGCAAATTGTGTATGACTAAATGTAGGTTGGGGCAAATAAATTTGATTTTGGTTAGTAAGTATTGTCATTAGACATTGCATTTGGATTTTTCTATTTGAGTAGAATTATGAATAAATCCATAGGTCGTAAGGTAAATTGCAACAGAATCTGTGCTTTTAGAACATCATGCATACATATAAAGTTTTAGATATGCATATATAAAATATATATAAAATAACATATATGCTATAAAAGATTTATAGTCTCTGTAAACCCTGTGGAATTTACTTTTAGGAACAGCATTGCATTTTAATAAAAGTACATTTGTTTAATTGCATTTTGCATAAATGGTTATTCATTCAATTTTTCTTTTGAAAGAGGTAGATAATTAACTAACCTTATTAAATTGAAATTCTAACATTTCATGCAGGTTTTTTTTATTTTATTTTCATCAGCTATTTTGAAAATTTAATTCTGAATCCTGTTTTTGTAATTCTTGTTCTTGTTTTAGGGGAATATAGATAAATTGCTATGTTCTATATATTTGTGTGTAAATGTGTGTCTGAAATGACACATTCAGCCATTTTGAAAAGTGAATTGGACTTGGTTTTATTAATAACTCTGTTAAAACCATTCTATATTTATGAGAATTACTGATACTATCTTGCTCTTATCCTCTTGAATATATATTCCTAGCAATTTAGTTCAATAAAAAACATTTGCAGTAAAAATGAAGCCATAAACCAATCAATAGTTAATGAAGAATTAGTAGGGTTAATTGGTATTTATATTTTTGACCCTGGTCTGGTTTGTACTGCATAAATTGTACCCAACTGCCAACTTCTCTAGTGTACATGTACTGACACATCTGTCTACAGAGAGCATTATTATATAATCGAAACATCAATTAATTCACATTTATCGACATTTAAGCTCAACTATGTCTTTGTTTTTTCATTAATCTAATTGAGAAAAGATTTCCTGAAATAATTTTTATTTCTCAGCATTTTTGAAGATTTTATTAAGAGAAAGATATTGTCTGTCGAGTGGTGTATAATTATTACTTCTTATTTTTCATCTATTTTAATGGACAACTTGGATGTCTAATTCTGCCGTGTTTATAAAGAGAATCTAAAATTGAGTTTGTTGGTCATAACCCAAATCTTCTGTTTTAATGAATTGGAAATCTCTTTTGCTCAGTATGCAACACATGACCTCAAAAATCATCAGAAGAAAGCACAGATAGACATTGTAATTTGCTTAATACTGCTGGCTATGTACTATAGTAAACATCTGATTGGTATTTAGATACGTTAGTAATAAAAGTGACTTTGTCAGGCATATGTAATAGTTCTTTCATTTATTACCATATAATCTTACTTTAGAGTAACTTTTAGTAGAATCCTTCTTTTGAAAGTTTGTTTATACAAATACAAATATTCATAATGTACTTCGAATGAAAACAAATTAAAGAACATAAAACCTAACAAAATGGTAATAAAATTTAAGAAAAAAAACTTGGTTAAATATTTTGTGGATAAACTCCTGTACAATCCTTGTCTTATAATTGTTTCAAGAATCTCATGTGGCAGTGGTTCTATTGGTTCATTGTTTAATTTCTGAATATTTTCTTTTTTTTCTTTTTCTTTTTTTTTATAAATTTTCTTTCTTTCTTTTTTTTTTAAATAAATTTTCTTTATTCTTAGCATAAACTGTAATAATTAAGGATGTAAATAAAAAGGCATAGAAATGAATGCTTTGGATCTGAAAGAAAGCCTTATAAAAATTCAAAATGATAATTTAACATGACTTGTTTTGTTGATCTTTAAAAGCAAACATCTGTTTCCACTAAAAAAATCTTTCAGATATGGTAACTAATTTGAGTTAACAAAAGATATTCATTTATATCTCCTACTATTGAATAATAGAAGATATAAATATGTCTCCACTTTTGTTAACTATGAAGATAATATTACAGCAAGTGGATTGTGGAGCTCTACTAATTCAGACTTCAAATGCCATTAGCATATTTTCTCTTTAATATTTCTATTTAATGCAACCTAATAATTAAAAAAATAATTATTAGTATACATAGGGAATATAATATACAGGCTATATATTAGACTCTATATAATGACAAAATGTGATGCATTTCATCCTTCAAAAAACTTCTTCAGACCAAATGTTTTTATTGATGTGATCATTATATATATATATATATATATATATATATATATATATATATAGGGAGAGAGGAAATGCAGTACATACAAATGTCAGATATATTTACACATCAAGAAAAACTGAAAATGCAGGAATGCTTAACTTTGAATTTTAGATTTCAGGTATCTGATGTCTCTACCATACAACATTCAGCTTCCTGTTCCTTCTGTTTTTATCCTTATTTTTTTCTAAATATTTCACATTGTAATTTTAATAGTTTTGTTAAGAAATGTAACATGCAGTATGAACATGGGCATAAATTTATAGTGGCAGACTCAAGAAGTAGTGCATTTTCACCTTAATAAATTACTTTATTAATTACTGTATTAATCAAGTGATATTGTTATTAAATTAAAACTATATTTAAAAATCATTAATAAAAAAGCTTACTACAATTCAATGACAACAGTATTTCAAAATTAGTTTTAACTTTATTTTATGTGTGTATAAACATGTCAATTTTTGTAAATATAATGTACATACAAGACATTATTAGAAAATTACAGTAAATTTAAAATTTATTAGTAATTTCATCACATTTCCTCAACAAGCTTCTTCATAATTAAGACTATCAAACCAAAGTACTTAAAATTCAATAGAATATTACAATACTTAAAATATTTAAAATTTTTAAGATTACTGGGTAGTTAAAAAAATATATAAAAAGACCATTCATAAGTTATCTCTCAAAATTTGCTAAAAGATGAGCATAATATTGAGAAAAAAGGCTTTAAACTTAATGAAAAGAAAGTTTTATTGCCAAAAGGTTTGTTATTATTATTTATTTTATTAAATTCTTTAATCCTTTCTAGTATGTTCAAACTTTAGGTTGTGGTAAAAAATACCTTTTGGAAATTCTTGCAAAAATTAAATAATTGTCAGATTTTAATGAAATTTTTAGAACTTAAATTTTTTAAAAAATTTTTTGTGTTTTTTTATTTTTTATTTTGCATCTGATTCTTTGATTTAATTAATCATATGAAATTTCAAGAAATTAAAAATTCCTCCCTCTTTATGATTATGTTAGTTAAAAGCAGGACTCCTTGGAAAATTTAAATAATCAATTTGTTTTTGTCAAATACAAACACTACTTAGTGAAAATCTGATCTCAATAGTAAAATAAAAAATGCAATAAAACTATCACATTATTTAATTAGAAAACCTTTTAATTATTTTTATAAAAAAGTATTAAGGGCACTGTTGTCATGAGAAAAAGTTTTTTTTCAATAATTAATGAATTTTAGAAAAATTTTCATTTTTTTTTTTAAATTTTAATTAGTGTAATTTATAAAGTTTAAAACTCTTTTAGAATTCTGTATTAATTTTACCCTTTTAGATATTAAGTAAAAACTAGATTTACTAATCATAAAGGAAAAAGCTTAGTACAAATCATCAAACACCAATATTTTTAAAACAATTTGAATTTTTTTTTGTGTGTATAAACATGCTGATTTTTGAAGACATGGAAAACATTTTCAGAAAACAACAGTAATAGCTATAGTTAATTTAAAGCCAAAATTTCTAAGATTCAATGTAACATATCATGGAGAATATTTTTTTGAAATTTAAAAGTTCTTCTTCTTCTTCTAAGTGCCCTGTCCCTTCAGGACGTAGGCGATCATGGTTCTCCACGTCTCCCTATCTCTTGTGGCTCTTAGTATATTTGCTCCTGTTACTCCTGGCAACCCCCATTATGTCATCCTGATCAGGCCCTGCAAATATGTTATCCGCTGCCTTCCTCTGTCTCTCTTTCTTTCTATCTGGCCAGTCAGTATCAGGTTCTCCAGGCTCTCCTTCCTCATTGCGTGTCCCAGGAACTTCAGTTGTCTCTTCCTGATGCTCAGTATTAATTTCCTTTTTGTTGCCATTCTTTCCAACACCTCATCATTGCTTGCATGCTCAGTCCACGATATCCGCAGCATCCTTCTGTAGAACCACATTTCCACTGCTTCCAGTTTTGTCCTCATTTTCGATAATATTGTCCAGCATTCACTGCTGTATTGGAGAACTGACATCCCATAGCAATCCAGCACTCTTTTCTTTGTTTCTAGTGAAATTTTCCTGTGTGTTAGTACTTTACTCAGCTTCTGGAACGTGTCCTTTGCCATGCCAATTTGCCTTTGGATCTCTGTGTCACACTTTCCATCTCCTGTTAGAACACTTCCTGGGTATTTAAATTTTTGTACTTGTTTGATTCTGGTATCCCCAACCTGTATTTGGCATTTTTGGTTGCACCTTTTGCTGATGACCATACATTCAGTTTTCTTAAAGTTTATTTGTAGTCCTTTTTTGTCGCTCTCCACTGCTACCTTCTGTAGGAGGTCTTGTAGTTTCCTTTCCATGTCTGCAATCAGCACTGTATCATCTGCATACCTTATATTGTTCAAGTTGTGGCCTCCAATAACAAATCCTGGCGTGTCATCTAAGGTCTTCAAAATATTCTCACTGTACAGGTTGAACAAATTCGGTGAAAAGACACATCCTTGTCTTACGCCTCTTTCTATCTTTGTAAATCTACTGAGATCGTTACCTGTTCGTATGCATGCCGTTTGCTGCCAGTAGAGATTCTTGATTACTCTTACGTCTTTCCCGAAAATGTCGAGGCTGCCTAGCATCTCCACCAATTCTTTGTGTTGTATCTTGTCGAATGCCTTCGCATAATCAATGAAACATTTTCTTTCAGAGAGCATCCTAATCATGAATATGGCATTCCTTGTTCCAGTGTCTTTGACAAATCTGCTCTGTTCCTGCTCTATCTCTAGCCTGATTCTGCTTCTTGCTCTATTCATCAGGATTGAGTACTTAAAAATAATATAAAAAAAAGGCATCCACATCATCCTCTTCAGTTATGTTTTACAGATAAATTCCCTGTAGAGCAATATTAAATCTGTCAGCATATAAACACCTTAAATAAACAGTTACTATTGGGTTAAAAAATTGTATTTCTGTGATATTTTAAACTTAGAGTAAATATTTGTTTTAAATCAGATTAATTATACTTTAAATCAGCTAATATTGCTCAAATAAAGTTTCAGAAAAGTATATTTTGTTATTTGAAAAAATGTTAATAAAGAGAATTGCATTGTAATGAAAGATGATTAACTAATGGTGCTAATCAGCTATTTTAACAAAAAGAAAAAAAACAGTCAATTTATATTAGTTTCTGAAATACAAGAAAGTATTTTGCTTATTAGAAATATTAAATTCAATCTATTAGCTTGAAATTAAAAAGAAAGATTTTTCATTTTTAAAAGTTCATCTTAAACATGTGTGTTTCAAATTGACCAATCAACTTTGGAAATAAATCAAATAAGCTGCTTGTATTTTAAATTTTAAGCTTCTGGATTTGATAACAAATGTTTTTATTTCTGGTTATTATTTGGTACAATAACCTTAACTTCTATCATAAAATCTTCATTTTATATTAATTAATCAAATTTTGTAAAACTAATTTTCTCTGTGTATGCATGCTTGCAAAAATGTAAGACCTTATCAATTTTTAATAATTGACTTGTGTTGTTTATAACACATCGGACAATAAATCTCGGGCCTAACTAATATAACAACAACTTTTATGCAAAATTTTTATTAGTAGCACCATGTCAGGACTGGGACGTATTGTGTGATGTGTTAACATAATATTTGTTTTTGTGTGCTGTTTCTTTTTTCATTAATCTGTTAACCACAGAAAACTAGAATTTTTGTCATTGTCATTCTTTGGCTCAAATGTAAATTATGGAATTTTCCATCATGTCTACATATATAATTCAATACTAATGACAAAAATTTCCATTCAATCAATGATGGAATTTCAGTTCTGTCTGCAAGAACATCAGATATGCACTCTAACCAATCAGTACCCAGAATCTGTTTAGTTCATGATGGTAATTTCCATTTTTTTTCTACTCTTCAAAAAGAACACAGACCTAGAATATTTTGATTTTAACTTTCTACTTATACAGCTAAAGAAGAAAGGAAGAGATTATATGTAACGTTTGATACTAGATTATGCATTGTACCATGTTTTCACATCTTCTATACAAAAGTAGACTTTTATAGATTTTCCTAAACAAGTTTTATTCATGCTATTTAAAATCAGATTCAAATAAAAAAAATTAAAAATCAAATGGTTCATTAATTTCTCCCTTAACCAAATTAAAGTTACCATCATGTTTAGTATACAGCAACTAAGTTTCTTTTCCCACTATTAATGGGATAAAAAATATTTTAAACTAATTTTATCTGTTTTAGCAAATCCTAGAGATTAAAAATGTATGACAGGAAGGACTTAATCATCATTGATAGCAAAGAAGATGTAGTTATATTTTAAAGTTAAAACAGTTCAAAAACCTCAATTTGGATAGGGAAGATAATTCTGATTAACTGAGAAATGCCCAACGACCTAGATATATATTTTGGAAAGGCATTATAGTAATCAAGAACCTCTACTGACAAGAAATTGCCTGCATATAGACAGGAAATGAGTTCAGCAGACATACAAAAATAGAAAGGGGTATAAGAGATGTGTCTTTTCACTAGATCTATTCAACTTATACAATGAGACTTTTCTGAGAGGTTGCATCATTGGCAGCCACAATCTGAACAATATAAGATACACAGATGATACAGTATTGTTAGTAGACATGGCAAGAAAACTACAAGACCTCTTACAGAAGGTAGCTAAAGAAAGCAACAATGAAGGACTATATATATAAACTACAAGAAAACTGAATACATGGTCATCATTAAAGAGGAGCCCAAAATGCTAGCTGCAGGCAGGGGATGCTAAAATCAAGCAGGTACAGAAACTTAAATATCAGGGAAGTGTTTTAACAGAAGACAGAAAGTGCAACACTGAGATATAAAGGCGAATCGGCATGACCAAGGATATTGAGAAACATGAAAATTTTGCTGGAAACAAAGAGGAGAGTACTGAATTGCTATGTGATGTCTGTTCTTCAATATGGCAGAGAAAGTTGAACAATCTCACCAAAGATGGAGGAGAGACTTGAAGCAATCAAAATGTGGTTCTACAGAAGGATGCAGCAGATACCATGGACAGAGCATGTGAGTAATGATGAGGTTTAGGAGAGGCTAGAAATGAAATGGAAACTAATACTTAACATCAGGAAAAGACAGCTAAAGTTCCTGGGACATATAATGGGAAAGGAGGTCTTTGAGAATCTGATACTCACAGATCAGATAGAGTGAAAGGGAGACAGAGAAATCAGCACATAACATACTTGACAGGCTTAAGCAAGTGGATGGCAGAGCAGGGTTTGGGTGGGGTAACAGGAGAAAGGCTGCTAAGAGCCACTAGTGATAGTGAGATATGGAAGGCCATGATCGCCAATATCCAGAAGGGACACAGCACATAGAAGAAGAATCCTTGAATAAAAAAAAATCTGCAGCATATCTTTCTATTTTCTACCATCTCAAGTCAAGTCCTCTGCCTCCTGCTAATGTTGCATACGCTACCCTTTACTGTATATTCAAGTTTTAAAATTCATTACTTAAAACTAATAGTTATTTGAAGATTATATCCATATTTTATATCAGAATTTAGTGACTTTTTTTTGTAATATTTAAGCAATTTTATATTACTATAAACAGTATATTTAGTAGTTGTACTTGCTTCAGTAGATGTACATGTTTTTTTTTAATTGTGAATTAATGTCAATTGGCCTAGACATGAAAAAAATGTGCCTTCCTTTGTTTACATATTGAGTATGAAAAATGAAATTAGCAGATATACTTTGAAAGTTCTAACAAGAGATGTTCTTCTCTTAACTGATCTAATTGAACTTTGTTTTGCTATGATGGTTTTTCATGGTCTAATAATAAGGTGACACTTGAGTTAAAATGGTTTCTCAGATTGAAAAAAAGGAATAAAAGTTCAATCCTTGTTAGGTGGTACATTTTCTTTAGTATGACTTCTTAATCCTTAGGCTGGTAGGCATTATTTTCACTGTTTCAAAAACAGGCAGAAACGCTAATAAGAAAAGAATTTTACTTTGAATAAAAAAGACAAAAAAGAAAAACACTACCAAAAATAACACTGAAAAGTCAGTTATTGATTCTTATGTCATATCTTGGAAATGATATTAAAGCTAATGTGATAGCCACTGCCACACAAAAAAATATTGTTTCTCATGATATTCTTAAAATTTGAACATTTCATGTTTCTAAGTTTTATAGTTTTCTTTATTTTGGCAATGAGCTTGATGCAGGACTGTAATGGTTGGCATGATAGGCTCCTGAACATTTAAGATAACTCGACCAAATAGCTAAAACCCATATTACTCTCAGAATCAGTGAGAATATTAAATTCATCACAATGTGATATCGAAGGTTATTTCAGAAACTGTCTAGCTATGGAATCTCTGGAAGTGTTGTTTTCAATTATAAAGTCCTTCCTAACAGTCTGTCATGAATGTTGTTGTTAATGGCCAGTCATTGGAGGCCTATAAGATGAATACCAGTATTAGTTAAGCTTCTCTTCTTGGTCCAATTCTCAATCTGCCTAAGAACATACTCAGATCTTTAGTGAATATCTCTGCAGGGGATACACATTGTATAAGAGCACCTCTAAAAATCTAGATGATCAAAACCTGGCAGTTGATTTCTCCTCTAACCTAACCCTAGTAGCTCAGTGTGAGAAGAATTGGCTTCAATACCTCCAAAGTTAAACAGACCCTTAGCTTTCACCTATAAGACCATCAATATCCTGCAAAGTTTGTTCTGCATTCATATAAGATTATATTGATACCAGGGATGGATCCATAGAGCTGTGATTTAGTTGGATGTTGTCTCTAGTAGATGTTAAGCATCACTCTCAGCATACAACTATAAGTTCCATAAGGCTCAAGGGTTCAGTTAATGTCCAAGCAGTAATGCCATAAATTAAAAGTTCCTCTACAGTAGCTTGAAATAATCTCCATATGAGGTTTTCTAGTAAATCAGATTTTCAGATTACATCCATTTTGGTTTGATTTGATTTGTTTTACTTCCACTCTAGTAGCTTCTTTGCTCGCACTTCCCACCTGTGGAATTCCCTTCCATATACTTGCTTCCCTGAAACCTACAATCTCCAAGAATTTAAATGCAAAGTCAATTGCCATCTCTTATACTCTTGACTCACATTCTTTCCCTGACAACCCTTGTATTGCGTTCTTCTTCCTTTCCCCTCTACTCTCATGCAACTGTATTCTTACTCATTCTCTGACTCCTCTGTAACTTCTTCCTCTTTCTTATAACTCACCTCTTCTGTAACCCCCTGCACACCAGTGGCAGTTCTGCCTTGCTTCGACGTGAAATGATTAAAAAAAAAAAAAAAAGAATGATTATTCCTAAATCATAAAACTTACAATCATTTGGTAAGTAGAAAATAAGTTAAGATTTCAGAAAGATGCTTATGAAAATTGTGTTCCTTTAAATGAATTTCAATATTATTTCTGGCACATTTTTACTTAAAATTGTTCCAAAAATATGATTATTAGAAAATAAGGACACATGGCCCAGTGGATTGACCCAAAGAGTTGGGAGTTCACTACCTGGCTACAGTAGTGGTGAAAAAATAACAGTTGAATTACAGGGATATAACTAAGACATCCAAAAGTGGCATGACTAAAGGAATGAGAACAATATACCTAAGTGATCAAAATAAAGTTTAGTTTGAAATTCCAATCACCTGAAGAAGGTTGGAGTGCACAACAGCTGAAACATCATGAATATGACAGTGAAGATGTAGATAACAGCTCAAACAATGTAAATAAAGCAAATATTTTGTGCAGGTTCTGATAAATATCAGTGTTCTATTTTACTAGTTTATTTTTTAAATCCTTATGTGAATTGATTTTCATATTTATTTTTTGACAAATTAAAAGTGAACAAATTTTGTTTATGTAGCGCATAGGAAAAAAAGCATTAAAGGTGCCTTAAAAAGTAATATTACATTTAAAATAGGCAAATCAACTAGTGAGGAATCAAGGTTATTTAGTAAAAGAGACATAGATTTATTTTAGCTTGTCTTTTATTAGATTATGTCTTAGTTTATTAGAGCATTTCATAAGAGACTTAAAAAAATAACCTATACACCATTGCATGTTGTATGAATTTTATTAAAAGTTGTGAATGTAATATTTGTAGTGTGTATTCAGGTGCAGTCACTGTGCATAAATGTCACCGAGTCTTTAGATTTATCAAAACAGCATAATGCATCATGATCAACTATATAGAGATATTATACAAGTAAATTGAAGAAAAAGCTCTAAGAAGAATATTTCGGTTCATTGTAGACACTCCCCCAAGTGAATCGAGTACAAACAATGCTCAGCTATTTGCAACCGTCTGTTGAACAGTAATGAAAACCTCCTTTTTCTTTACAAAATATTCTTTACAAAATTACAGACAACTTATGGGTACTGTTTATTAGCAATGTATGTAAAAAGCATTTGTTACTATGCTATATCAAACCAAAACTTCATTCACAGAATGCTTTATTATCCATCTAGTAGAACTCTTGTCCAAAATAAGTTACTGGATCCTGGAAAACACATTGCTACAGACATTTACTGCCAATTTGAGTTCTGATACAGTGAAAATATACAGCTTTTATATCAATGAACAAATTGAATTTTTCAAGGAACAGAAGAAAATAACCTTTTTAGATTGAGAATCTATTCTCTATTTTCATCAGATTTATGATTTACTTCAGTAATAATCTGTTTCCTTAGTGTCAGAACATTCAGAAATAATTAATATGTTAGCCACGTCTTTCAAATTTTTTTACATTAAAATCTCAAAAGGCAAATAGAAAAATTGCTTTATATTTTTGTAATTAATGTAATTACTAATGGATGCAGTTACATCTTTGCTTTACAAAATATATTACATATCCTACGCTGTTTCTGGTCTTCATCAATGATCTTCCTGATATCATTAGTTTCCAAATAGGCATCCATGCAAATGACACCACCATTTACATCTGCCTCAATAGGAAATCTGCCAAGGCTGACAAACTAAACAGTGGTTAACTGAGGCAGAAAATGGCTTGTAAATTTTAATGCCTCTAAAACAAAACTGCTCTCCTTTAACCACTATAGACAAACTTTCCTACCCACCATCAGTATGGCTGATGCTAGTCTCCAGAAGAGCAACACACTGTGCCGCATTGGCCTCACTTTTTCATCTGACATGAAATGGAACAACTACATTGAATCTATAGTTGTATTTACTGCTAGGAAGGTTGGGTCAGGAAGTCTTTCTTATCAGAATCCATCTTGCACATTTATAAATCTACTATTCATTCATGTAATGAATACTGTTGCCATATTCAGTCAGGTGCTGCTATTTATCTCAAGATTCTCCACAAAATCTAAAGAAGAATCTGCAAGCTAATCAATCCTGACTTGGCATCACAACTTCAGTCACTTTCTCACTGACGACATGTGGCTTCCCTCTGTCTTTTCTACAAATATTTTCATGGCAACTGCTCTGACAAGCTTTTTTCCCTGGTGCCCTGACAACATGAGTTTAAATGTGCTACTAGATTGGGCATTTAGTTTCCACACTTTACCATTGAAATAGTTAAATGTAACCAGCACTTCTATTCAAACAGTTTCTTTTCTTGCACTTTCTACCTGTGGAACTCACTTCCATTTACTTGCTTCCCTGATAGCTACAATTTAAAAAAAAATAAATGCAACATCAATTACCATTTTTTAATTTCTTGAATCCCAGTCATCTTTTATCTTTTCTTCAATACCCCCTGTACACAGTCTTTTCTTTCACTGTAACCCTCTGTGTCCCATCATACTTGGAATGAAATGATTAATATATATATATATATATATATATATCATGTAACTTTCTGAACAAAGAAACAAGTTTTCAGAGGAAGTAAAACTGGTATTTCCAAAGTTACTTTTGGTTATTTTTTAAAATGGATGTGGACACTGCTTTGTAGAGAACACAGTGGGTAGTTAGAGATAATATCTTTGAAGTATGGGAATAATAAATTTGTATTTCATCACAGTTGCTCTTCTCTAAACTGAATAGGAACATTATTCTTTGTGTATTCTTCCTGCAAAAATAATTTTCATCACATGAATTAGATAAAAACCCATTGTCAAAATAGCTATAAAGTTAATTTCATGAATTGACTGAATAATCACTAATGAAGTTTTAAATAAACATTGCTCCAAAATTTTGCTTATATTTAATTAATGCCTCTTAGTAAAATTTATTTATTTGTTATTATACTTGCAGGTGGATTCTCAACTGTTTCCAGCTGTTACAACGTGCTGTGAAAAGCATGACATCTGTTATGACAAGTGCAACAGCGATAAAAGTAAATGTGACACAGACTTTCAGAACTGTCTGCGAATGATTTGCAAAAACTTGCACAAAGCTACCGGTGGTACAGAACTCTATGAGGGTAAGCAGAAATTGTTTGTTTCTTTGATTTTTAACAAATATTCTATCATCTCTGTCTACTGCAGCTGAGTAGAATGCTAATAAAAAAGAATAATAATAAATACTTCCTGATTTCTGTTTTATAGCTTTCGGTTTTTTCTTTTTTCTTTCACAGGTTGAAAATTTAGTATATTCTTTTTTTCTATTTCCCCAAATTGTAAATAAGAATGAAGCCTCTGGACAAGGTAGTAAAGGAAGGAAGGAAGGATTAACCACCAGAATGTATAATATTAAGAGGGTGAGTCCAAATGCAAGCTATAAATTTGAGATCACAAAACCAAGCAAGTAAAAATTTAATTCTCTGGAAAGTGTTTTTACAGATGAAGGAAAATGGGAAATGGAGATCCAAAGAGACATTGGAATAGCAGAAGATGCTTATGAAAGCTGAACAAAGTATTAAGAAGCGGAAAATTTCATTAGAAACAAAGAAAGGAATACTAAAATGCTATGTAATACCCACTCTTCTATAAGGAAGTGAATACTGGACAGTCTCTTCACAGATGAAAAGACTTTAGGCAGCAGAAATATGGTTTAACAGAAGGATGCTGAGAATACCATGAAGAGAACATGTGAACAATGAAAAAGTTTCTAGAAAAATGAAAAGAAAAAAAACACTCATACTTGGAGTCAAACAGAGACAGTTGAAATTTCTGGCATACATTATGAAGAAAGAAGACTTGGAAAATTTAACACTCACAGGACATGTTGAAAGCAAGAGAGAAAACTGAATAACCAGCCTAATGAGCTTGTGTAAATGGATGACAGACCATGAACTGAGAGAAATAGTAAGAGAACAAACATTTTTTTTTCATTTTTTTGGCTTCATTTTTTTCCCTTAAGAAATATGAAGGATAAGAAGTTAGGGAGAACCATATTTACCCATATCCTGAAGAGATACAGCACATAACAAAAGAAGAATTTGACTCTTATATAGTTTTTATAAAGATATAACTTTTTAGTTTTAGTAGGTAAAGACTGTTTAATGCTAATTTAATTTTCTGTTTATTTTAGATGTCCTATTTAGAGAAAACAATCATCTTTTTAGAATTTTCAACAATTATCACATGAGTTTTTCTGATTTACCTCCAGACTAAATTTATTAAGATTTTTCAAGGCTTTTTCAATATCTCAAAATCTTTCTTGAATTCTTTGATTTTAAGGCCAAAAAATTAACTAAAATAAAATTTAGTTAATTTACTATTAAAAAGAATCAACTCTTAAAATTTATCAGATATCAATATGAAAAGCCTGCAACATGATTTTCTCTATTTATTTTGAAATGCATGGAATTTTTGTACTGAGAGCAATCTAGATATCATTTAACTGATTTCTGAATTTTATCTTTGTAAAGATATGTAGTTGCAAACAGAAGAATTATTGCAAGAACATATTTTACTAGATTTGGAAAGGTTTGCATTTGTGATGCCCAAAGGTTTTCTGATTTTAAAAATTAATTTTTACTTCAAAATCAAGTTTCTTTAACATTCTCTTCTTACACCCAACAAAATTGCCTTATGCACCATTTATATGTACATAGTAATTTTCTAAGCACGGCTTAGATGTGGCACAAGGCTGAAAGTATGAAGCACCCAGTCTTGATCTCTCACTAATCAACTGCAATAATTCTAGCAAGACAAGTTTGCTAACAATTACACCATGTCGAGGTACTCCAATTTATATGTACATGTGTCCCCAGTTAAGAACCACTGAAATTAGATTGTCAAGAATACATATCGGAAGAGTGAGAACAGATGTTGAATGTTTGACACACATAGCATAAGATTGCAACAACTTGTTTGCAGTAATAGCAGAAAATATTTTTTCCTTACAAGTGCACACAGAAACATAGACAATTTGATCTAAAGACAAACTCTCAGCACAGAAAAAAGCTGATATACCTATTTTTAATTTCTATTTACAATCTTTCATTATCTCTTTTTAATATGTTCAAATTTGTGTTACCTGAATATTTCTTTAGTTATGTTAAAACATATGTTTCCTGAAATGTGAATCTATAATGTCCAAACTTTTATTGACCTTTGTTTCAACCTGAACAGTTCTCTTTCTAGCTCAAAACCAATAATGATCAGTTACAAAGAAACTAGTCTTTGACTAATGATATTTTGTTAAATTGGCACTGTTATCAGAAGGTACCTTTATTTATTTATTTATTTTTTTGTTCTCTTTTATGTGGTTTTTCAACTCCTGGCTCTGTCTTGAAATATTTCCTGACTGTCATAACAAAGATACTGCCACTTGGCATCACTATTGAAATGGAAATAAATTTATTACAGCAAAAGAAAATATACATGTAGCATAATATAGATTATAGCAAAATCTATTCCTTTTATAAGAGCAAATTAGCTGTTCTTAAAATAATCCTTATCATATCAATGTGTGACCCATCTATTAGGTTCTGATCTTCATGGTTCACTCCTTGGCTACTTTTTAATCTCTCATATCAACATCAGTTAAGTTTTTTGTATGTTACATATACATGTTATCGTCTATATAAGAATCTGTTTATAGAGTTCATTGACCGTTATCATCTGTGTATTGCTAAAGTTTCAAAAATAAATCTTTGAAACAAAATTTCTTATAGAAAAAAGAAAGAACTGAACTTTAATCTAGGACATAAAATCTTGTTGGTAAATTGGAACATGTTTCTTTTCATTAGAACACATATTGCATATAAACTGCAATTAGCATTTATAATATTTTTCCATAACTTCTCCTCTCACATCTATTTTAAAATAATGCTAATATTTTAGTCTTTCCAATTTAAACTTGATCTTGTTCAATATTTTTTAAAATACACAGTGGCAAAGTTAATGAATGAACTGTCAAATATTTTATACTTTTTATTTAATAAAAGATGTTTTTTTAAATTATTAAGAAATTATTTATATAATGCACAAATTAAAGCTAAATTTTTAACAAAAAACTTAAAACAAGTTTCTGTTTTGCATGAACCCTACATCCTTCAATTCTTTAAAATGAACATAAATAAAAAATGAAAAGATTAAAAGAATATCAGAGCAATCATTTTACTTAATAAAGAGCTTATTTGTTTTAAATTACATTTTTTCTGAAAGGCAATAGGCTCTTTCCTTATAAAAACAAATTTTCATTTTTTTATCCATTTGAACATTATTAACTTTAACAAAAAACAACAACAAATTATTGAATAATAAAAAAAAGTTTTAATTTACCAAAATATTATTTATTTTACATAAACAGTGCAGAAATAAATTGTTTATGAAAATCTTTCTTGAAACTTGGAAGCAGAATATATCTTGTTTTAAATATTGTACTTTTAGAGTTTAAGCCAGATACATACACATAAAATGATTTAGAACAGTTATTTATGTTTTTTATTGTCTTTAAATATTGATTTGTATTAATAAGATATAGAATCTGGACAAAGTTTGATAAGTTAGTCAAAGTGGACAATTGTTTTGATTTGATTATGTGCTTTTCAACATCATTAGATAGGCTCCCACAGATCAGAATAAAAGACATGCATGTTTGTTTCAATATTAAATTATTAATACTTTAGTCTGCTAATATATTGATTTTAATAGACAAAAAATTAAATTTTGATGGGTATTGTTATAATAAATGATGTTGGTTTGAATGAAATGATTATTATTATTAGTATTCCTAAATTTGTACATTACAAGTGTTATTTTGATAGAATACATGGGTAACACCAGGTATCTCTGTTAGTTTTATGCACAAAACTGATTCCATTAATACAACTGTTATTACTGTGTAGAACAAAATACATCATTTTTTGTATTATTCATTTTGCCATTTACTTAGCCACTAACCATTCGATTGAAAACAATTAAAAAATCTTAAGACATTTTGGCAAGCATATTCATTATTTCTCAAATTGGAAATATATTTCTGATTTTGTAGATTTTCAAATCAAGAAAAATACTTTAAAAAATGCTACATTGTTCTTGAGATGAAGGCTAAATTTTTTCTTATTTAAGTACATGTTTCCATGATAGATAATTTCATGCAAGAAATTCAGCTCAGGATTAACAACTTGGAATTTTCTCTTATTTAATTTGCTTATTGGAATTGTAAGCATTTTTATTTTTTTTCTATAAATAATTTGCCAATATCTTTTTATTGTATAAACCACTCCTTGTTAATTTAAAGAAAAATTTTTTTAAATTCTGGTAGAAAAAATGTTTTTATCTAATAGAGAAGCAGAAGTCTGTTTGAAAAATGATTTTCATTGTATAAAAATTATTCTCATCATATATGTGTGATGATTAGTTTGTATGAGAAAAATTTTCAGAAAAAGAAAAACACAATTGAAAAATAATCTGATTTCAATAAAAGGTTCAGTACAAATTTATTTAGGAAAGTTTTGGTAAAAAGTCTGTTTGAATAATTTTTTATTCAAATCCCTTTATTTATTCTTATGAATCTTCATGAAATTTCAATAAAATTGCTGAGCAGCAAAAGTATTTACATTAAGAAATTACAGAGAGAAATTAAATAAGTTGAAATGTTTTTTAAAATTTCAAGCAGAAATTGAGAATATATGTTTTGAATTTGAAAATAAAATATTAAAAGTATATTAATGACAGCAAATTAATGAAATGACTTCTAATGTCTCTAAATATGAAGTCTGTAGAAAAAGAAATTCATCATTAAAGGAGATGTGTATGAAAAACTATTCAAGCAAAAAAATGATCCCCGTGAAAAGTTAACAAAAATCAATGGATAAAATCTGATGATAGTTAGAGAATTTTAAGAGGAACATATTTACATGTAAAATAATAGAATAATTTATTTGGTTATAAGAAGATTGTATTAATCAAGTATATGTTTCTGCGTTCTACATTTTTGGATTAATATATAAATAAAAATTTATGCAGCATTTAGTGTGTTCACAAAATAAAACCTCACACTGAGAAACTTGTTGCCAATGTTTTTAATAAATGTAGATATAAGCTGAAACCCATATGATGTATTTGAATACATCCTGAAAATGTTGCTAACATTAGTTGGTTAATAGTAATTTTATTGTGACAACATTGACTTGTATACTAAAATCTGACATAGTGTATGTATGTATATATATATATATATATATATATATATATATATATCACTCAATTCAAAATAACCCGGATTACATACCAAGTGTACTACATTTTATATATATATATATATATATATATATATATATATATATATTTTAATTATTTCACTCCAAGCAATGCGGGACTGCCACTAATGTGGAGTGGGTTATAATGAGAGAAAAGACTGGGTATTGAAGAAAGAATAAAAGATGAATGTGATTTAAGAAGATAGAAGATGACAACTGATATTGCATTTAAAGTTTTCAAGATTGTAGCTATAAGGGAAATAAGTAAGCAGAAGGGAGTTCCACAGGTAGGAAGTGCAAGAAAAGAAACTGTTGGAGTAAAAGTGGCAGTTACATTTAATTATTTTAATGACAAAATGGTGGGACCTAGATGGCAATCTAGTAGCACACTTAAATTCATGTGAACAGGGCATCAGGGAAAAAAAACATTTGTCAGAGCAGTTGCCATGATAATATTTGCATATGCATGTGTACAGGGTGCGATGGATAAATTATCATCTAAATTATGTAAAAATGAAAATAATACTGATATAATTTTCACATATTTTCACCAATATTACACAAGTATATCTTGAAATATTAAAAAGTAAATTTATTCAATAAAATTGCCATTGTTACTTTTGTTTTTTTTTATGATCATTTTTGTTTTTTTTTTTATGATCATTTTACCCCAAGCAAGGCAGGACTGCAACTGGTGCGCAAGGGGTTACAGTGAGAAAAAAAAAACAAGGTACAGGGGATGTTGAAGAAAGATAAGTGATGGATGAGAATCAAGGAAATAGAAGATTACAACTGATGTTGCATTTAAATATTTGGAGATTGTAACTATCAGGGAAGCAAGCAAACATGAGTTCCACAAACAGGAAATGCATGAAAAGAAACTGTTAGAGTAGAAAAGCCAGTTACATTTAACTATTTTGATGGTAAAAGAGTGGGACCTTGATGCCAGTCTTGTAACACGCATAAATACATGTGGTCGAGAAACCAGGGAAAAAAATCTCATCAGATCAGTTGCCATGAAAATAGTTGTAGAAAAGACAGAAGGAAGCCACATCATGTTGTTGAGAAAGTAACTGAAGGCAGGATGCCAAGTCAGGATCATTTATATTGCAGATCCTTTTTAGGATTTTGTCAAGAACTTCAAGAGGAACAGCAGGAGCACATGACCAGAAAGGGCAACAGTATCTAATGCATAGACGAATGGTAAATTTATAAATGTGCAAAATGTATTCTGACAAGAAAAACTTCCTGGCCCAATACAGTAACCTAACCTTGCTAGCAGTAAATGCAGCTATGGATTTGATATAGTCATTCCATATGAGGTCATTTGAATGAGTGAGACCAAAGAGGTACAGTGTGTTGCTCTCTAGGAGACTATCATCAATAATTCTGATGGTAGGCAGAAAAGTATCTCTATGGTAGTTAAAGGAGAGCAGCTTTGTTTTGAAGGCATTAAAATTTACAAGTCATTTCCTACCTCATTCAAAAACAGATTAGGGGTCTTTTTTGACAATGTCAGAATTTCCTGCAATTCCTTTGGACAGTCTCATTGTTTAAGTTGGTGAATACTGCTGTAATCTTTGCTTTCAGTTCATCTTTGGTGCTACAAGAAGTTTTGTTGGTCTCTCACTCAACTGTGCTCCACACATAATAATCAAGGGGGTTGCAATGTGGGGAGTTAGATAGCCAGATGTAAGGGGTGATGTGGTCGCAGAATTTGAATCTGATGCCCTGTGGGAAGATGAATGGAGGCATAATGTTACCATCACTAGTGATTATTTTAACCACCTTCATAATCACTATTAGAGTCATCCAGCTCTTTCCAAATCCTCTGCATTGTTTTCAGATTGACACTCAAACACTCTGAAATGTTTGTATTGGAGCTTCTGGTGTGAATGCTAACAATACAACATGCCACTTCCAAACTTCTGGTGGAGTGAATTGCATCATGGTGCTCTTTTTCTCACAGATGGTGCCCAACTGACCCTACTATACTGTACAGTCAATAAAATCATAAACAAACAATACACATACGCAAAATAACAGATATAAAATAGAGACAATTTATCCATCGCATACTGTATATACATGTTACTATTTATATATTTGCTGCATACTTGTGTATCCATTTTTTTTATTATGTACTTTAATACATGTGTTCATCCATAAATTTCTTATCTCTGCATTAGTTGGTGAGTTGTTAGGTGTTTGTGGTGGTGAAAGCTTCTGCTATAAAACTGATTAGGCTACAGCTTTGAATCAGGTATGTATATTGTGGCCTAAAAACTACTCCTCTGCCATTACCTCTGATATTAGTAACCTTTCAGTAATTCACTAGAAAGGTGATAGGTCATCATAGTCAGTCGCTCTTGTGGATAAACAATTTTGCATTGTTTCTTATGTGTCAGAGTAAAGAAAAAAAATGCAGTAAGAAGAAAATGCAAGGTCAATGCTCATCGTGGTTGTTGGATTTCCTACTGATCAACAAAAATAGCAGCACCTAGGAGTATGATTCAGTTGTAGGGTAGACCAAGTAATCAAACCTTAAATGCTGGGATAGAGATGCTTCATATCTTAAGTAATTCAAAGGATCTACACTATTAGTTCAATAACTGGCTACAGCAGGGATAGATAAAACTTTGAGTTGAATTAAAGAAAGATAACTAATACTGAGATATCCGGAAGAGGCATGACTCATGAAACTAGAACAATCTACCCTGGTGGACAAAATAAAGGACCCAGTTTGAAATTACAATTACCCGAAGAAGGCCGGATCATATAATGGAGAAACATGAATATGGCAATGAAGATAAGGACAAATCTAAACAATGTAAACAGTGTAAATAATTACGCTACCTCATCTCAGAAATATAGACAAATAATTCAAAGGAATAAATCTTATTTTTCATTTGGATTTGTATCTTTAAAGTGTATATTTAAGAGTTTTAGTAAATTTTCTTATTCATCACTGAATTTTAAAGCTGGTATGCATACCCATGCTTAAAATATTTGCAGATTAACCTAACAATTCAACTTAAGATCAAAGAATTTTTCTTTTAATCAGGCCTACAATTTTCAAGACACTTTTTTTCTCTTCTCTTTAGGGTTTGTAATGACTGGATATTTATCAATGAAGCATGGAATCTGCTACATGAGTCTACCACATAATATCGAAAGACATGCCCCCTTGGGTACCTGATTTTATTCCTCAGCAAAAATGAATAGTGTAATTAATTCCCATAACAATTTGTATAATCCATAGGTGTTTTTATATACCTCAATCTCTCTTACCTTTCCTGTAGTGTTGGTATTTTTTTATCTTACTACTCTCTCGGTTAAATAGCAGAATTGATTGGTTTCACTAGTTTTGGATAGCAGCAGATCTAAAAGAATAACAACTCTGAATTTAAAACCATGGGAAAGGCAAAAGCAAAACACTCCACTACCTTTCCCAAGAAGTAACTGTAATTCACAGAAAAGCAATTTGTGGAGGTCTAGCATTACCTATGTCCTGATGAGATATCACATTGAAAAGTCTATCTTACTGTCTTGGTACTAATTTTGTTACTCCCTTTGATTAGACCCCCCCCCCCCCACCTTTTGCATTGTGGTAACCACATAGCACTAGCAAGCAATGAAATACATGAAAACAAAAAAAGAGCAGACATTGGCGTGTCAGTATCCAGAATATTGTATGATTTGATCAGACCCACTATACTTTTGGCTCTGTAAACCTGCTTTTCTCTCTGCCTTCTAAACTTTATCATTCACTCTCACTCCCACTCTTTCTATCTCTCTCTCTCTCTCTCTATATATATATATATATATATATATATATACACACATGCATACACATCCTGGTCTTTTTCTTTTCTGGTGTGATGATCACAGGTCTCTCTATTACTACTGTCATGAAGTCTCTGCTTTTGTTCACTGTTAATTTTGGTGCAAAATCATCATCTGTGTAGTTGTCAATTTTCCCTTCTGATACAGAAGGGAAAATTGACAACTCCTGGCTTGTCATTAAGTAAACAACCAAACAGTACCCAGTATATTCCCTTGTAGTACTTTATAGGTGAGAGGTACATGTCTAGAGAAATGTCCATTCATAGAAATGTGCTTCTTTATGCCTGCCAAGAACTAAATCTATAATCCAGACCATGACACATCAGGCAATGTCACTGGGTTCTTACTGACTAAATATGGGCATTGTGGTGCAGTGATTATCAGCTTGGAACAAGAAATCGAAGAGCCGAGTTCGAATTCCAGTTGAATTCATTGCATTCACTTATGCGCAAATACCCTTGGGAAAGGTATTAATCCACTTCGTCACACCAGTTATGAGTTAAATAACAGAAAAAATTGGGTTCTATAGCCTTGGTTGGCAACCAGTCTACTGAAGAAAACATTGGCAATCTACTGCGGAATAATCTTCTGCCCAGTTAGTCATGTCTCTTGTGAGACATGATCACCCAAGTGTGTATCACGTATGGCACTTAACTGACTGACTGAACTACTTTTAATAAGACATGTCTTAACAATAGAATGGTTATAAGAGATGAACAGCTTTGACACTAATTATACTAATTCATAATTAATGATCTTCAAACAAGAATCAAATATATTTTCAAAATTTTTTTTATAAAGGCAACTTTTGTTTGAGTATTAATAAACATTAAAGTAGAAGAAAATAATAATTCATGTATCTTTTTTATGGGAGATCATAGGAATTGGCCTCTCAAGATACTGATCCTGAAAACAAAAAATAACATCATGACAATATTTTGTTTATCAATACTCCTGTACACTATGAGATTAAGAAGAATTTTTGGCCCAATGGCTTTTTAAGGTTCCTCTAGCTTGCATTTACTGGGTGAGGGCTGTTTTCAACTTTTTATTTTGTGTTTTCCTTGACACAGCAGAGATTTCTCTCTAAAGTTGAGCTACTTCAGAATATTTTCTAGTTGTATGAACTGCAGATCTTTTAAGTCTTTTCTGACAAGCTATAAGAAAAAGGTGGCAGTTTTCTCATTCGCTTCTTTAACTCTTCAGTAAGGCTAGAGAAACCCGGAAAACCTGTAATTATGGGTAAGACAATGAAGTCAGGCATTGTAGAATTAGATAAAAAAAATATATTAGACAAAGAACACGGGAGAGTCACATGTCAGAAGGAATCTATACATATGCTAGGTTATATGGTCCTCCTCAGTGTAGAAATATTGTTTGGGAGTCATTAAAAATCACATAAATGAAAGCAAGATTGCAACAGCAGCAAAAGAAAAGAGAAACCATGTTGAATGCAATCAGGCAAGACAAGTATAAGCAACTGGCAGGATAAAGAATATTATGATTAAGGCTTCAAGTTCTTTGTTAAGCATCATATCATGGTACACTAACTTAGCATTAGTTTAGTAATTAGGTGATATAATAATTGTGAGTTCAATCCCTGTGTTGTGTCACGTAGACTTAGACTCACTAGAAACAGGGTGAGCAGTAACTGAATAGTACTAAATAAGAACAAGATGAGATATTCCTGACATGCTTTAATATAATGAGAGCAATTTATACCCATAGATCAAATAAATGGTTACCTAAGTGAATAAATATCCAAAGAAAGCCAGGAACGCAATGGCTGAAATAATAGCAAAAATACAGACAATAATCCAAAAGCAAGTAATAGAAATGATGATAACTGCTCATTGCAGAAATTTGAGGAAATTATGCATTGGTAAATATATATTTATTCCTAACTTTTTTGAAGAAAGTAACTGAAATTTTGCTCAGGAAATAAATCCTCCAAATCTCAAGGAACTGAGTGACCTTAAAGCTCTCAAAAAGATTTTTAATTTTAATTTATTTCTTTTTAAGAACTATTTGTGAATGCACTTTGAGAGAAAATTAGTTGTGCACTTTTTTCTCTTCCAAAGATTAAAAAACAAAGTCTTTGCTGTGCTTTTCATAGAAATCTTAACTGTCCAGATGATCTATCAGTGTATTTCTATTTCAGTTTCTTCAACTATAAAGCCATAATTGTTTAGAGTTAATTAAAAAATGTATTAAAGAAAATGCAAATGATAAATGTGAACACTTGCAACTGCTTCTGCTTTTCAGGTTATGTCATGCACTTTTCATTACAAAGAAAACTTCTTTTGTCAAGCAAAGTTTAAACTTCAGAGTTTGTAGAAGCCAAAATGTCCTTGACACAAGTTTGGTCGTATTTCAATCTCTGCTGCTCTTTACTAAAACATTCACTCAAGGCAGTTTATTCACTGATAGAGCCAGAAAAAAAAACCTTTCAAATCCATGTATATATTTATTTATATCTTATTATTTAATATGCCATCTCTGTATTATTTCTGTTGCACTGGAGGCCAGGTGGTAATGTTTTTTGTTATAATAATTGTCAAGTAAATAATTCAAATGAATGCTTATTTCTATGAAATCTGAAAAAGACCTTCATTCCCCATAAAACAAAGAGAAATCAGAGAATATTGTTCTATGAATGTCCAAATGGGTAAACATTAATAATTGGGGAAAAATATATAAAGATGCTCTTTTCAAAATTTGAAATAATAAAATAAATGGGTTCACTAATTTCTTCTATGTATTGTGTCATTTCAGGATGGAAATGATTATGGCTCTCTACAACTTCTTGTGTTTCTTTGCTCTAAGGATCATTTGATTCATTACCATCCCTTCTACTTTGTTATTCACTGTTTCACTCTATCCCTCTTTTTCTCATTGTGTCTTATGAATATTTAATTTTCAAACCTCCCTTTACTCATGGGTCTCAAAAATTTCAACTATCTTTTACTAATTATAATTTTTCTTCTAGTTCACATTTTCTTTAGAACTTCCTCATTGCTCATGTTTTTTCTTCATAGTATTCTCAACATCTGTCTGTATAACCACATCCCAGTCACTTCCTTCATCTGTAAGCAAACTGCCTAGCACTCACTGCCATAAAGAAAGATACAGCTCTCATTTCTTTGTTTTTAATGAAATTGTTTAACTCTTCCTGTGCTTTTTAGATCTTTGTGATATATATACCATTGTATTGCTAGCAGCTGATGAGAATAAATAAAATGAAGTTACTTATTTCATTGTCAAAAGACTTTCAGAAAACATTTTAAGTTATCAGAAAAGCTAGTTTTTTTTCTTTCTTTTAGACTAAGAAAAGTTAACTTTTCAAGCAAAAAAAGCATTTTTGTTTTGATGGGCTATTGTTAGATTTTTGCTGAAGTTGATTTTATATAATTGATCATATAAAATTTTATTTCAGACCTGTTTTTGCTCACTAATATTGTACAGCTGAGCTTGAATTCCGGTTTAGTTCATTACACTCACTTATATGCAATACCCTTAGGAATAGTATGAATCTATCTTGTCATCATCCAGTTATGGGTTGGATAGATTAGGTTCTATAGCTTTGGGTAGCAATTGGTCTATTGTAGAAAAAAATGTCAACCTACAGTGGAAAATTTTCTCCCTAGTCAGTCATAAATCAAAAGAGACATGACCACATAAGTGTGTATCATGTATGACACTTAACTGACAGAATATCATACAATTATACTATAGAGTTCTCATTTTACATTAATAGTTCAAGATTTCAACCTAAAAGTTTGGACTTGGGTGGAAAAGCATGGGTTGGTGCAAATTTCAAGGTCATTGAGTATGAAATTAAAGGTTTTTCTCACAAATAACAAAATTGATCTTAAAATCAATGAACTTGCAGAGCAAAAACTAACAGTTTTAAAATTTACAAATTTGTAAGATATACGGAATAATAAAAACTAATGTTCTCAAATATGAGAATAGAAAGAAAAGAAACTTTATTGTTCTCTCCTTAATAATGTTTTTTTCTCTCTCCTATTCTATCACACTAAGCTGCATGGTGTATGCATCTTAATAGTTTTATTGTTTTGTTTGGAGTGAAATGATTAGAAAAATAGTTTAGGTATGCAATGCTTTTGACTCTAAATATAATCTTTAGGATAATTTACATTGAACTCAAATGATTCAATTATAATTTAATTCAGTAATAAATGCAAATTCAATGTCAATATTTTTCTCAGCTTTTAAATATAGCTATTTAATACATTACAGCAAATATCAAGATAAAATGCAGATTACATGCCTGACATAAGGCAAGTCTAATAGGGAATCAATATGTATTTGGCAAAGTTTTATAGCATTTTTCATTTGATTGTGTTTGAACAGAAGATTTCATGTCACATGTGAATTTATGATATATATTAAACATTTCAACACATTTTTCTATGATTCATGTATGGATTGTAATTGTTTTTATGTTAAACGTGGAAACTTTCATTCCTAAAAATGAATAAATACTGAACAATCAGCAAAAAAGATATGAGCCATTTATGATGATAGTGACATATCTGTCTGTAAGTGGTTTACTAGGTTCAGAAGTGAAAGCCTAAGAACATTTTGACAGGCCTGTAGTTGTAGATGTTGGCTTAATTGAAATGCTTATTAAAAATAATCGAGATTACATGACTTGAGACATAAGAGATACAACATTCATATGAGATATTTGAAATAAGGTATTGGAAAATACTTTGATATGTGAAGCACTACACTGTTTTGGTACCTCATGATTTAACAGAAAATATTTAATCAACAGATTTTCATTTGTGATTCTCTGATCAAGCACAATAAAATGGTCAATCACAGATGATGAAAAATTGATTATTTACAACAATGTTAAGGATAAATCCTGGGAAAAATGAAATGTGATGCTGTTAATCACTTGAAAAAACACTCTGCACCCAAAGCAGGTGATGCTATGTACCTAGTGGTATTGGAAGAGCATTGTGTATTATAAACACCTACAAAATCAGAATTTGAATTAAGACAAATTTTATTCTAAATTGGACCAATTACTGACAGCAATTGATGAAGTCTCTGGAATTGGACAATCAAAAGCATACTACATCAGCTATACTCACCTTTGGATCACAGCTTGTTCTGATCCCTGCTAAATTCTTGCAAAAGAGAATGAAATGGCGCATGTGGTTTAATAAATCTCTCTCTCTCTCTCTCTCTCTCTCTCTCTATATATATATATATATATATATATATATAATCTTACAAATTCACTTTCAAAACTGTTGCAAACTTTTGTTGCCACCTAATATTCGTTTTTGTCATATTTTTCTCAATTTAATATACCCCTTAAAAATGCAATTAATTTTTTCTTATAGCATAAGAAAGAAAAGGAAATATTTTAAACTGTTCAAAGAAAAATAAAACTAATTGAAAATTACATTGTTAAATATTTTTGGTCTTTGTTTCCATTCTTATGTTATTATTAACAATGTACCTATTTTTGAATTGTTATACACTTTTGAAACTTTATCAAAGTTGTATCACTGGCAAAAAAAAAAAATTAAATTAAGAATTTTGTATTATTTATAATTATGTACTTGATTTCATATAAGACACCTAGCAGAGAATAGTCAGAAAATACTGTTTGTCTGTAATAAAGGGGTGGAGGGCTTAGCATTGTCCAATGTGATAATTCCTTTTAGTCATTTTATTTGATAAAAATATAGTAATTATATTTATGATAATTTACCCATGCACATATGAACTCTTCCAAACTATAAATAAACAGCAGTTTCTAGTTTGTGCAAGAAGGCTATTCCAGTAGATAACTATGACAGCCGAACCAGACAGTCATGCTGGTGAACTTCTCATGTTGTATATGTTTCTAATATTGCTTTTTGTTAATATATTTAACTCTGTTCCATCTTTGTGTCTTCATTCTACCCCAACAAGACCACAACAACTTGACAATGAGGCTTCTTAAGAAACCTTGAGGACCCCAAAAGGACTGCTTAGAAATTATCAATATTAATTCAACATTGGATGCACGGAATTCTATTTTCATCACACCTTGTTCTACTCAACAGTACTTGGTAATCCAAAAAGAAAACTGAACCAAAAAAGTGTAACTAACTTACACTAAATTTGAACGCAAGCTGCTAAACTATGATAATTCATGTTTTTTGAGGGAAAAAAAAGTACTTGTGATTCCCTGAGTAAAAAATTAAAGTTTGTTTTTAATCACTTCAATTAATTGCTATTTTAGTTTACTAAAGTTTTTTCTTTTTTTGTAATTGTATTTGGTTTAATACTAAAAAAAGACACGGTCAAACATAAATGAATTTGAATCTTTCATGGTTTTTAAAATTTCATATCTGTAAACTTATTTCACAACTTAATTTTAGATATGTTTTTAATTTGATTCAAGCAAAAGTCATGACATTTAAGAAGTAAATGTGAAAAATTCAAATTTCATCCTCATTGATACCTTGAAAAAATTGAATCCTTTAGTTCACTATTTTATTCCCTGTTAAACAGTCAGAGATGCTCTTTACATTTGACCATGGCTTCATATTTTGTTGGAGATTCTATATTTTTTTAATTGATAAAGTGATTGAAGACTTTTTGAAGTTTTTATTTAATTCATATGGAGCATCAAATTTGTATTCTATTTTTTCTTTGCAGGATGCGTGAGTATTGCAGATTTGGCATACAAGGCCACAGATGCTGCTGGATGTAAAACCTTTTTAGAATCACAGAGTAATGCATGCATTTGTGATGGTTCTAGGAGTACAAATGGAAAGCCTCCACCTCCTGGTTGGAAAGGGACAGATCAAAATTCAACAACCCCACCAAATGCTGACACAGGTACTCATACCAATCTTTCTTCTGATAAAAGTGGCTCTGCTGACCCAAAAGACACATCAGCTGATTCATTTTCAACACCTGAGAAAAAGAAAAGTGGCTCATTTGATGATTTGAATAAGAAATCTAAAAACAAAGATAAGTCACAACAGGGAAAACAAGAGAGTCAAAACTCATTTGGTCAAGAAGATTCTCAGGGCAATGTTATATATGATCATGCGAATATCATAAAAACAAACATGGATAAAACAAACAACCGTCAACGTGGAAAGTATGAAGATCGAAAAAAGGACCAGAAAGGATCTGGCAAAAAAAAGCATTCACACTACAACGATGAAGAATTTGACAGTGATGAGGATTCTGATATTCGAGGAGGGAAATTTCCCAAACGTAAAGGAAGAAAAGGAAAGGATGAATTTTAAATTGGTTATCAAATTCTGTTTTGATATTGGTTCAGATTTTTCAATTTGATATAATCACATGGCCAGCCTCTTTTTAGATGATTGCACAGATTATTATTTAATGTTCTGAAATGCTAAGATAATGAATTTTCCCTTATTTACACCAGTCTCATTTACGATAATGTTGGTTCACTTCTAGAAGAGTTACACGACTTGATCATATCCATGGTCATTGTCTTTGAAAAGAATATTAATTGCCTGTCTTGGAGCAATTATACTGTATAGAGAAATAAATAATGGATGACTAGAAATAATTGTAAGAAAGATTGAACTCTGCAAATTAAATTGAAGCCATCTTTCCATATGCTTAGCACTTTTACCAGTTCGGCCACAGTAGTATATTATAATGAATTGGTGACAAAACTGCATATGAATTTATGGTTACTATGGTTACCATTTTCTGTACTATTTCTTGGTTTCTAATTTTTTTAATAATTGGTCATAGACATATTTATGATGATTTCAAAATTAGCCAATCTTGTTTCCAAACAAGTGAAAACAAAAGTGTTTATATTCAGAAGAAATAGCTTTAACAACATTTTATCAATTTTTTTGTGTGAAAAATGTTTCTTTTTATGTGAGCTTTTTTTCTCCATAACATCAAGAGAGAAAACACCAAGCAGTTGTAACAAATACAAACAAGGGTAAATCAGAAAGTTAAGATAATTTTTTAAACAAAAGCATTGTATGGCAATTACCTTTACTTTTTTAAAATTTACCCTCATATAAATATACAAAAACTGCTAAAACAGTTACTACTCTTTTGTATTTTTAAAAAATGTCCATGATTTAACTCATCTTTCACGTTTTTCAAAATAAATCCTGATTTGTTCTCATTAATATTTAATTTTTAATGTCCTGTGTCATAATTTCTTGCTTGTTACAAGGATATACTTTACAATTATATAAACTACTTCCTCTCTCAACAAAGAAAATTTCCTATTTTCTTTGAAAAAATTTTTTTAAAAACTTTAATTTCTCCCTTACTTAGGAGAATATCCACAAGAAAAATTGAAAGTAGAATATGTATTAATAATGTTAAACGTATTTAGAGAAGAAAGAAAAGGGAATCTTTTCTTTTAAATTTTAAAAAGGATTTTTATTTATTAAAACCTACTGGTGATGAAAAAATTAAAGTTTTTTGAAGAAAAAAATATTTTTATAAGATACATATAAAGGAACATTCTATTTGGAATATATATATATATATTTTTTTCCCCCCTATTGATACAGTAATCAACACAAATAATGTCAACTTTTACAACTAATAATTATTTTCACTAACTTTACACTGATCCACCTCCAAAAACACATCAGTACAAGTCCTCATTGCATGAACTCCATAATGAATTATTCTATAGACACATTTACCTTCTCACACTGATCACACTGATTGTGTCTGCTTAATATTAATTTCATCATTGGTTATAAATTCACATAAATATAATGTTATTCATTACATCCTTATAAACAAATATTATCTCTGTCCTATAATAGTTGTCACATTTACGTACCTATTTCATACAATTGTTATGGGACAGATTAAATATGTTTAATATAATCTCTTCCATACACACATAATTATTGTCATGCACACTTCAGTTATAAATTATTTTATACTAAATGAAAACATTTACTAACCACTGTAAACATAATCCACATACACACCAGTTGTATTGAACATAATATGAAATATAAACAATTGTATTAAACATAACAACATGAAATATATGCACAATTCTTATATTTATTTTATTCAGTCAGGTGATAACAAATATACAAATCAGATTTAAAATTGATAAAAATTTATCTGTGAAATTTTATAATACAAAATTTATTAGAATTAACATGGTCAGAATTTAAAAAGAATAACAGTTCATTAAGTAAACAGAAATGGAAATTAATAGTAATTTAATTTTGTGAAACTGAAATGAGATAAAAAATATTCAATAAAAATATATCATTTTCACAAAATTAAATTTATTGACTTAATTGTATAACAAGAATTGGCAATTAATAATAATTCTTTCTCCATTCAAACTAAATAAGTTATTGTTAATAATAATAATAATAATAATCCTACATCCTCATATAAAGTAAAATTGGTGATCTGTATAAATAAATCATTATATGACCATGCTTAATCATAGAACCTTAAAAGAACTGTACATTTACATAGAGTATCACTTCAGAAAGGCCTTTGAACACAGGTAATTAGGATGATAAATATTTTCTAATGTTTCTCATGATACTAGCAATTCTATCACTAGTTAGAGCATTTCTTTTTCTCAGGTTTAAATTTGTTGCTGTTTTCCTACTAATACCTACATCACTAACAATTTTAAAAATGTCTTTATAAACTTCATTAATATGCACTTCATTATTACATTCATCTACAATTCTGAGAAAATTCATGTTGCAGTCTAAAAGCACATAAAATTTAATTATTATTAGCTGCATTCAAATTTGTTGATACAATGAGGACAGATTTCCACTTTTATTTTTGCACATATGTGATAATTATTATCTAAACGCACACACACAGATGTATCAATTATAAAGTATACTCATTAGAATGATACTATTGTACATTGTTTTAAAACTAAATTAACATAAAATTAACCATGATAATAAAAACATTTTTTTTCAAAAATGGTGGTGGCTGATACCCTCTAAGCAGATTTGAATATTTTTTTGTTAAGAATTAAAAACTTTAATACAAATGGCTGTGATGCTTTTTTTTGCCAGAGCCCCCAATAACTTGGTATTCAAAAGTATTTGTGATAATATCTAAAAAAAAAAAAAAGAAAAAAGTAGGAAAAGAAGAGATAATATCTGTTTTTATTATTGTCAGCTCTTTTGAAACATATTTAATGTGAAACATTTGATATTTGCCAAAGTATTCTTTTTTAAAGCACCAAAAAATTCTGCTTGCTGCTTCCTGCTTCAAATTTGACATTTCTGTGGACAAACAAGCATTTTGAAATGTATTCTACTTTTGTTTATTTTTAATGTGTGTTTCTGGGGATTCATTCAAAAAGGATTTGATATTAAAAATTAAAAATACAGTCAATAATAAACTTTCTTATTTTTAATGAGTTGGAAACATTCTATGTCTACACCACATTTTGTTTTTTTTTTATAAATTAAAAATGTTTAACTGGTAAATGAAATAAAAACTGTCTCCTAACAATTGCTTTGTATTTATAGAAACTTATGTAATTGATTGTGGTTGCTTTATGACAGTGTTATTTAAATTTGCTGTTTTGGTCAAAATTGATTTTAAGGCACATTTAAGATGGTGAAAAGTTCTCTGTCTAAGAAGCCTTTTCCTATCCACCTCCCAACAAAATATCTGAAGTTTAGATGTTGGGATGCTGAAAAAGTAAACTCTTGTGTATGCATATAATATACATATTATTTTAATGGTTATATGTGTTTGAGTTAACAATCCCATTTTTGCTATGTTTTATTGTTTTTTTGTTTTGTTTTGTTTTTTTTTAAACAGTGAAATTGACATGAACTGGCTTAGTATGACTTCTTGATATTGACCTGTTGATATTAATTTCACAGTTTAAGAAAAAAACTGGGTTATCAAATGAAACACTTGTACCCATTAAAATATATATTTATAGTGTGTGTGTGTGTATAAAGTGGACAATTGAGGTCAATACCAAGTAACGACTGTCTGTTTCAAACTGTTTACATTCAAGCATGAAATAGACTGTCACCCTTGAATATTGACCTCAGTGTCCACTTTTATATTTACATATGCTTGATCCCTGATATTGAGCACTTTAGCTCATAAATATAACATAACTTAAAACTGTATTTTTATCATTTTATATTTATATAAGTTTTTAATTCAGAATATGTTGCATTCACTTTCATGCAAATACTCCTGGGAAAAGAACTTCTCCCTCCAGCTATGGGTTAAATAGCAGGACAGATTAGGTTTGGTTGGCAATCAGTCTACTGCATAAAGTAATGGTAACCTACTGCAGGGGCATATTCTGCTCAGTAAGTCATGTCTCTTTCGAGACACTACTGCCCAAGCATGTATCATGTATGGCACTGACTGACCTATTGTATGCTAATCTAAAAGCTTTTAAAGTTGAGAACTGTTATATACATAAGAAAAGGTGTACATGAATGATATATGTAATATATATATAATGATGTGAAATGCTGATATGTTAGCTTTTTGGGTTTAAATTAAACTGAAGTAACACTACTAAGATCCACATGATCAATTGAATAATAACTGCAATAAAATTTCTAATAATTTTTGTCAATAAGCATTAATATTATGCTGGCTCTTTTGTGAAATGCTGAACTGTTGATCTTTTAAACATCTCAGTACAGATTTTGATATTTGCTTTAACTAAAGCCTAAATATTTTGTTGTTGTTTCATTTTGAAACTTTCTGTTTAGGTTTTTCACTAATGTGCTGGCTGAAGTTTCCCCTCAGTTGAAATAAAGATTGACTTTTTTTATATTAAATAAAATTCTTTCTCTATTTGTTCTAAGAAAGATTATTCATTAGAAATTGAAATATTTTGTAAAAGAAAATAAAGCTTATTTTTGTTTGTTATATTAAAGTCTGTAATGATTAAAATTTATTTTCCTTGGATGTTCTTGATTAATTTTTTCAGACCTTGCAAGATGAAATCAAAAAAGCATAATATTCATTTTCTTTTTAATCAAATCTTACAAGAAGATGCCAAAAAAATCTCAGTCTAACCCACTTCATAAAATGAATTGGGTAAGCAAGGGCTGAAGAGACTTGAAAATTCATGTGATAATTGGGTTGAATAGTGGTATGCATTTGGAATAGTATATATGTTTCTTGGCTCAAGCTCATTTTTCTTGGTCAGGCTGAGAACATTTTAGAACTTTCTTCACATCTAGCTTATTGGAGACAGAGTTCATGAAATTACAATGTAATATTATTGCTGAAGACTATAACATATTGAATAAGTTGGCATTATTGTAATTAAACAAGTTACTTATTTCTAAAACTAAAAAACGATTGTCTAAAAATGTTTTTGGTTTTAATTGGCAACTTTCACCAGTATCAAGATAAAGGTTTGATGATTTTAACAAAAATCTGAGGTTAAAACAGACCAGGCCATTGTCTTTTGATTTCATTTTTCAGTCTCATGTAAGGTTTGTGGTAAATACATAATGTTTAATTCTCTTAAGTTTGTTTTGATAAAATTATTTTGTTAGGGTTTTCTAGTCTCTGTGTGGATTTAGATATATGATAATATACAAGCCCAACATTCTTTTGATATGTTGTTATAAACTATAACATGTTTTATGACAGATTTCTTTAAACCAAAGCAAAAAAAAAAACAAATATACCAAAAAGCTGGCAACAACCTCACAAACCTTTGTAATAACTGAAAATTCTTAATGTAAAATTTATTGCAGAACTGTGCATTTTTTTCTGAAATGACAAAATTCACAATATTTTTTCAGTGTTTTGAAACAGTTTTTTTTTTTAAATATCTTCAATTTTATTATTTAATTTTTCTGAAATGCTTGTTTTAATTTGAACTATTTACATTGTTCAGAGTATTGTCCTCATCTTTATCATATTCCTGACATTTTGTTTTCTTTCTTCAGGTGAAGTACATTAGAATTTTGAACTAAACCCTTTTTTTTAGTCCACTTGAGTATATTTTTCTAGTTCCACATGCCATGCATTCTTTGGATATGGCATATGGAACGAGAACATTCTATTCAGGTGAACAAAATAAAGGGTTCGGTTCAAAATTCTATTGTATGTTACCTGAAGAAGGCCAAAGCATACAATGATGAAAATGTTGTGAATCTGACAATAAAGATGAGGACAACAATCCAAACCATGTAAAGTGTCAATAGTTACAATGCATCATCTCAGAAATATAGACAGATGTTGTTTTGATTTAACATTATTGAAACAAATTGAAGCCATATTTTGTCAACCAAAATAAAGACAAACAATTTTTTAAGCATGTAACTGGATTTGATCCTTACTTAAAATCTTTGTTCTTTTCTAACACTTCTGATTTCCTAAAAATCAATTTAATGGAAAGAGAAATATATTTCACATATGCAGAAAGTGGAAATTGTGATTGAAGAACTATGCAGCATTTTCTTTGGATTCAATTTAGCATGTTTAGTGTAAAACAACATCTTATAATCACTGCATTCTTTTCATTTATATACTTGTAAAATATATAAAGTGTGCAGTATACCTAAAATATTATGACAAGTCAACTCTCAAACAGTAATTGGTGTTCAATTAATTCTTTGTTTTAAAAGTTATTTGTATTTTTAGCTTAAATTAAAAGCCTACTTAAAAAATTAGAAACCCCAATTCTGAAATCTATATTGTTTTCAGAAAGTTTTCAGTGTCTACTTGTAAACATGAAATTGAATTTTCCCTTTTATTTAGGAAAAAGGTATAGCCTAATTTTCAACTTATTTCTTAATTTTACTGTTTCCAAATTATTGTAATGGTTACTTATAGTTTGTTTACAAAAAGGTTTTGTGGTGGGAAGAGGATTTTTCTGGGAGAAAGTCAAAGTACATAAACTTTTGTTTTATTTTCAGTTTTCTTCAATTTTTTTTAATTTTGTAATTTATTCTTAGCACCCCCACTTCCTGCTAACTTTATATGTTGATTTTACTAACTTTGAAAATATGGAAAAAAAAAATATATATCAAAAAATATTTTTATGGGATTTGAAGAGAAATGATTTTAATTATTGTTAGAAGTTAGCTGGTTATTTTATATGAAAATAGTTATGTAATTAAATTTGTTTTTTTTTTGTTTGGAATTTTTAAAAATCTAATCCTATAGTCACCTACTTTCTGCTGGTAAAATTTAATTCTTCTATAAATGTCTAATGTTAGAATGGCTTCAGAGACACTTCACTTCCTCATTTTAAAAATATTTAACAAAGGTGAAAATGCATTTATGATCTTTAAATAAAAATAACTTGAAACAAATATTTAAACAAATAGGACCATTGCTATAGATATACCAAAAGACTTTGAGAAGGTGGGATATTAGAGAATGTTACATACTGTAGAGGGGTTTTTTCAGTTATTAAGTTCTTCCTGTAGATCATAATTAATAACCAGTCAATGGAAGCTCATAAGATCAATGCCGACATTCCCCAGGGTTTTTGCCTTGATTATATCCACTTTCTAATATCTACAGTATTTATGTTGTTTGGACAGTTGTCCTCATCTTTGTTGCCATTTTCACAACATTTTGGTCTTCTTCAGGTGATTGAAATTTTGAGCTGAACCCTTTATTTCATTCACCAGGGTAGGTTCTTCTAGTTTCTTAAGCATATATGTGCAGTGGATAAAAGCATTGGTTAAATCCAGTGACTTGACTCAAAGAGTTGTGAATTCAATACTTGGCTACATCAGAGGTGAACAAAAACTTTAAAAGTTGAGTTAAAGGGAGATAACTAATACTGAGACATCTGGAAGAGACATAACACATGGAAGTAGAACAATTGTATGTATAGATTTTCTAATGATAAAATTACTTGGATATTTGAGCATGACAAGAATACCATCCATTTTGTTTTGCCACAATTAAAAACAAAACCAATCAAGCTGGCCTAAAGAAAGAGGAAATGGCCCAAAAGAAATCCAACAAACCTGATTAATTTGTTCTCTTTTCTCATAATGACCACAAACACAACAGTTTTTTACAAACTCACTTAGCTTTCCACATATTAGATATTCTGAATCATTGTTTTCTTCTTTTTTTTTTTTTGACAATTTAGAAAATAAGCAAAAATACATTATCATGAGAATTAAATATTTATTTGGCAATGTTACTGTTTTATTTAATGTGGGAAAATTGTTGAATTTAAAAATAGTAAGTCATATATGAAAGTGTTTTGTTAAAGCAATCATTTAGTAGAACAAATAAAGTATCAACAAATTATTTACAGATTATAGCACAATAATTGTGATTGTCTTAAAACTTATGATACATCATTCATCTGGACATTTTAAGATGGTTTCTGCCAAATTATCTTGCCAGTTAACTTAAGATCTGAACTTAAAAACTTTATATAAAATGTTAACTTTTCATAAGTGTGCTTTAATTTCATTTACTTAACTTCTATGTAAGTATAATAATTGATAATTAGCATTGAAAACTTTCTAATCCTAAAGTTTGAACTGAAAAACAGAAACAAATAGATTTTTAGTGCCTAGTAAAGAAAATTTAGGCATTTTAAAAATTGAAAAGTTTCAATAATATTTTGAAGACATTGTTACAAGTTGATATTTTTCTATCGTACTGCTGTTTTTCTTGCTGTTATGTTTTATGCTGATTAATTTACCTTCTTTTGGTCTTCAATGGTCAATTTATTTGTAGTTGAGGAAATAAAGAAGGCATAAAATATAAAAGGTCAAGACGTTTTCTTTGAAAAGAAAAGCTAACCTGTGTTATCACCTCAGCCGACCTATGATTCAGGCTGAGGGGATCCAAATAAGAACACTAACAGTTACCTAAAGATAGCATTTTTCTCTTTTCAAATATTATGACTATTGCAAAAAATGTTTGCTATCTTTTATTTATTTATTTTTTTGACAATTGTATAAATCAAATAAAGACATAGATCAAACTTCTTTTTTTTTCTTTTCTGTAAATAAAGTTGAGTTTTTTCTGTGATTGGTAAAAAATCTAGATACTAGATAAAACAAATTTGACATTTTTTTCTTGTGCAAAATCTAATGTTTGATCTTTTAAATATTTTCAGGTTGTGCTAGTCTTGCAGGAAGATTTGTAATTAAAATTTAAGTGTCTTATTCACAATAGAGTAATATTTGAAAACTTTCTACCAAAAATTGCCATGATTTATCAGGATAACTGAAAGGTATGTTAAATGCAGAATTGAGAACAACACAGAGACAGGATAAGAATCTAGTCACTGATTTCCAGTTTGACTTCTCATCTTTGTTCTTCTCAACACTACGTTTTTAAGATTTCTTATTGTCTTTTGATACTGTTTCTCCATTCTTCACTTTGCAATATCTGGTATAGAATGAACAAGAAATAGTTTAAAGGCAAAAAGAGAATTACTAAGTTGAAACATGGCATTTGGATAATTTCAGTGCTATTCTGAAAAATAAACTTGTGTACGACAAATATTTCTAAGAAAATGATACATTCCAGTTTATTATGAACATCTATCTTGGATATCTGAATATTTTATTTTATTATCTAATATATGTCATCTGTTGAGTTTGATCTGAATGCAGTGATAGATGTTATTTCTAATGGAAATCATTTCATAGCTTTATTTTTAAATACTGTGAGCCAGTTAGCAATTTCTGCAGAAAGTTGCATTTGTTAATTCAAAGGAGTTTTGATCAAAATCTTGTAATTTTTCAAATTCGGTTGTATAAAGAATTCCAAGCGCCTTTTTGCTGAGATGGTAAATGTTACTCATTCACTTCTTACAATGTTCATATTGCATAATTTAAGTATATCTGCTTCAGTCATTTTCCTGTGCCTTTTCTATAAATACTTTCATGGTAATTGTTCAGATGAACTTTCTTTGATGGTAATGAATTTAAGTGCAGTACTAGACCAGCAACAAGGGTATCATTATTTTGCACTTGAAATAGCTGGATGTAACCATAAGTTCTATGCTAACAGTTTCTTTTATCACATTTCTGGCTTGTGGAATTCTCTTCAGTCTGCTTGTTTTCCATTCAAGTTTGATCATTAACAATTTTAAAAGATTAAAATTAAAATCATTATCATAAATTTAATTTAAATTTTAAAATTTTGCTTATTCTTTGTTAATTGAAAAAAAAAACACAAATGGTGTTTCTACTGCTGTGATAGAGAAAATGTCTTTAGCAACAGGTTAGCTTTCTTTTGGAATACTTAGTTTTAAAAAAAAGCCTTTAAACCAACTACTCTCGAGAAAGTATTACACTTGATCAACAATCAAAATATAAAGTATTTTATTTTTAAAAACTCCTTAAAATTTGCGCAATTGTTTCTTTTCCCTTTCCTACCGTTCAATAAGTTTGGTGCAATATGAAACACTAACCATTTACATTTCAATAAATTGCTAATCTTTTATCAGCAGTGTTATCCTCCAGATTATTAACCTTTTTTCTTTAACATTTGAAATTTTAATAATTTGTAATTAGAATTTAATTCTGCAATAATACACAAAATAGTCAATTCGAAGTAACAATAAATATATTAACCTGAAAATAAACTTAAGAACATCTTAGATTTAACTAAGTGATACGTTAGCATTGTCATTCAGCAGAATATAAAAATCGATCAGAAGCAAGGATTAATTTAAAAAATAAACGTAACTGTCTTTAGTAAAGTTGATAATTTGAAATTTAAATTTGATAATTTAAAGTTGATAATCAAATTATCAATTTGATTATCAAATTGATAATTTGATAATCAAATTGTGAAGTAAAAGTATAGAATGTAGAAGAGTTTTAAACGATGACATTGAAATTTTTGTCACAATCATTTTATCTACTGTTATAGAATAACAGTAGAAATTGCAGTTGCCAAAAACAAAGAAGAGCATTTTTGATACCTGGATGAAAACATGTTGTATATAAAATATGATTCTTTTTCTTTGATTTTTAAAATGCTGACCTTTTTCTGTGATGTTTGAAATTGCTTTTACAAATTCTCAATCATGAAAAAAGAAGTTATTGGCCTAATTGTGTATGGTTCTTTTTGTGTTGTGGCTAAAATTATGAAGTATTGAAAGGAAAAGGCACCTTTTATATTTTAGTGTTTTGTGTTCATTCATTATTTCTTTTATGGCTTGACTAAAGTTGATACTCCTGAGTATTCAGATATTACCTACTCCTTGCATTTTCTTTTTTAAAGGAGGATCAATTTATTAATGATAGCATTTGATTAAAATTAATCAAAGTATTTCTTCGATAATTTATAGCTGTTTTGAATGAATTTTGAAAATGTTTTAAAGTAGAAAATTTTCATTCTCTTTCAATAAGACTGAGGTTGTTTTTTTTGTTTGTTTTTGTTTTTTTTTCTCTTTAAAGAATCTGTTTGCAAGTTGAACAGTTTTATCACAATTGGAATCTCAATGATGTTGATAGTTCCTGCCAATATGTGATTTTCTTCTATTTATTCTAATATATTGAATAGCATCATTAATTTGTGATTCATTGCTTTAAAATTATTACGTTAGCAGTATTCGACTTTCAGTTGGAAAACTTGAGAGACTTAATTCTTAGTCCTCCAGTCAAAACTTCCTAATCATCAATTTTGAAAGACCGATTGCAGTTCATCAGTTGCAATTAGTCTTTCCTGATGTGATAACACGAGAGCATTACATTGGAATTATTGATTAACTGAGCATAGATTTGGCACAAGAAAGTGATAATTCTTGGTTGTCTTGTGCAACAATAGCATTATACAGCATGGGCATCAGTGTACAGTATGCTTTCAAGGTAAAAAAAGAAGAAAACAGTGCAGTTAAGGGATTATCAGAAGTTTTCACAAATCAGTATTTAGAAACCCAGTCCCATTAAATCTTCAAATTCTGAAGAATTACTTCCAAATGTTAAAATATTCAAATGAACGAAGATGTGCTTGAATTTGTAATCTCTTTTTCAGCCTCAGTTTGGCATTAGATTCTCATTGTCTTGGAAATATTGGAATGATGCAATAGTACAAAAGATACAGAAGCTGATCATATGATTTTATTTTGTTCACCTTTTCTTTATAACAACCGTGCATTTTGTTATGAAGCAAAAGAAATACATTTAAATCCATTTAATAAATTTAATTCCAATATTCTTTTCTCTTGTTTTCTTTTTATTCTAGAATACACTGCTGACCTTTGTTTTTCTTAATTTTTTTTCTCCTCTAAAAAACATCTAATTGAGATTCACTTCTATTTATTGTATTATTTGGTGCTTTTATATTTTATATTACAGATTGTGCGTGCGATCAATGTGTCTTTTCGAAGCTGGTATTCTAATTGAAAGATAAACAGAATTTGTGACCATGGATATGAAACGAAATAGCTACTTTGTCATTCATGATGTTAAAACATACTTATGTTATAAATTATATATATATATATATATATATATATATATATATATATATATATATATATATTACATGGAAAAATGCACACATGAAAAGTAATATAGCAATATTCTTAAGATTATATTAAACCTGGAAAAGAACAGGACAAGATATTCAAGTGAAGTAAAAAAAGAAGAAATTTCTTATTTAAATATTGCAACTAAAAATAAAATTTGAATGCAATATTTTAAGTAAAAAATTTACTTTTTACTTCACTAGAATATCTTGTCCTTTACTTTTCCAGGTTTAATAACTTGTCTTATTCTTTTCCAGGTTTAATATAATCTTATTACTTTTCATGTGTGTATTTTTCCACGTAATCTATGATTTTTCCAGGCATTGCCTGGAAAATTTAATATAAATTTAATGCTGAAAACTGCTTTCAAAAACATTACAAAGAAAAAAATTACATGCAATTGATTAAAAAAACAAAAAATTGATTACTTATAATTAATTCTGATAAAGTGATAAGCAAAGTTTGATTGACAAAAATGATAAACGGTATCAGAATTTAATTGTTGAAAACCGCATGCAAAAATATTAAACAGAAAAAGTTTTAAAGAATAAGATTTATTATTAGAAGCATTAGTCACTCACTCACTTTTGTAGTTAGTCAACCTATTTGGACCTCACATATTTTGATGTAACTTTTCTCTACTGAATCAAAATTCAAATTTCTTTTTCAAAATATATAGCTATGGTGGTGTTCTAGCTAATTTTGTAAACTGTTCGAAATTTAGTTGAGAACTGAATTAGTAGTGAAGCTTGAAAGCTGCCTAGATTCACTTAACGTCGGACTTTAGAATATATTCAATCACTGCTGTGGTTGGATGCTGAAATTATATAGGTATTCTTAATCATCTGTTACAGTTTCAGAAAGATTCCATTACTTTAGAAAAAAATGCTACCGTATTTGAAACTTCGAGATTCATATAAAGATGAAATTTCGTGAATAAACCTAGAATTTGGAATAATTAGGTTTCAGATGTTACAGAATTGTATAAACAGTGTCTTTGTAGAAAGATGGCTTGAAATAAATATGTCATTGATTGAAATGCGATTTTTATTAACATATACAGTAGAAACTTAAGCTTAAACTTGACTTTCGGTGTACTCACGCAGTTAAGAATTGGACTATTAGAGATTTTACTGGTATTAAAATGTAATAACAATAGCGAGATACTTACTAAAATAAGCTACGGATGAAAATTACTTAATTAATGATCAAGTTGTAATCGAAGACAAATGTTATTCCCAAGTAGTTTTGGTTTCTTAGCAGCTAACAATGCTACGAACAAGCCAAGAGAATTATTTGATAACGAAAACAACGTTAACGACACCAAATTTTTAATTAGGAAAAATTAAAGAAAAGAAGACAAAAATCTAATGCTGTTAAATGAGTAGGATTAGAACTAAAATTTGAACTTTGTTATACATCTTAAAAGACAATTATTTACCTTAAGTTATCATTTTCTTTTATGCGTTGGCCAAATTCTCAAGATTTTATATACGCTGCATCACGAGAAAGAGTTTCTCAATAATTGACACAGACAAGTATCATTTTTACTGGATTAATCGACTTAGAAGTCATAAGTAATTTTCGTTTTTGAGAACCAATTGTTAGGTTGTTGCATAAATTAGAAAAACAAATAAATTTGTTTAGAACCTTCATTATATCCGATCTCCTGTAAACGATCCACTAGCTATTCAATGCAACGACGATAGAAATCTCTAGGTTTTGATTCGAAAAATTCATCACGCTACGTTTTAAGCCCCACATCATTGTTGAACAAAACCCCTCTCAGATTGTTAGAAAGCGACCGAAAAAGGTGGTAGTCTTGCACGCATAGGCCGCGTTTCTCGGCCTTACCCATTGAATGCTTGCCATCTTCGGAGTCCAATTCCCTAGGGGTCTGGCGCGGTTCTTCTTAAAACAGTCAGTTAAGTGCCATACGTGCTACACACTTGGGCGATCCTGTATCGAAAGAGACATGACTGACTGGGCAGAAGATTATCGCGCAGTAGGTTGCCATTGCTTTCTGCGGTAGAATGGTTGCCGACCAAGGCTATCGAACCCAGTCTATCCTGTTATTTAACCCATAACTGGAAGGAATAGACGGATTAATACCTTTCCCAAGGGTATTTGCGCGTAAGTGAATGCAATGAATTCGGCTGGAATTCGAACTCGGCTCCCAGATTTCTCGTTCCGAGCCGATATCCAATGCACCACAACGCACATCCTTCTTAAAACAGCGCGCGCAAATGGTTATCATCAAACTGAACAGGCAGAGAATTTGTATGTTCGAACTCCCACCTTCTAGAAAATGGAAACCATTTCTGTGCCATTCTGTCGGTAATGACGTCATCTCCGTACACAGCATCAGTGTCTCCAACAACTCTGTTAATTTTGTGACCGTTAATATCGAACATGCACGCTTTTGTTTACTTGACATTCCCTCTCAAAGGGAGCCTAATGAAATAAAATTTCAATAACCTTACACAACAATTTCACAGGTTGACCAGAGTTACTAAGAAAAAAAATGACATGAAAGATTATTCTTTAAAATCATTCGCAGAACATCAGAAAAAAACGAATATATGCAATAACCAATTATAATGACGATTGTATTTAACCTTAAGTGATGGAAAATAGGTTACTTCCGACAATGTTCAAGGCGATAGATTGACGAGAATTAATCTTCATAACAGACTCCAGAAGCTGAGCGCTTTGAAAGAAATTTATTGCTGTGCATGTAATGGAATCATCGTGCGTATTATTCATTTGAAGTTCTAAAAACGCATTGAAACATTTAAATGCATATTTATTCGTTTAGAAATTGCAATGCTACCATAAATGTTTGATTGAAATGCGCCCTGCGCTCGTCAATAAGATAAATATTCCCCATGACAATGTAATACCACATGCAGCAAGAATAAACATTTTGAAGTTCGGTTAATCTGTTCTACTACCACCACCATATCCAACTGACCTTGTACCAACCGATTATTACCTTTTTCAACCACTACAAAATCCTTTGAAAAGGGAAACTCTAATCAAAACCAATTTCAAGAGTCCTTCAAAGACTTTTTCATACCAAAACCTGCCATGTTTGTTCGAAGAGCTGCCTGAGATATGGCAACAATTTACTGCGAATAATTGTGAATATGTAATTAAATAAAATGTAATTATCAAATTTCTTATTAAAAAATAAAGTACAAACAAAAACGGAAATTATTTATGACTTAGGTTAATAACTTTTCATTAAACAGCAAACATCTGTGCAGAAGTGCGTACTTAATGACAGCTACAAGGCTAGGGACCAGGATCTGGGGTTCGAGCCCAAATAACTATTTGCTGCTGCACTATTTTAATTCTGAACAATGAATAGATTGGTTAAAATCTGTACTATCATGTTGTTTATAAATGAGAAAGAAAAATATACTTATAAACATGTTTGTAAGACTTTATCAACTCGCATTTTGCTGATAAAATGAATTGCAACAACCCGAATCCTCGAACATATACACACTTATGCCCTTTTAGTAACCATTTGTTCTCGGGTGAACACCAGTATATATATATATATATATATATATATATATATATATATATTATTACGTTGTGATAATGCTTAGTACCAAAATTGTTTTTGCAGTATTTTAATGATAAAGAGATATTTTCGCAAGCCGGCTTTTTGTCGTAAACTGCTCTATATTGGGTAGAGATAGAATGTTAATAAAATTAACTTTGTTACTCAACTGAGCAGAATCATGTCGACTTTGAGGTTTCGTGAAGTAATACTCTAACAGAAAATAAGTGAAAGTTCTCTTAGTAGTTTTCAGTTTACTCACTACAGCTAATATCAATACATAACAGTAAACGTTTACATAAACAAAACAATTAGTGTGTAGGCCCCGAAATTAGGAGCCTATCAAAGTACTCAAACCCTATATTAATATATCGTATATCCCATATGGGCATTAACACAGGCCTGTACCCTCGCACATATAAGACCATACTATTCTGATACATAATTCCACCTACTGTATCAATTGACGCACTACAACAAAACTTGTAGGCGGGCTGTTTGAACGCATCATATGTCGTTCCATCATGTTTCATAGGAGAGAAATTCAGTATCTGTAGTTCTGCTGCAAGTAAATAATTCTCAACGGTCCAGATTGAAAACTCCTTGTGTCCTACGCTCTGATCTATGCTATAGACTGTTTGCAGTTTGTCACTGTAGCCTTTTCAAGGATCTTTGATCTTGTCAATCATATGTACTACGTAGTTGTCTAGCACATAGTCTATGGCTGTAGGAATGCTCGTTTGAAAACTCTTGCCAACTCAGAAGTACTACCGATGCAGCATTTATCTGAAATGAGCAATCTCTTAAAGGCTCATAATGAATCAACCATTCCCAGCCGGATCTAATTGAAAGGAAAAGAAAAGAAAGCATTAGTGCATCTCCTTGGCATGAATCCTGCTTGTGTTGAACCTTATCATAGCAGACACTGGCATGTGTTGTTACTACGTCACTAGATAGCTGAAGACTGAAATGTTATCAGAATATATAACACTTGCTGGGATACACTGTGCTCAGGTCAAAATTGAAAGAGAGGTTTACAATTTTATTTTTCGTTAGTGTAGACATACAAGTATCTATATACATTTTTAAATCATTTCAACCTAAGCAAGGCAATACAGCCAATAGGAGTCAAGGGATTATTGAGTATTAAAGAATAGTACAATAAAGGAACAAGAATTAAAGCAGAAAACATTGCATTCAGATTCTTGAAGATCAAATTTAACTGGGAAGCTGGAAGAGAAGTGCGAAAGAAGAAACTTACGGTTATATCTTACTATTTCAACTGTAAAATGATAAAACCTTGCCACCAATCTAGTACTGCACTTAATTCATAACATTTAGTATAATAGCAGAAAGTTCATCAGGACAATTACCATAAAAGTATTTATGGAAAAGCACAGGGAAGCTACGTTACGGCGGTGGGAAAGGGACTGAAGCTGAGATGCCAAGTCACGAAAATAGCATTGCAGATTCTTTGAATTTTATCAAGAATCACTAAATATATAGCAGGAGCATCGGTCCACATGTGGCAGCAATATTCTAATCAATGACGAATGGTAGACTTATAAATACGTAAAATAGATTCTGACGAGAAAAATTGTCTGGCACGACAAAGTGAACCGACTATTTTTAGCTGTAGATTTAGCAATTGAAACTTTATAAATATTATTTACATTGTTTCGACAACTTAAATTCTGGGGCTTTTTCGTTAGTAGCCACTGAAATCTAACGTTTATAATTGTAAACTACGAAAGCTTAAAAGGATGAATAAAAGAAAATAGTTGCATTTTATTTTTCTCGCCGAACAACAACACAATTCGTGATGTTGGTTGGGGTCAAATTTTCGCAGCAATTTGGGGAATCAAAACATTTCATCCTTTTTACCGAGCAGCAGTCTTGTACGCTTTCTTAATCGGATTCCAAATCAACACAATCGTTAAATTATTGCATTTCTGTCTGAAGAAAAGGCTAATGAAAATAGAATTCTTTTATCTAAAAATCTACCTAAGTTAGAAATAAGAGAACATTAGCAATAAAAAGCAAAGCATTTTAAGGCTAGAAGAGTCGGAATAGATATGCTATGTTTATTTCTTTAGTTACCCATCCCACTCTGGTTAGGGCCTAGTATTTTTATCTGGTGGTGGGGACGAATAAAAAAGACTTAAATTTTATCTATTTTTCTGTTTATATTACCAAATAAACATACATGTCTATTACCACACACATACACACAAAATACGAATAAGAGCAAAATTAGAAGTATTGCTTTCTGTTTTATGAGGAGATCGTGATCCGTTTCGTTTATGTAAGAAAAATACCTCTGTTTTGTTGACCTTTTTACTCGACAGACTTTTATCCTGACAGACTCTTCAAATAAAAGAATGTTCGTTCAGAATACATAGACGATGATGTTCAGTAAAATATAGTGCTAGATTAAGATCTTTAAATGCTCAGTAGGTTACTGTAGAAATCAGGAGGCGATTAACTAAACGAATTAATTTTCTACGTTGTGACAATTGGAATAGATGGTACATATAAGATGTATCATTCCATCTCGATATAGTTTAACCTGCGATTGGGTAACACTTTTTGTGAGTAAAAACATGGACATATGTATAAGAAACTTTTTTCAATTACCTGAAAATTCCCAGCAATCTTTTTTCTGTTTGTAATGCGACACAAAATACTTCTAACATAATTTATAAACGAAATGGTTCAAAATATTCTGATCCACCAAAGAAAATTTCAATAGAGCATAAGACGTTTTGCTATAAAGTTAGTTTAGAGTGCAAAATGAGATTTGCAAATATCAAAGAATCTTGTTTCGATTCGATTTCTAGACTCGAATGAATTGCAACGACAGTGACAGTGAGTTCTACACATCCAATATGAACCGACAATTAATACTCACCTACTGAGAAGCTTCATTACAACAAGATTACGTTGAAACACCGGTTCCCGTACGGTTACAAAAGTTAAGCAACGTCGAGCCTAGGTTGAACCTAAATGGGTGACTGCTTAAGAAATCTAGGTGCTGTAAGCTTGGATGTGTGGGTAGTGTCATGGACAATGGCTCGGAATTGTTAATCGAAGAACTAAGTTCCCATTCTTGTTGGGTTCGATATATTCACTGGTGCACAAATACTCTTGGGAAATGTATCAATCCACCTATTCTCCCCTAAGCTATGGGTCAATTAGTAAGACTTCTATCACTAAACCATTATTATCTTTAAAATATTCTTGGAAGATAAAAAAAAGTAAAATTCTGGCAGTAATTAGCCTGCAAAAGAGTTGATAAGACGTAGAAAAATCGATCCCCACATCTTGCAAACATTGTATACCTATATCACAAGCTATTAGATAAGCTTTAGGTAGAATTAAGGGGGTTCTGAAAAGTTCTAAACCCGATTAAGAAAAAAAGTACCGCCTTGTCAATTATATTATTCCAGATGTTTGGTATATAGTGTACTTGATTTGAATTAATCTAAAATTCAATTTTAGGCAAAGTTATAAAAATAATAATAATGATTATCCAAATCTTTTCGTATTTGAAAATAAAATGTCAATCAACTTTCGATTCACTTTATACTTAAAGGATGAACAATCAATTCTAGATATTCTTTTACTTAAAATATATAGCGTGGGCTTAAATATCCACAATTATTTGCTAACATATCTGTTTTAAAATATAAATACATAAAAAACAATGACTTATTCTTATTTTAAATTTTTTTTGAAAAACAAAATAGCTTGAAAATATTAAAGTTATTGAGAAAATATTTTGATATTTATTTTAATAACTATATATGAGTATACGCAAAATATATTATATTTCAGAAAGGAAAGTCCTGTTGCAATTGAAGATGTGAAAGAAACAAATGCTTCTTCGCTCTAATTGATTTTTAAATCAATATAAATATAATAGTCCTGTTAAATATTTAAATACGGTTGTAGAATTTGCCGCCCGTCTAAACAACCCAAAAATGGATATCTACAAAATATAAAGAAAAATTATAATTACGGCTATTTTGTTTTGATTACAAACAAAATAAAAGCACCATTAGTAGCCATTCTTCTAGACTAGCTGCCAGTCAAGGATAGAGTTCCCAATTTAACACGCTATTTAAAAAATGGTTGAGTTTCTTTGCTTACTTAAGATAAACTATAAATACTGAGAAAAAATTTAAATGCCTCATGAAACACTTCTTTTGTAAAATAAGTTTATTGTTTTGTCTGTCACTGATGATATCTTTATTTGGTTTATAGTAAACAAGGACATTTGTACGCTTGTACAAAAGAAATCAATTTTTTTCGTCCCCTTGGTCCTGTGTTGGCTGATATCTTTGTGGGCTACTACGAGTCTTTGCTCTTTGGCAAAGTGTCTAAACCTTTAATTTATTTCGGGTACGTTGACGACACTTTTGCCACTTTTTCAAATGAAAATGAAGCCGAAAATTTTTTCAGTAGGCTTAATTCCTTACACAAAGCTTTGTTCTTTACTATGGAAATGGAGAAGGACAGTTGTTTGCCCTTTTTGGACGTTCTTGTTGAGCGTAGTAGAGGGGGTTTTCTTACAAGTATTTATTGTAAACCCACATTTACTGGCCTGAATATGAATTGCTGTGCGTTTACACCTAAATCAAGGAAAATTAATCTTATCAAAACCTTGGTGTACAGGGCGCTCAAAATTTGTTCTCCAACCAGGCTGGACGTTGAATTCGAGAATATCAGGAAATTTTCCTTAGTAATGGCTATCCGGAAGTCCTTATTAATCATATTATTAAGAAGAAGACTAGGGAATTTCATTCTCCTAAAGTCCTGGGGCCTTCTAAGTGTCTGGTTTATTTGAAAGTTCCTTGGATGGGGGATAAGGGCCAAAGTTTAGTTAAGCAGATTAGCAAGACTGCTTCTAGCTGTTTTCCGTCTGTTGCTCTGCGGTGTATTTTCGGACTAGGTCTGCATTTCCGTCTTTTCGTAAGGATGTATTTGCCATACACCAAGTTGATTAATTTGATATATGAATTTAATTGCCAGTGCACTGCTGGTTATGTTGGACGTACAACTTTACATTTGGAAACAAGAATTAATCAACATGTACCTTCGAAAATACGATTAGGCAAAATAGGTAGCATGTGTTTTTTTTCCTCTACCAATATGGAATCGGCTATTGCTCAGCATTTAGTAGAGCAGTCGTGCTAAGTCGTATAAGAAAAGGTGGTTCAAAATTTTACATGTGACTGGTTCCAATAATCAATTAAAGATTTTAGAATCAGTCTGCATATCTTTACGAAAGCCTTCTCTTTGCCGGCAGAAGGATTTTGTTAAGTCTCTTTATTTGTTGGTTGGATATTTTATTTTAACTATCTGTCGATAATTATTTACACGCGATTTCTCCCCCGCCTCGTTATAAATATATATTTATATGTATATTTCTTTTAGTGTTCCCCCTTTTGTTTAATAAATTCCTTGTTTTAAAGTAATATATAGAGGGAGAATCGCCGACTGACGCAAATTCGGTCGGGTTTCAATCCTGGCTAAAAAGCAATCGGATGTCTAACCGTACTGATGAGCAAAACAGATCTGCCTGTGGATGACTATATATATATAATCATATGTAAATGCAATATTTTACATTTGGGGAATAGTCATTAGTATAGGTTTTTAGAATCTGCAATATTCAACCTCAGCCAGATAGAAAATGGAGACATTCTAGTGTGACTGAAAATAAAGGTTAGTTTAGAAAAAGAAAGCGGCAAAGATAGGAGAGAGAGAGAGAGGGACTAGTAGCACTAGCTTAGTTATAGGAGTGGAGGGAAGTTGTGTATAAAAGTAAATTCTAATCAGTATCAATAAAATTAGGTTAAAAATTAATATAACGATTAAATGGGAAGGAAGAGATTTAGTTAATACCTTATTAAGAGAGTTTAAATCTATTTCTATGATTACACTTGCTAACGAACTCGTTTCTTTGATTTAGAAGTAAATTTTCATTATGATATTTTAATATTCTACTTTTTCCTACTAAGCACAAATTACATTTATCACTCAGACTATTGGGAGTACGTGCTGCGTCAATTAATGTCCAATCTATTTATGGATTTAGGCCTTCTTTCTTCAGTTCCTAATATTTTCGGGAAAAGACTGTTTGAGATTTTAATTTTGGGTTGGTAAAAGTGTGCCTATAAGAATAAAATCTCCAAACAAGAGAGATGGAGAGAAAAAAGATGATATAGAGAAATAGATAGATAAAGATCAATAAGATAGATAATGATTGAAAGAGATAGAATAATCCTCCATATTATAATAAAAACCGTTTATATATATATATATATATATATATATATATATATATATATATATATATATATAGTTAAATTTGTTTTTTATTTGAAATTAATTTAATTTACATTGCGACACGAAAATTTGTGTTTCGAGATTTAAAACTTTATCTCGTCATCAGGCAATGTTTAACTTACTTTGATGACAATGATTTACATTTGAATGTAGAAAACAAATACATTTCCTTATTAAAGACTTAACATGGTGGGGGAAGATCGAAGATTTGAGTCAGATGAATATGTGCGTTGTGGTCCAATGGATATCGACTCGGAAAGAGAAATTGGAGACCCAAGTTCGAATTCCAGTCGAATTCGTTGCACTCATATACGCGCAAATACCCTTGGGAAAGGTACTAATCCGTCTCTTCCCTCCAGTTATGGGTCAAATAACAGGACGGATTGGGTTCTATAGCCTTGGTTGGCAACCAGTCTACTGCAGAAAGCAATGGCAACCTACTGCGGGATAATCTTCTGCCCAGTCAGTCATGTCTCTTTCGAGACATGATCGCCCAAGCGTGTATCACGTATGGCACTTAACTGACTGAATATGTTTAATTTATCTAATCAAAATGAAAGCCGACTTTGAAAATTTAAAATATAGGTTAGATGTTAGAGGATGTGGGGTGTTCATACATGTCAGATGAAAAACTGTCATTATTTTCGGCTAGACTGCTTTCTTCCGGTATGATGTATACATTTTAGTTACGAAGAAATGCTCTTAGAGTTATATGTAACCATGCTCTTTTAAAAACAAAACAAAACAAAAAACTTTATTTTAAACCAGTCTTAAAGAGATTTTGGTATGATTAAAACCCATATAATATTATTTTCAGAAGAAAAAAAAAACACTAAATGAAAGATCAGAAATAATGTCCAGATGTAATCACACCGAAAATACATCTTAGGATCATACAAAGCTGGATGAAAATGTTTTAAGATCCTTAAGGAAATCCACTCTAATTTTGAAATTTTCATGTGTTCGTAAAAATCTATGTTTTACGTTTAAAAACAGTGGAAAACCAATTACCATAAATCTCCTGGAGATACCGAAAGTTTGAAACCTAACTTAATAACTCATTTCCAAATGAAAAATATTCAGAAGCTCTACAGTATATATACAGCTGTGTACTGATCAAATTTAATAATGACCAAAACCTCCTTAAAATAGTTATATATATATATATATATATATATATATATATATATATATATATATATATATATATAATCCTTTCAAATATTTTGCTGTCAAGGCAAAGGTACACTCGAGAGCGAAAAGGCGATAGCAATAAACAAAGATGTACTCAAAAATATTCTACCGTAATATTATTCTATTGATTAATTATTCTATCTTTGATAATGTCCGTCCAATTAATATTAGTAAATAAGTTTAATTCGCGAATACGAACCTTAATTTCCAAAATAGTAGACTCTAATCGTAATTAATTATGCATTCGAAGTCCTAACAAACCTTTTATTTTGTCCTTCAATAAAGCTTCTGCATCTACCGAACGGTATTTTTGTTCATTCTACATTCAGCTTCCATTTATAAAAAGCAATTTTCAATTCATGCTACAAATATTCAGTTGGATTTCGATCAAGTGACTGAGAAGCCCATTTCTAACCTCAAATATTCCATTAACCTAACTACCCAAATATTCCTAACCCTAAATATTGAATACTCTGGATTTGGTTTATTTTTTGAAATTTTGATATTCGACTAAATTCAATGCCTTATTTGTATCATTTTTCTGAACACGTTCGTTTGAAAGACCGAAACTTTTTTTCTACGAATCTGCAATAAAATAAATCTGCAGTAAATTGTTACAGACAACAACTATTGGTTTAAATGTAAACTTTAACGAACTCTCACTATTTACAAAAAGTATCATTATTTATGGTACGTTGGTTATAAATAATATCATAATGTTGTTTTAGAAGTTTATTATTGTGTTTTTTTATTATCATATCGAGATTATCGAACGTATGGGATACAAATCCTATATCATCCAACAATTAACTGAAACACAAAAAGTAAAATTGCACATCCGCAAAAATCGATCAGAATGACTGAAAACATTTTGGAAAAAACCCAGACCAAGGCAAAAATTCACAATCAAGTGTGAAATTTAATTTTGACAAATAGGAAAAGGATTGACTCCATACTGAAATAAAAAGACGAAGCCAAATTTATCCATCTGATATTAATTTTATTTAAAGGAAGCATTTACAAAACTGAGAGAAAAGTTAGCAATCCAGTGTGAAAAAGTGAATCAGTATAAAGGAAGCGGGAAGGAAAGTCAGAATCAGTCAGTCAAATGGAAGCACAGAGAGACGACACGCAAAATGTGACTAAAGAAATTTTAATTTTACCGACCCGGATGTAAATTTGCGTCACGCATTCGTTTTCCTTCTTCATTCATGTTAATTTCTTTTACCTCTTCTTTTCTATCCTCAATAACCTCGCGGTCAACAAAGAAGAAAACGACGACAACAACAGCAATAAGATACTTCAACTGACTGCTAAATATTCCGCTAAGTACAATTTCCTTTATTCTCCTTCCTTTTCTCTCTCTCTCGCCAGTCATAAAAAAAGGAACGGAACACAGACTTTATATTAGGATCACCATAAAAAAGGGTCAAAAGTTATTCCCCTGGACCATTCAAGGGAGTCAGTTTTCCAGCTAATAGGTGCATGCTGGGAGACAAGAAGAAGGCACTTCCGGTAAAGGATAGCAAACATGGCAGGCAGAACTCTTCCAGGCTCTCTATAAACACATCTTTAATCAACATCTACAACTGTTCAATGTACTCATGTTTCCACAATAATAAATTCCCTAGTTATTTCCAATACTCGGCGAGTGTGTCATTTTTCCATTATCATTTTATTTTGTCATGTTAAAAACATAATACTTTATTATTAACCTGTTAATATTTCTACATACATATATTCTGCTGCTATCAACTATAAGCTCTGGATTCATTTAACTCTTTACTACTATTTCTTTAGAACATTTAACTCTCGTACATTTTTCACTTTGAAAATTTCTTCTTAGAAATTTGTTATTGTTTAGTCAATAGAATTTTATTTTAACATACAAAACGAAATCATTGTTCTAAAGAAATGTGCTCCTGAACTTTCCTCTGTTCTCTCTAAACTCAATAACTACTGCCTTTCTGATTCCTGCTTTCCCGTCTGCTGGAAATACTCCTCAGCGGTTCCTATATATAAAAATATTGAAGAACTCTCTGACTCCGCTAATTATCGCTCTATCAGCCTCCTACCGATCTTTGGCAAAGTGTTCGAAGCCACCATCAACGCCGAAGTGGTATAACATCTCACAGCCCACAGACTCTTCTCTGACAAACAGTATGGCTTCCGCTTCACCAGGTCTTCTGATATGCTCACGATCATCACTGAGTATATACTCCAGGCCCTCGACAAAAACGGCGAAGCCCGAACTGTTGCCCTTGGCATCTCCAAAGCGTTTGACTGAGTCTGGCATGCTGGCTTTCTATGCAAGCTGCAGGGCTATGGTATAACTGGACAGTTGTTTGACCTAATCCAGTCCTTCCTCTCAAAACGTACAATGAGAGTAGTATTGAACAGACTAGCCTCCCAATACTATCACATGAATGCGGGTGTCCCTCAAGGCTCTACTCTAGGTCCTACGCTTTTTCTTATCTATATTAACGATCTCCCTGATGTAATAAGATTCCAAGTGGGCATATATGCTGACGACATTACGGTTTACTCTTGTCTCGATCAAAAATCTACCGAGGCTGACAAAGCAAACATCGCTGCTGAGCTTGAAAAGGACCTCCAATCCGTAGTGGACTGGGTAAGAAATGGCTCGTAAATTTTAATGCTTGGAAAACGAAGCTGCTATCTAAAAACCACCACAGACAATCATTCCTCCCTGAAAGTAAAACACTGCGTCTCCTCGGATTAACTCTCACATCCTACCTCAAATGGAATAACTATATAGAATCCATAGCTAAATCCGCTGCTAAGAAGTCGGTTCTCTGTGTAGGGCCAGGAAGATTTTCCCGTCCGAAATAATCCTGCACATATACAAATCTACCATCCGCCTGTGCATTGAATATTGCTGCCATATCTAGTCAGGTGCTCCTGCTATCCACTTAGGTGTCCTCGACCAAATCTAACGGAGAATCTGTAATGTGATCGATCTCGACTTGGCAGCTAGGATATAGCCGCTTTCTCACTGACGCAGTGTGGCTTCCCTGTGTCTCTTCTACAAATACTTTCACGGCTTCTGCTACGATGAACTTAGCTCACTGGTCCCCCCTATATATGAATTTCCCCGAGCCACAAGATTAGCAACTAGGTCCCACCCTTTTACTGTGAAACCAATAAATTGTAAACGTAAATTCTACTCCTCGCACTTCCCGCCTGTGAAATTCCCTTCCGCATACTTGCTTTCCCGACAGCTATAATCTCCAAGAATTTAAATATAAAGTTGATAATCATCTTCTGCCTCACTAACTTACATTCTCTCTCTCATGCTTTTTTCTTCGTCCACCCCACTCTCATCAGTATTCTCTTCCTTCTACTACTCTCTTCCTGACACTCCCTGCAACTTCTCACTCTTTCTCATAACATTCCTCCTATGTAACCCCCTGCACAACAGTGACAGTAAAATGCCTTGCTTGGGGCGACACGATTATAAAAAAAATTAATTCTTCCATATTTCAACATCCAACCTTCAACCTTCTGATGTTTTAAATTGTGGGAACTTCGGTTGTGTTTGGCGCAAAGCCAATTTGACAAACATAGCCGTAATGAAATCACTAATTTCTGTAACCACAGAATCTTCCGTACTCTTAAATATATCTAAAATTATCTCAAATTTATCTCAATATTTTCACTATTTGCTCATTTTATAACTTAAAATATTTAGCTCACTGAACTGGCAATTTTTTCAAATTACTATTATTCTTTTATATTTACTCATGATTAAATCCTCTTAAGAATATATTTTAATATTTGATTTTTACTTTTATCATTATTCTTATTTTTTATGTTGGTTTTGATTTTATTTTCGTAAATTTATTTCCATTTTCTTTCTCTTCTATCTTGTCTTTTTTTTTTACTTTTTTTCTTTTATCCTTTTATTTACTTTTTCCGACTTTATTTTTTTATTTTTTTGGTTTAAAATTTTTGACATGTCTGGCTTTCAGTGGCAAAACATTGAAACACTACATTCTACTGAGTTGTACACACCATTTTTTAAAAATATTATAACCTCCCACCCTACTTAATTTACCACATTGGCTTTATTCTTATGTTTGTATTTATTTTTTATTTTTATTTTTATTTTTTATTTTATATTTATTAATCTATCTATCTATCTATCTATCTATCTATCTATCTATCTATCTATCTATCTATCTATCTATTACAAAATAAATTAACTACATTTTAGTACCTGATGATGGAGTTTTAACACCAAAACTTTATAGCTATTGAGTTGCAGGATGCTATTATTATTATTATATAAATTATAATTACTATATATATATAACAAGATGGTGTTAGTAATACCTCCACATCGAATCCTTACTTGTTGCAGAAATATCAATTAACTGCGAAACTTGACTGAATTAAAAATCACTCATTCGTCTAACCACACACACACACACACACACACACACACACACACACACACACACATACGTACTCATTTAGACATAAAAACAATGACGAAATGACGCACACGAAAAATGGAACGTTTCCCGCATCCACTGATATCTCTGGTCATCTTATGTGGGTCGGGGTGGGGGGTGAGGTTGAGGAATTAAACGAAATAAAATGGGGACAAAAATAAGAAAGGCCAATAAACATACATTCCCTCACTAAGTTAACTTGGTCTAAAAATAAAAACAAATCAAGCCAATTTTGGGCGGAGTTGCAGTGTTTAAAGCAAGATCTCCCATTATCCTGATGCCTAACCGGCATACAAATGCCACTCTAAGTCAGCTTCTTTCACCAAATTCTGATGGAGGGAGTCGCCGCCTTTTCATCCTGATCTAAGCTAATGTTCAAATACAAGATCAGTTGGGAAGAGGCAAACTTCTCGTCTCCATCGAATTCCTTCTGTCGCATCGTCCATATTATGACCCGTGTAGCCCCTAGTAAGCACAATAACACATAGTGCTCAGCTAAGACGTTATTGCATTGCTACAAGCACAACTTACCTCAAAGACAAAGAATTTTCCCTGCAGCATGCGAACCATGATAGCTTCAATAAACTTGCACAAAGAGCGTGCAACCTTTCTCACCAAGTAATGACGCGTTCAATTTTCAATAGCCAATTCTAACCTTAAGCTTATCTAAGTTAACACGAACCCGGGCGAGCCTCTGATCCGAGTAAACTATAGTATGGAAACATGGACAACATAAAAGCCCTATATCGGCTCTCTTAACTAGAACTCGGTCAAGATAGCTAGAATGTGCAACCGAATCCCGGCTGCCCCCACCTCCCGAGGGTGCTAATTACGATACTTATCGATATGACCGAATCCCGATAAGACGAAGAGACTTATCCTTTCAGCACACAAAGCCTGCCCGCCGGATCTACAAAGACAAAAACTTTTAAAGGGCTTAAAACCTCCGAAGGGTATTTCTACTAATGAACATTGACGCAAGAAAATGGGCCATAATATTAGGGTACAACATAAATTCTTCATTAGTAGACATCTTACTCCTTGGTATAAACTACTCTTTATTTTTAGGTCAACCAAACAGTATCCAGTACTTATATGGAAAGAAATGAGATAGCAATCTTCACTCTGTTTAGGCACGGGTAGGTCCTTCATGGATTTTCTTTCGCAATGATTGCATTAAGGAAGTTTTCTATGCTCGCCGTGTCACTCAATACTTATAATAGTGGCTGTTCGTTAGCCGTGATCTCTATCGTTGTTATTAATAGACAGCCAAGTGTATCCAAGGATGCTGAACAAGCTACCGTTTCGTTCCCCTTTTGTATTTATACAAACTTTAGCCCAATGTCTCTGCTTTCCGCATGTATAGTATTTATCTCTTCCAGCGAGGCATAATGACCTTTTGCAGAAAAAAAAGTGCGCTAAATTACGGCTACTTTTTTATTTTTTATTTTTTTTTTTTTTTTTTTTTTTTTGAGAGCCTAGGTTTTACAATGCGGAGGGGAAAAATAGTTGAAGATGTCTCTGACGTTATTGCATTTTTATTGTAAATTTTAGCATTTTGTTTTGCTAAATATAGTACTCTTGCTTGGTCATAGGCCTGCTGTGTTATTTTCGATTATTCTTTGTCGAATATCTGTTTACGAATCATCTCGTATAGCTGAAGCTCGATATTGTGCCTCTGATAGCGAAGGCAATGAACAGTTCTTTAGTTTTAGTAATCCGTCAGTTGAATGCCTCTTAGACAGTAAGTGTAAGTGTTTCATTTATGTAGATCCTGGCCAGGGTTGTTAAAATCTCTTCGTAGGAAGGTGTGCATGCGAAATACTCGAAAACTTGTGCTGAGACATATTTTGTGAGGTAGTGCTGGTTATTAGAACTTTCTTCACAGTAGGTACTTAAGAAGCTTATGGAGTTCTTCTTCAGTGACGATACTCTAATTCGGAGTCAGATGTGTTGGGGTTAACAAGTTTCTCTGGACAAAGTAGATTAGCCATTATCCAAATGTTTAACAACTAGAGATCATTAAATTGTCATAGAAGTGTTAGATACAATTTGTACTAATTCTTTCCTAGTTTTTGGATTTATTTTACATCTTGTTATTTTAATTTTGTTCTTTATTTCCTTTTAAATCAAACCTTTTGTGTTTATAATTTACAAAGGTGTGATTTATTTGAGTTAATTAGATTTTATTTTATATATATTTTTTAGAAGGAATTTTTATTTTCTTGTTTTTTGTTAATGTGTGATAATAATAATTATTATTCTTTCCTGGTTTTAACCAGTTATGTATTGCTTATTTTTGCCCTCTCCTCTGTTGTATGTGAGTTTATTGTATTTTTTAGGTTTTGTTTACGTATAATTATTATTATTTTTTCTTTGGATTAATTTAATTTTTTAATTTAATTTCTTTAATTTTTATTGTATTTTATTTCCTTCTTCTCCGTTGTAGGTTTGTTGTACCTTCTAATTTTTCTTTGCGGCTTAATTAAAACATTAATTGAATTTTTCTTTCTTTATTCCTTCTTTGTTATTAGTTAAGTTGCTATAACTTTTTTTTCTCGTGACGCATTTTGTCACCCTTACCATCCGCTATTCTTAAATATTATTTATCAAGAAATAGGTAGTATAGGTGCCAAATCCGTAAACTGCGAGGATAATCAAACAAAATCGACTTAATATAAAATATTAAGTGTTATATCAGTATAGAGATCTCAATGGATGTTATCCAGAGAAATATGATATTTATAAAGGAAAACTCAACACGTCATTTAGATTGGTTATAAATTATAATTCATTTCTATGAGCTAAATTAGCTCATTTCATCAGACGGCACTATATTCGTTCCATTCGGTACAAATATTTTCCCGGAATAAGCATTTCTTTAAAATGAAAGGAAAACGAGTAAATATATATATATATAAAAATAAAAAATAAAAACAGAGACCTTGGCGTTATCTCATTTGGGGATCTCTAGACCATTCGTCGAAGAGGTCATCATTTTTGGATAATGACCATAAGTGGCATACCAAAAGTACCGATATATTTCTTGTCCCATAAACTCTCAGAGACACAGCAGAGATGACCGATGATAGAAAGAGAGGTGTACGCTATTGTATACGCACTCTAAATAGATGATAGGGCATATCAAATCGGAGTAATTAACTCCTTTACGCTAAAAGATCGTCCTGTGTTAGAGGCAGAGGAAGAAGACATTTTACAGCCGAGAATAGATCCCCAGTGGATAGAACAGGTTGAGGAAAAACAAGTGGACAAGTGAAATAGCAGCCTTCAGAAGAAATGTAGAGGCAGGTGAAACTTCTAGATATATATAATACAGGAGGGAAAGCTATATTATCTTTCGGGTAAGGATGAAGAAGCCGATCCAGGTTGTATATATCCAAAGATCTGAGACCAAAAATATTGAAACACTGTCATGAGAAGCTAGGCCACATGGGATTGATAAGACCCATGAATTGGTAAGCAGAAACTACTACTGGCCCAGACTATACACGAAAGTTACTGGCTACGTTAATAGCTATATGGTGTACAAGATGCAGAATAGAAGACAGAAATTGGCGCCGCTGGAAGGGATAGACGTGCCAAAGATTTGAGAAAATTAGTATGGATGTCTCAGGATCATACAAATAAACCCCCAGAGGCAACCTCTACATAGTGAGTTTTGTAGATTGGTTGACGAATTGGGTAGAGGCCTTCCCTGTACTCGATAAGAAAGCTAAAACTGTAGCCGACTTAATCATGGGTGAAATTTTTCCCAGGTATGGTGCCCCTGTGTGCCCGGTGACAGACAATGGGCGTGAAAATGTAAATTATGTGATGAGAGAGGTAGCAGAAAGCTTGAATATGACACATATAACAACATATAACAACATCCCCCTACCACCCCCAGAGAGGTGCTATAGGACCTTGGGAGATGTCCTAGCAAAATTAGCGAGAGACAATGTTGTGAGTTGGGACCTGTATCTCTCGAGGCGGTAAGGTTCACAATCAATGATACGACTAAATACCCACCATATTACATGCTGTTCGGCAGGGACGTAATCTTGCCGATAGATAACCTATTAAAGCCCCGTAGGAAGTATATGGGGGAAGATAGAACAACAGCATAAGTTGTTCTTGCAGGCCAGAAGGCGAATAAAAAGAGCCCAAAAGAGGAGAAATGACAGGGTGAATGCCAATAGGAAATGGGTGGAATTCAGGATTGGAGACCCCGTGTACTACAAGATTAATTTGTGGGAAGGAAAGCTTGACAGGAGATGGGAACCATACTATGGAGTGGTAGAGCAAACTAGTCTAGTGTCATATGTAATTTGGGATCAGGTGGCTGATCGAACAAAGAGAGCGCATGCCAATAATTTAAAGTTAGCTGAGATTGCTAATGAGGAGATGAGTGAGCCAAAAACCAAGAAGAGAAAAACAAGGAAAGCAACCCTTGTAGAACCAGAAGAATTAGAATCAGATAACGACTCTGAGAGAGAGAGAGAAGGAAGAGGGGATGGAGAAATGCATCAGCAATCCATTACAATGACCTCTAGAGGCCCAGACGGGACGGACCATGTGTCAGAGATACATCCCTCAGGAGCGGCCAGCGGTGTTCACACGTCGTCTGTGACATTGTTAGGGGTGCCTGGCAATGCCACTGTTTCACCGCGGGGGCCCAATAAAAGAACAGTAAAAGGAACTCATGGTGAACCCCAAAAATCGATGTTGAAACTTCGTAAACTAGAATCAGAAGGTGAATCAAGTGAATGGGGAGAGAAGGATGAGATACCCTCTCATAACTCCGAGAAAATGGAGAAATGAAAAGGCGTTAGATTCCCAATCGACAGAGAATGAGGAGGCCCAGAATTCAGTCAGAACTGCCCGACGAAAAGGAAGCACAACTGCCCGAAGAAAAAGGAGAAAAACACCCACAACTGGAGAGAAGTCAGGGATAGAGTCAAAATTACCCCTTAAACAGCAACTGAGAAAGGCAAAAACATCCAAATCTCAGTAAGGAGGGAGCGGAGAATAGGGATCCCTTAGAAATCCTAATAATAAAAGAAAAAGGAAAGAGGGGCCGTGTTTGGAGAGGATGTGTGGGCGGATGGCGTGTCGCGGTGAGAATGGAATCGCTCGGCTGTGCCACTGACTCGCCAGCAGTGATACCGCCTGGGAGCGCTACCACTGTGACATGAGCAACGCCCTAAACAAACAACTTCCTAATGATTAATCAGCAAGAAAAGAAACTGAAGACTAAAAAGTTAGTAAGAGAGAGAAAATAGCGAAAAACAAAAAATAGGGTACAATTAAGTGAAGAATTAAAATTGACTAATAAATTATTAAGGAATAAAACAGAGGATCCGTTACCCTTACAGGAATGGCCCAGTTGAAAGGACCAATGCTGCTGCTGATAATGGCAATGATGGTGATGACGATGTGTGAGCAGTAGCGGTCCAAAACCAATTAGATTATCCAAGGTATGTCATAGGGACCCCACTGGGACAATAGAAACGAGGCCGCCGCTGTCTTTAGTAAATTAGAGGAGAAATATGAGAAAAAAAATCTGGTTCTAGAATTGATTAACAGAAATTTAGATAATTTTACAGAATTGTGGAATCCCATAGTGAAGGAATTCTCCAACATTACGTTAAGGATCTATTAGAACCCTTAGAGAAGATAAATATGAATCAATTAAAGGATCAACTAAAGGCATTGAAAGGGAGAGGCATAGTCTGGGAGAATGGTAAGGGAATCCTAATAAATTGGTCAGCCGTAATGTGCACATTGATATTTTTAGTTGTAATAGTAGCAGCAATATGGAAATTTAAGGATTATGGAAGGAAATCGGTTGAAAGTGATCTGGTGGGTGTCACAGAACAAAGGAAGGTACCATACAGTGTCCACTTTCCTGAAGAACCAACCCCAGCGGAGCAAAAAAGAACAGTGTTCAAGAAGAAAAAGTCATAAAAATATATATATATATATATATATATATATATACCTCCATTCACACACACACACACACACACACACACACACACACACACACACACACACACACATATTTTTATTCTTTTTCAGGTTGACAGAAGAGACTTTTTGTTGAACTCTTTGTTGAAATTGCATGTTTAGGTTTGAACAGAATAGACAGAACCGAAATAAAGGAACTTTTTCCAGTTGACTTCAGAGGCTTTTTAATAAAGAACTTTTTATTGAATTTGTATGGTTAGGTTGAATAAAAAGATAGAAAAAAATGAACTTTTCCAGTTTTTTGAAGATACTTTTTAGTAAAAGCCTTTTTTTATGTTGCATTTGCATGGCTGAAAAGAAAAGAAATGAAAAAGAAAAAAAAGAGGATCTTTTTAAAATTGTACGTTGAAATACTGTTTTGGATTTGTAATGTCATTTAATGCTTACACGACAAGATGGTTAAGATAGGAATGTAACCCTATTTCCACGTAAATATACTTTTTGGTTTAATACAACGGAGTGAGGGAAATTATTGTTAGTGGTATTGTTAGTTGTGCTTTATTGTAATTCGCGATGTGAGCTGTGCTTAAAGAAATATTTTATACTTATGTACTTGTAAAATCCGAAACATAGAGAAATTAGCTGAAAATTGGGGAAAAAGAAAAATTTTTTTTTCATTGTATTCGAAGCGAATTGTTTTGGGCCAGTGATAGTGAGAAATAGCGATAGTCGCAACAACTTGTCAGGACTTTTGATGGGGTTAAATTAAGGTCAAGTCCTTGCTCCCACATCTGCTGGAAATGATTTTAAAATCTTTTGAAAACCTAAGATGATGTAATTGAGAAGAAGAGTACAAAAAGACATTACGTCATTTGAGGTGTTGATATTTTATTCGTTGAGCCACAACTCCCCCTTAAATCGTGTAGGTGGAAAATAATCTTATTGGTCAAGAATCTGATTTGCATAAAAATATCACGGGTCTCGCGGCATCTCCAAAGAAAATTGGGGACAACTATAAAAATCGAGACCCCAGTGAGAAAAATCAGATTTTGGGTGTTCTTCAGAGCTACCAAGCGACGGAGACCAAACAACCCCACCGCCGTCATCATAAGCCACCACGTCGCTCCACTTCGGCCGTTTCCGTAAAAGCTTCGGTAAAGAGCTATGAAAATACTTGTTTTTATTTGGAAAATTGAAAGCTCTGACTATTCTTAACGAAAACTTTGCAGTGTTATGAAAAGCCTTTTTTATTTAGGAAATTGAACGTTCTGATTATTCTTAACGAAAGTTCGCACTGCGATGAAAAACTTTTTTATTTCAAAAATCGAAAGCTCTGATTACTTAAACGACTCCTTCTCTCCGTTGTAAACTTTGAAATTCGGCGATTGTATATTCTGCTTTTATAATTAATTATATATATATGTAAAGACATTCTTTCGTAACTCATCAAGGCGTCTTCGAACTTATTCAATTTTTTTTTTTTTGTGCCGCATTTATTGTTTTTCTTTTCAACACAAGTGTACACGAGTGTCCGGTCTGGTTTGAGATGGTAGAGAGACGCCTACCGGCTTTTCAACGTGACTTTTCTGAGATCAAAGAACACAGCGTGGGCAGAAAGGTTCGCAATTGTAATAGACGTCTTGAGGACCAGCTACTGTGACGAGGCCATCATCACGATTAGCGACCCGAGAGTGTCGTCATAATTAGTGCCGTTTCGATAGCATCAACCCACTCAGGTTCGGGTCATCATCACAACAGGTTCCGGACTAGGGGCAGTGAACCAGCCGAGGTAAGGTGTCACACTTAGACAGAGATTGTCCTTGAAGGTTAGGACTGTAGCGTGTGCCACACGTCTTTCCTCTTATCCATTACCGTTTGTCGATACTCTCTCTATCTCTTTCTCTTTCTATGAAGACCGTAACAAGGCGATCTAGTGGATGCTCTCCACCCTCTTTTGGGTTGGACGCATGCATCAGGGCAACAGATGTCGGCTCCAAAAGTCTGTGTCAGGGAAGGAGCTGGGAATGCCACATGTGGTGAGTCACCGACACGCCTCGAAGTTGGATTTCCTCTGCCCCGAGTTAACGGAATTCGATTTTGGGGAGGAGCGTTAGGGATTTTTTCTCTAACCTTACTATCTCTTCATAAAACCCGGAATCAATCGGAATTCTTACTAGAGTGTTGGGAAGCCTTGCGTGTTATTCTTCAGTTCACAGACCTTTCTCGGCCTTGGAGGCATTTGTATTGTTTATTAGTGGAGGGGGTTGTGACGAAGGTTCCTATCTGTGATTGGCTTGATTTGTAGTCGACCGAGTTGTGCTCTTTTAGTTTTGCACGCTAGCGGCGAATTACGTCAGTAACTCTGATTTTTCGCTTACCTGGCGATTGATTCAGAATAAGCTATCTCTCAATCATATGACCTTCAAATTTGCCCAACTGTCATCGGTGTGACCTTGGTTTAGAGGAAACCGCTGAATACGCCTTCTAAAACTGCCCACGCATACATAATAATAATGGACTATCCTGTCGGATTTTTGAAAGCCTAATTGCTTCAAACTGCCAGAAAACCCACTCAAGTGATTTGATTAAAGTGGTGAAGGCTTGTGCGGAACCATCCACACTTGTCAGAACTATTGATACACTCAGTCGGTGCATATAAATGCCACAGATGAAGCAGACAATAGAATAGACCTCAGGCTTTTAATTATCCCGCAACTGGTTGCCACTAACTGCTGCAGTAGACTAGTTGACAGCCAAGGCTATAGGACCCAATCTGTTCTGTTATTTAACCCATAACTAGAGGGAAGGGACGAATTAATACCTTTATCCTAAGGGTATTAGCGCGTAAGTGAATGCAGAGCATTCAACTGGAATTCGATTTCGGCTCTCCGATTTCTCGTTCCGAGCCGATATCCACAGCACCACACCCACCAAGAACGCTTACAGCACCTGATATTCCCAAGCGGTCACCCATCTAAATAGAGACCAGGCTCAATGTTGCTTAACATCGGTGATCGGACGAGAACCGGTGTATTCAACATGATATATATATATATATATATATATATATATATATATATATAGATTTCATTGAAAATGAAAGATAATGTATTGTCATTTAGGTTTTTATATAATTTTTCATGTGTTCGTATAAGTTTTTCTTTTTGAAACTCAAATTGTATAAGAATTGTCCAAAGCCTTTGTACTTTTGATCGCTTTCAGCTATACTTTTGAGCTATTATCAAGAATTAATGTTGTTTTATTTATAAATAAACATGTGGACAGTTTATGCACATAGAGTTCTGTGCACGTTAAGTTCCGAACACAATAAGCACATTGTTACCGTGTTCATAATTGATGTTATTAAGTGTAAGATTTCTCTTTTTTATTAGTAATGCCTCCATTATTTTTAATCTTCTTTTGCATGTGGATGATGCTATTATATATGTATTATCAACGAGGATATCACGGATGGGTCCTGGAAGATTTCGATGTCTGTTTAAATAAGATAGACTGGAACTGTTGTAGGAAAAGTGTAAGGTCAATCTTCTCGTCAATTTTGTGGTGGTATAGCCAATGTAATTGTTTACGGATTTTGATAGCTGAGGAACACAGTTCTTCAAAGGTGTAAATTCGTAAACGACATTGTTGCTCTGCAGTTTAGATTTTGCAAGTGAATTATTATTATTGATAATGAGGTTGGCAGTTTTGAATTTTTTATAATAGATAATTTAATTTTCATGTTTAAATTGATCGGCGTTACATAATCTCGGATGATATCGCGAAGTGAACATTCATCCTGTCTGTAGTTATTGTGCATTTAATTTTTGTAAAAAAATATTAATGTTTTTGTCTGCGTCTTTGTGGTTGCCATTGGTTACGTTACGAAGAAAAAGTTTGATATGTTAATCAAGTAAATAATTTGGAAAGCAATTGTGGATAAGCGTTTGTTTCAAATTGTGTATTTCTTTAAACTTTAAAGTTTAAAGAAAAGCGGTTGCGAAGATGAATTCTCGTCCTCTATTGTGAAGAAATTTTTAATAACGCCAATTTTGTAGAAGAGGGCATTGACTAATAAAATTAAGGTGGCAAGAATTTTTGCTTGTGGGTTCTTTACAGACTGAAGTTGTGAAAGTATTATGACTAGAATCTACAAGAACATCCAGAAATGGGATTTTGATTTTTTAACGTTTTGAATTTAGAGTTGTACTTCTAGACCAGTTGCCACCCAGCCTGTTCTGCTATTTATCCATAGCTGGAAGGGGAAGAAGAGATGGATTCATTTATTCTCCAAGGCTATTACGACGTTATTGTATATAACGAACTCGAGTATCCCTTATTCCACTATGTCTCCTATATATAATTATGCATGATTATGAATATTTAACAAAACTTACAAAAGGGAAATGCAGATAATATAACAGAAGAGTTTAATTTCACAAGTATGGGGCATACAGTGACAACGAATTCACTGCGAAAATAAATGGTTATACGTTATTCTACGAGGGTTAGGAAACATCCTTACAGATAAAGACTGATATTTGAAGGTTCGTCGGAATAAGCTGATAAGCAAATAAAATGAAGAGAAAGAAATGAAAGAGGCGAAATCCTAAGAAGGAAGTGTTATTTAATATTCTTTGCTTAGCACAAGGCTAATAAATGAGAATCAGTCAAGCTCTAAGGTGTTCTAATCCAGAGAAGTAACCGGATAACAATTCTGTGCAAAAGTACTTTACCCTCAGTCTATTTCGGGGAATTCCAATTACTGTTCGACTTTCTTTATTTCGGAAAAAACTCTAACTTTTATTCCAATGCCAATTGTTGATATTTGAGCTGAGGTTTCCATTACTGACTTTCAAGACAAACAGGAAGTCTGACTGACTTTGCAAATTGACACGACATAGCTTTCTTACCCACCTCTCATTCAACCAGTTCGTGTATTTGTAAAAAAAAAAAAAAAAAATGAAGAGGCTGATGAAACGTTCTTGGTATGTCCACCAACAAAGAATTCTCGGTGCTAGTATAATATGTGAATATGGCCTACGGAATTCTGTCACTGGTATCGTATGTTGCCTACCTTAAAAAGCATATTATAACGAAGTATTATAACTGTCTGGTAAGGGTGATGGAAAATAAATATTTTCAATAAATAGCGGAATACTTATATCTATAAATATACTCTGACATTCATTTAGGACACATTCAAACCGGTTAGGCTATGTACTATACCGGCACAGAGATACTGATGTTTGGTTAAATTTTGAGAAAATGATCATGAATACTTTTTATCCCCCTACCGTATAGAAACTAAATCTCTAAATAGATAAAGAGGGTTCATTTATAGACATGTTTATTTTGGTACTTCAAGCTGTTGAAGGGTTATGTTTTGGAGTAACTGTTAGTTTAAAAATTTTCTACATTAACCCCAAAAAGACTATATTTCGGATCTTAAACCAGAACTACAAACTTCAGTTGTGACTTGAAAATAATCTGTACTTAACGTGTGTAAAGTTTAGTTTATACTAATGTTGAACAATATTTGAGAAATCCAAAGCTCAATTTTTTTTTTAAATAGTTAGGTTCCTAAAGTATAATTCAAGTAATTCCACGCTTAGGCTCTCCCACTCAGATTTCCAGTCAGTAAAGAAATATTTCATTACATCGTTAAATAACCAATGTCCATATCAAGCTTGAAAGATACCGACATTTGAAAACATGAACAACCTCTGACGTCTAACTGATATTATAAACACATTAGATTGAGCTCTTAGTCACGGATATGAAATATTTGACGTCAACTTTGATCACTCTGTTGAAGCAGGAATTCGAATCCGTCATTTTTGTTCGTTTATTTCTGAATAGCTATTTAAAATGTCAACGTCTTTATCAATTGAGACAATGAAATTTTTTCTTACTTCATTCATCTACGTGTAAAATCCGAAACATTACACCTAGCGACCGAGCATTGTCCTTAATGCCCCCGACTGACATGCTCAAGAAATCTTTTCTGCGCTGGGTCATTAATCCGGCAACTAATCATTTTAACTAAGTGCTACACACATGACTGGATGCTTCGTTTTAATGCTATTTAGTCTTTTTAAATACTAATTTTGCACGGCGTCTTAAAGTATTTTTAAAGCACACCACTGGGCTGACCAAGTTGTGCTCCCAGGCATGAAATCTTAGGCAGGTTAAGTAAAAAAAAAAAAAAGAAAAAAAAGAAAAAATGCAGGATCTAACGTATCCTAAGAGCCATGTTTATGACGGTTTCTTTTATACACACACACACACACACACACACACACACACACACACACACACACACACACATATATATATATATATAGAGAGAGAGAGAGAGAGAGAGAGTGAGAGCACTGTAGTTAGGTGTTACAGAGTTATGAATTCGATCCTACAACAAAGTTATTTCAAAATAAACCAATGAATTTGTCCCTTTTACTCGTAACCCAAAACGACCTACAAAGAAACTAAACAAAACGCAAGTATCTTTGAAAATGTTGAATGAGTCGGCTAATAGAAAAGCTATGAGTCATCTGCACTTAAATCTTGTAACACTTATAATATGGCCGAAATGTTCAAATGAGTAGGACCGAGAGGTTTTCCTTTGCTATATTATATTAATCCAGCTGGCTCTATGTGGTTGTGAGATCATGCGTTTCCAATGAGCTCTACTAGTATAGCTAACGAATAAGGATGATATCAACAAAACTATTTGTAGTGAGTGTGAAATAATTTCCTTTACCCACTTCTTTCACATTTGGAGGACTGAGGAAAAATTCAGAAACCAATTCGCGTGCTTATGTGAACTTTTCATTCAACCAATTTCTTGCCTTCACAGAAATTGATGGTGAGCAGAAGAGAAAGATGAAATATATTCGCGAGCCTATGTGAAATTGTTTTGAACCAATGAAACACTTATCTTTATAGAAATTAGCCGTTTAGCCAAATAGAAAAATAACTTGTCTATGCGAAATTCCCTTTGATATAAAATGACGAAATAAATTTAATTAATAAGAGTACCTGAAATCTCGTGAAAGGATTTTTTCAGTTCCTCGCGCACAGCGAACAAGTTCTTACCAGCGTAAAATTATTCACCAATATTATTAAAATTATTCACCAATATTATTAACCACGTATGTGACACTTAAAGAATTTTCTTTTTAAAAAATTCCAAAAAGCTAAGTATTTCAAACTATCTCTCTTCGTCTACTTTTGAATGTATGCAGCCGCATATCTTTTCTGTGAGCAACGAACAGTTACCTTTGTCTTAAACATTTTGTCTTATTACTTTGTGTCAGATCATTTAATCTGTTGTATGGACATTTCCTTTTCATGACAATTCGTTAAAACTACGAACTTTAAAATTTCTTATTTATTTTCCTGAAACGAGCTACTGACACAAGTTCAAGCGTGTAAATTCGTAAGTAAATTCCTGATCTTGTTTTGTTAAAAATATCCGTGTGTTTCATCGTCATTATCATCCTTTATTAATCTATGTGGCGTGGGTTAATTTTAACCCTCTGAGACTCACGTTACTACATGCAAAGATGAGTCGTAATTAATTTTTAACTGGTCATTATTTTATTTAAATTTCATTTAATTTTTATCACAATTAATCTATTTCTGCAGCCACTAGTAAACGTAGAGTTCTTTTTACACCTGGAAGCATGTCTATATACGACAGCGGCACTTCTACTAGGTTTCCATTCTCTCAGAATTTTTGTTTAGTAATGATCCACGATATTTAGTTGTTGTAGAATGAGAGAATGACAAATGGAATTAAGATGAAAGAATAAAATAATTTTATAATTGATCATGTGGCATAAAAAAAGAATACTATTAAGTTCAAAGCTCGTTGCTTAATATTTCGGCAAAATTTTCAAATCCGTTACAATTATTGAAAATTATTGAAAAATTTGACAATATCATATTGTGGTGAAGAAGGATAAAACGCAAGTTTTACCTCGAAAAAGAATTCGTGTTGCTTAAAAAGTTATTTAATGTACTAAAAAGTAAAAATTGGTACGAAGTCTCAAGTAGTGTGGTGGGGAGGTTGATCTTTACTAGTCCTACCTTAATCTGACTAGTTTCAATCATTGATCCATCTTTACAAATATTTCTTTCACCATAACATCGTATTGAAGCTTACCGAACTTCATTTATTCAACGAATTTCTTAAAAGTTACAAATACAATTCTTTGGGAGAAGGGGTAAAAATACTAGTTACTAATGATTTTTTATAATCTACAGAACAAATAATCGTACTACCACAAAACGCAACATCGGGGGGGGGGGGGGGCACGCAAGACTCGAAACAAAATGCTTCTTACACCCACTAAGAAACTGAAAAAAAAAAGCTTTTATCTAATAGGGGGAGAGATGGAAAATTAAACTAAATAGAGAAGCACAAAATAAAGGGTGGTGGGGGCTATGCGCTTAACTCCAAGTTAAAGAGGAAAAAGCCCTAAAAGGACCAACTGAACAACAAAATGTTTTAAACTACCCTAACGTGGACTGGGATGACTGATATTTTAACTGATGAATTGAGAAAGAGGGGAACTCACCTACACGAAACTATGTCTCGTTGTCGAAATCACAACTCACATAAAGCCATGTAAGCACAACACGCTGTGCTGATCCTTTCTCAGTGATGGTACAACATTGGCATAGACGGAATTGACTTCTAGCATAAACATTTCTATCCAGTTGCAGAACATGTAGCATTCAATTAGCTTACACAACGGGCGTACGACAAAAGAAGGCATGTCTTAATGGACTCCAATCGTCACAGCGCAGAAAGTCTGGTAAAACAGCTAATCTCGCTGCGCAAAGTTTCTTGCCGATCCCGAGGGACCCTCGTAATAGCAGCAAGATGAATTTTTCCCCATTGTTGATCAGACATTACAACCTGGGTTCCCAAGGACAGATGGAGCAAGGAATTCGATCATCTCTGGCTTTACCCTAACTAGACCTTGATATAACGCCCAGCGGCAACGCATGTAAGTCAGAGGCGATCCTTCATTTATAAGAGGTATCAACATGTCCGATTGAAGTAGTATCCGGTGGGCCTCCACACCATCATCTATATGCACAAAAGTCAGAGAGAGAAGTACGTGGCAGGCGTTTTCCTTCAAGAATTCACCATTACCGTCTTATTGCATACATATTCATTCCAAGAAATTCTAGTAGGGCGTATGTTGACGAATCTCAACGCGCGGCATTCCCAAAACGCCCTCAGCAAACTTCGTGACGTACCTGCCGTTAGTAACCCAGAAGAGGTCGAAAAAGACTCGAACTAAATTAAATAATCCAGTAGGCGTAAAGTCTGTAAAGGAGAAGCACATAAGTCTGCCTTCCCACTTCAAGGAAACATTCATCTGAGCCCACAGATTATTTTGAAATGAAGTAGATTTCATGTGGCACGAGGCCGAAGAAGAACCGGGGAAAGGATGGTCTTCACTAACCATCCTATGTCTTATCTAATCTTATAGATGACCCATTCTTTGTTACAATTGACTCAATCATCAAAAGAACCCACCCATTTTCATCCAATCCAACATTTACCAAAATACCACATATTCGCAAGAAACCTAAAAATTCACGATATAAAGTATTGGCTATGTACGATTCTTTTACAACAATATATAAAACTATTTTATGAAATGATGTGGGAGTTCAAAAATGAGCCCAAAAGTAAAATACAACATTCAAACTAAAACAGAATTACGTTAGTAGAACCCGTCCCCCAAAAAACAAAATGATAAAAAAGGCTGTTGAAGTCCGCCGATGAGTAAAGTCAAGACGGTCACGCACTAAAGGCGAGGGCGGGGACAAAATAAATTGTGGAGTGAGAAAAATCAAAGGCTGGTTCAATCAAGATAAAAAATGTATTTAAAACAAACTGAGAAAATTGGGAAACTTGACAAAGACCATAACAAAAGAGAAGGCCGGAAGCACATCGGGAACAACAATTACTCACATTAACTAGGTGAGCAAAAGAGTGTAGCTTAAGCAAGGGAGAGACCCGTCAGGATTCCGCTCCGTTGTGCCTATACGGGACTAAAAACGGAAATCAAAACTGGCCCCATTCACGTGAACCAAGCTTGTAGTTTTTACTACCTAATGCTTTCTATCGGTCTTGATCTTCATCCTGAACTGATGCACTCCAATCAGATTTTTATAAGAATAACGTTCGTGTTGTAAAATTCTCTTCATCGGCTTCATCCACATCAGCATCCACATGGCGGCGACTAATTATTGCACACGTATGTAAGGTTGATAGACACGAGATGTTCGAGATCGATACGAGCTGTCAACTCGCCGACATAATCCCTAATGGACGCACTTGCAGATAATGGAATTAAGCATGCACAACCGTTTTCTCTAAACCAAGATCACACTGGTAGCAATCGGGCATATATGCTAATCCCGTTCTGAAAGCCACGTAATTGAGAAATGGTGCATTTCAGAATTAGTTGTACTCGATGCCTTTTGACACTCGGTGAAGAATTCAGTCTGATTCTAAAGTTTACGACGGTGCTCAACCCTAGAAATGGGGGAAGTAATGGTAAGGCTAAGGAAGGCGCCCTTTAAACTCCTCGTACAAAACGGGAAAACAACTTTGAGACGTGTCGGTGATTCAACAAATGTGGCATTCCAAGCCCTCATGACACGGACATTGGACAGAAATTTAGCTACGGATTTTAGGCTTGCTTCCCTCACAAAATGTAGAAGAGTAAGTGCTTGAGTTCTTTCCAACGACTTTTGCAGAGATGGAGTACCGACATTCGGTAAAAGATGAGGAAAACGATGAACACGGAGCACACCCCATTTCTATCCTTTAAAGTCCGGACCGGCGCTCGTACCTTTGCCAGTTTCTCCGACCAATTCTTCTACAGGTAGAGAATCGGCCAGACCACATCCCAAAAGAATGCACAGGATCATCAATTCAACTTAGAGTCCCAAAAGAGTAACGCCCTTCCAAGTATATAACCGCAAACCAGAAGGTTAATCTTGGATCCCGCATCATTCAAGCAGCTTCTGTACCACTTCAATGTCGCTGCAACATGATACGTCTTCGGCGTACACGGAAACCTAGGCTCGAGATCCAACAGGGACACCGATTTGGGATGCACGCCCTGACCCTTACCCAGAGCAGGAGAGGTTCGAACGCCAAAGCGTAAAGTAGGTGCAATAGGGTGCAACCCTCTTGAACCGACTGTGACAAAAGCTGGTAAAGAAATAGAACAGGCTGATCCACTTGTAAAAGTCGAACTTGAATCTGACGAGTCCATAGACTAACTGTAATCTTGACTTACTCAAACTTCCGAACAATTCCTCTCCGTTATCATCTCATGCATGCTATCTTTTTACTTCATCTATTTCCGCTGTGCTAATTTTTATGGGTGGAATATCTGACAGAGGTGATGGCACTAAGTAACGTGATGCTGCGAAAGACCGGATTTGCCTTCAACTTGCGAAGGAAGGGTTCTAATGCAAGAATTTGCAGTCTCGGCTGAAGCGGACAAACTTGAAAAATTTATCTAGACAAACTGAAAGCATTCGATCTTGTTACATTCACTCTGACCATCGTCACGGGAGACTAATATAAGAACCGAATTAAGGAATAAGAGTACGACCCGAAACTAGTCGACGAGAGACCAGCCTGGAGTAGCCGATGGTCCGCTCTATCAAAGTCTTTGAAATGATCCAAATTAATCAGTGCGGCTTTACCGTCAATTAAGCGCACTAAATAAAGGTTGTCTTAATTCTGCTCAGAACCAGTCAGACGTGGCAAAACAGCCTGAAAACGGTTTGTAATGAACTTCATCAAAATATTTAACTCTGCATTTAACATAGTTAAAATGCGAAATTATCCTATTCCCACCGTTTTTATTATACTCCTAGTGAAGTGTGGGGATACATATTTCCGTTCTCCAACCACTGGTTAAAGAAAAGTGCCCACAGCGGAACAAACACAGCTGACTACCTCGATTACACTTCTCAGGGCAGACCATCTATCCTGGAGTATTATATCTGTCGACGTGATTTCCGCCTCAGTGATGCTCAAGGTCGTTTAAACACTAGGAAACTAGGCTAAATAGGTGTCAAATTTAGGACTCAACTCGGACTTCTGAAAATAAGTCCGAAAAGCCTCACATCCCTCCGTTTGTAGACACCTGATTTCCGTTCAGTAATGTGACGCTAGGGATATGTCGATTAGTCGCACTGCATAGCTCCTCTTGCCGTAGTTCAGCGACCATGATCATCACCTCAGAAGACATTATCTTTAACAAAGCTTCAACTAGTAAAGCTAAATCCTTCTTGATAAGGATACCAATTCTAACTATGGCTACTTCCCCATTGAATCCAGAGGAGTCCCTTGGATACGCCTTCTTTCACTGCAGTGTCGTACGCCCCTTCTGTGAGCTGATTGAATGCTACATAGTCTGCGTCTTGGACGGTTTGTTCTCTATCCTAGAATCCAGTCATGTCCGTGCCAATGTGGTACCGCCAACGAGAAATGGTCAGGAATCTTGCGTTTGCTCGGCTTTATGTGTGTCGGGGTGTGGCCGACAACATAGATGTTTCATGGAAGCAAGTATTTCATTTCTCAACTGACCTGTTTTTTTACCCACCAGGTTAAAGTTAAGATTAGAGCAGAAAGGTGCGACTCTCATCATCATAGTTTGGTGAAAGGTGGGTGAGAGTCTCGCGCTTGGTGCGACTGAGAAGTGCTGATTTAGAGCGGTTGCTTTCGAGTTAAATCATGTCTGTGTTAGATTAGTTTAGGACAGTTTGGTTTATTAGTTTGGCCTTTATGGTTGTTGTTTTTTTTGTTTTTTTTAACTTAGCGAGGGTTTTCAAGTGCACAGGCGCGTTTATAAATTGTCCTCTATTTTAATAGCTATATTCCAACTCTTCCCAATTAGGTGATACATTTCTCAGTTCTGTGGTTGGTCTAAGACATTTTTTAATTTTTAATTTTTTCACCTTTTGCATTGTTTCGCCAGTGAGTGAATTTTTCTGTAACAGTTTTTTTTTGAGGAGGTCAAATACTATAACAGTTTGGTTTGTTGCATATATTTTTCGTTAATTATATAAGAATCATTAAGGGTTTAATATTTTTGCCTCTTCCCCCAAAATTGTACATAGAAATGTTAAGTCAGCATTTTCATTGAGAAATGAGGTAATTTGACGACTATGGTGTGACTATTAAGAGTTATGGTGAATCGAGAATTATTTGTAACGATGGATCAATGGGTGAGACTAGCTAGGTGGAGATTGAGATAAGACTAAAGAAAAGACGCCTTTACTATCCCTCATTTGGTCTTGTGCCACACTTACACTGTGCGACAAATATTTTAATCTCCTTTGACAGTTTCATGCTGGCTGCCTTGTCTGTTAACTATTTCTGACCACCTTGTGGTAACGATTCTTTTGCAGACCAGATTTTATTAAACCTTTTAGTTAATCGCTTTTGTTGTAGGCTTTTATTTTTCCAAGCTGGCAAAAAAAAAAAAACTTTTGTTGGTCTGCTTCTCATTATAAATGGCCGGTCAAAAGGATAATTTTGGTTTACCTCCAAGGCGGATCCATCAGACAAGAAATCTTCCTAGAAGTAGGCAAAACATAAAGTGCCTTCATTAATCTAGTGATTCCAAAAGAGGAAAATCAAAGAAAGAATCCCCTCGTTAACGCACAACGCCAGTAAGCTTCGATTGGGTCTCTCTGGTTAGCAAGTTTAAATGGCTCATGCGAGGCTTGAAAAATCTTGAATAAATTTCTAGATAGAGGCAAGGCATCTGTGCTAGCTATCATAAATGGTATCGAAGTTAATACATTCTGAAATGACAAGGAAAGACTCTTTGCAATGAACGTTACCTCTAACTCTACGTTAGAAGAGAAGGACTTCCACTTACTTGACTTCCTTCTACTCACAGAGCACAAACTGTGTAATCACGGCGCGGGATGTTTCTAAACTCATTTAAAACTCTAAGTCTGGATAAAATCCCGCTGTTTGTTTTTAAGAATATCAAACCAGAATTATCTCCAATTCTGACAAAACTGTTGCCTGAAGAGAGATACTTCATAAGTCCATAGAAAGTGTCAACTGTGTGCCATGTTTTTTAAGAATGCGGATGAGCGTTCTTGCTTGTTGCAATATCGACATAGTGTCATCAGTAAACTTTACGAATTTATCATCCAGAAGCTTACTGAACATCTCATCAGGAACAATCCCCCGAGCAATAGTTAATATAGATTTCCTTCTGGTAGATGCGCAGCGGATCTCATTATTGACAGAATCAGCAAGATAATAAATTAATTACGAAGACCATTGCCTTAAACATGTCTAAGACCTTTGACAAGATGTGGCATTGATGGCTGTTACACAAACTCTCCAGCTATGGGATCTCTGGAAGGAAGGGCGCTCTCAATTATCAATTTTCTTCTGAACAGGACTGAAGGTTAGTATTAACGGCCAGATATCGGAAGCCCTTAAGATCAACGCTGGATTTCTACAGGGTTCTATCTATTGCTGAAGATATCGGAAAGTTGGTTGGTTCATTGTACCGCTCCCCACACCAACCGGGTTTATTCTATACAAGAGCCACATCTAAATCTATCTAAATCTAAACTTATTTATAAAGGGAACTTTGTCTGTGTGTGTGTCTGTGTGTGTGTCCGTTACCTATAGACTCCGAAACGGCTGAACCGATTTTGAAAATTTACATAGTTGTACTATTAGTGTCTGCGAGTGTTCTTAGCTAGGTTTTGTGTCGAGGTACACCCCGATATACATCGAAAATCGATAATCGAAAAAATAGGGTTATAGAAGGAGTGGTCCGATTTTAATCAAATTTCATACACTCATAAACAAAGACATAAGAAACGATATTCAGAAGTTTCAAGGTTGCAGTTCTTACAATAGTGCAGAAAATCGATAATATATATATATATATATATATATATATATATATATATATATATAAAAGGCAAGATGTTTGTGTGTGTGTCTGTTTATCTGTCTGTATGTCCTTTATACAAATCCACAATTTTTATCCGATTCTCACCAAACTTCACACAAATATTCTTTAGGCTGAGTTTGAGCTTCAGAATCATGGATTAGTTTTAAAGCTTTCATTTCACCCGAGCAACGCCGGGATATACTACTAGTTAGAACATAAATGGAGTATTGTTGGCATATCTGGGCTGAGGCTACCCATTCCTTACTTGCCTGTCTTAATAGTACAAAAAGCATCTACTCAGCATTGTAAGTGATGAATTATTTTCTACCCTAGAACTTCTTTCCCAGAGATGAAATGTTGCTAGACATTCGATGCTTTATTGTTACTTCCATAACACCTGTTCTGACAAACCACCATTCTTATTTTCACCCCGATAACTTTTACAACTGAGACCCGCCATGTCCGTACTCAAAGGTCAAGCTTCTCCATTTTCTTAGTATTCTTATAGTAAGAAGTTTCACTTGGAAAGCTTCTACCCAAGAACTTCTTTGTGGAACAGCTTTCCAGCCTGGCAGGATGTCTTTCCAATCACTATAATCACTATAATGTTGGACAGTTTTTGTCTTTATTTTCACAAGAAATTAAAGCCAAAATACGATGTTTAGAACGGCTTATGATTAAACATTCATTGTCTGTTATATTAACAATATATATATATATATATTACTACCTGTCACGTTCAGGAGGATAAACTGTGAGGAAACAGCTAATAATCCTAAAATATTTTGCCATAATTTCTGACAGCAGAGGCACTTTCATCTAGAATAAAAGATACAGAAAAAGACTTTGTATTGCGTAATGAAAAACTATCACAACTCTGCACATTATTCTTGTATCTTATATTCAACTTTCAAGACACTTCGAAGCATGTATTGCTAGAATCATTATAGTTGAGTAGTGAGTTCGATCCTCACTGGGTGCTTCATACTTTCGGTCTTGTGCCACATGTAAAATCTGATTAGAAAATCACATCTTTGACTTTTTGGCAATGTATTTCAGATAAAGTAATTAACTTTGATGTTCTAACATTCAATTTTAACTTGGAAATTATTGTAGTAACCTTTTAACTTATAATAAAGCAGAACGTTGGTTTGAGTGCCGGTTATGTATGTGGCCTACCTTTCCGTTTTAAATGTGCCCTATTTATAGATATAATTATTCGGTTATTTATTGAAATTAATTATTTTACCTAACCCTGTCCATTACCAGGCAGTTATAATACTTCCTTATAATACGCTTTGTAAGGTAGTGACATTGACAGAATTTCTTTGGCCACATTCAAAAGGTAGACCACATTCTATATCGGCAACCTGGCTTGTTTAGAGTGAAAATAAAAAGTTAAAAAAACTACATTGCTATTCATTTAAAATGTCTTCATTGTATAAAAATGAAATTTCCGATCCAGTCACTAGAAATTCAATATTTAAAGTTTTGCTAAATTAACAAAGTGGATGTTTATTGTCAATTTTTTAAAATAAATTATCGACAGAGTACGTGATGAACGTATTTTTTGCTTTAAAGCTTCTTGATTTTATTAGATATTTTTTCTTTTTTTATTAGAGTGATAGGTGGAATTTTTCTTACATTCATGCATGTTTACACTTCAGTTTCTAGCTTTTTAATAATGCGAACGAAACACCTTTTAAATATTCATTGTAAAAATATAATGCAAGCTAACGACTAAAGATGACTAGTTAACCACAAACAAACATCAAAGTTTAACTGTTGGTAAATGTGACTATAGGGATAGAAGTGTAGACTTTCTCTAACGAAACCCACTGAAGCTGATGAAATTACATTTACACATAATCAACATATTTACTTACTGTTTTGATTCGGAAATCTCTCATTAAATAATTACCGTTTAAGAAATGTTTTCAGTAGAAGTAAATTAAATTCTGCAGATTCTGGAATAAAATGGATTTAATTTAGTGGCTCAAGAGTTCGTTTTTCTTTTTTTTGCTGTTGTTTTTATTACTTCTATTTATCATTATTTCTTTAAATATGCCATTACAAGACTTGGGTAATACTTGCTGCCTACAGATACTATTTATTTCTTTATCAGTGAATTGCCATGAATTCTTGGGAAAGATAGTGAAGGCGTTTACCTTTACCTTCTCCATGGTCTTGAAATCATAGTCCTTCATTTCTACTGGATTCCAGCCAAGGTTAGAAAGCCCTAGTTTATTCTGCTATTTAAACAAAAGAAGACGGAGAAGAGAGAAATATAATACATTCCTAAGGGAATTTGTGCTAATGTGAAATGCAGCAGGCTAGGCTGGAAGTTGAACACAGATTGCCGATATCATTTTCAGTGCTGATAACTTTTATGCTATCTATACATCCATAAATGATATATTTATTAGTTTCGAGATTTATAACTTATCTTCAGTCATCTTTCAAACAGCTTCATAATTGATCCCCCCAGAACGTTTTTTTAGTTTTCTCAAGAAGCAAACAAATTGAAATTGTCTTTTGCAGTCTTCTAAGAAATTGCATTTTTTCAATAAGATAAGAATAAATGGTAATTTAAAGTTGTAATATCTGCTGAATACGGTAAGTGGAAAGTTCCCAGTCGAGTTGAAAGAATTTTTTCATTATTTCGTCAAAAAGAAATTTGTACTCGAGTATTAACTTGGTGAAATATTACGCCTAGTTTTGTGCGCTTTTTAATTAGTTCAATTGAGAGTACCCACTCTCTCTCTTTTCTCTGTCTGTCTGTCTGTCTCTCTGTCTGTCTGTCTGTCTCTCTCTCTCTCTCTCTCTCTCTCTCTCTCTTATTCTCTTATGTATCAATGTCTTTTCTGGACTTGAAAAATCATCGTTCGTTAATTTCCTGTCTCTTATTGCTCTTATGAATTGTCTGTTCTTTTATTGTTCTTAGCAATTCTTCCTTGTATTCGTGGCAATTGTTTTTTCATTCATTTGCTTTAACATTTCATTCAGTTAATTACTGTTTTCCTCTACTTCTTTTGTTTTCTATGTGTCATACGAGTGTTAAATTCTTCAAACCATCTTTCATCCTTACGACTGGGAGTAGTACCTGTTGAAATAAATCGTTTGGTTCTGCCTTTAATTCCCACTCTATGCATAGCATCTCTTCTTTGGATAAAGCCTGGCTCTATCAATGTTAATCGTGCAGTATCTCGTATTTCGACTTGTTATAAATGATTTACTTTTCATTCAAATTTATGTAAAAAACAAGAAACAGGTTGAATCCCTGTTATTATGTTGATTATTCTTAATAGCCCAATTTGATCGCTATCAACTTCAACCCTATCAAGAAAGCACGAAACTGCCTAAATAACTTTTAACACGTTAGATCATTCACTCAACCTTCCCCCTTTCACATTCTCTGTCTGTGTATCTAGTTAAAGATTATGACTTGTATTTGGAAAAATTATTGTTATACTAAAAACTTATAATTAGAAACATATTTATTCTCCCAAAGATAAATCAACCAACGAAAAATGTGTATTTCTTTGTGAGAGTAAAAAACATACGAGGTTTAAACATGAGATAAAATGAGAAGAAAGATATGAAAAAATATAACGGGAGTTTTTGTAACACAGAAACATTTTTGCCACATTTTTATCTTAGATTTTACAACTATAAATCCGAACGTTTTAAGTTTTGGAATAAAAAAGCGATATATTGGCTTTTGTTGGAAAATTGTTAATCGATCGATGGTTTAACCATATGCTCAACCTCAGCAGAAGCTCTAAAAATGTTTCTCTTGACAGATATAGTTTTATTTACAAATGATTGCGCGCCTCCAGTCCGGTCGCTAAAATTTGAGTTCAGAGAACTTCGGAAATCGCTTCTCCAGTTAGAAACGAATTTGTATGAAGCGTCCAAACAAAAGTGACAAATAGATTTTCCCGTTTTGAGCTGCGCTTGGTCATCAACAGAACAAGGATTCTTTTTGCTTTGAAGAGAATGTGATGCTTCGTTTTTTATCATTTCCAGCCAACAGACATTTCGTTTTGTAAATGGGTCCTTTGAAAAAAAGAAAATCAATACAAAACTTAATGAAAATGCTATACTCGATCAAGGACATCTGTAAATGTTTACAGTCGAGTTTATTTTTTCTTTTCTTAGAAACTAATTTCTAGCAGTTGTAAATTATATAGGTTAATGTTGGAGTCGTATTAATTAGCGCCATTTCTGATGACGCGTTAAGAAAGTCCCGAAGGCCTCCAATTACAGACATGTTTCATGTTTATTTAATACGTTAATTAATATCGGGAAATGTTGCATAAACATCGAACACTGAAAACCAATCGACGAGAGATAATTTAGAATATAAGACTGGTAATGTATATGCGTGTTTTATTCTATTTATGTTTTTATAGTCTTCCAAAATGCTCATAAGATAGATTTATAGCCTATGTTTTTTTTCATTAAAATTTCTTTTATGCGCAGTAACTTTCAACGCAAAAAAATGACTGATATATATACACAAAAGAATCGTCAAACATTAGAAAACAGAACTGCTTTGGTGAAAAGCTTAAGCATTTATTATTTGGTGTGCTGGTTTCTGTTGCCATCATCTTTTGCTTCTTTTATAGTTCATTGGTAAGTACACTCTAGAACCACTAAGTTTATCATGCGCTGGTAAAATTATATGACACACAAAAAATGTCACATGAACAGAGGAAAAAATAGCAGAAAATTGAAAGAGCAGACCATGCGTTTGGTTGTAAACACACAACAGATTAACATTACAATTAACATCCCAATTTGGGAAAGTCAGTTTTTTTTTCTTTTCACTTTTTAAAAAAAAGTTTCTTTTTTTTAAAAAGTTTAAAGAAAGGCCAAAATAGATCTGGTTGATTAGATCGGAATTTGAATTTGAATTTAACAGTGGTTATTGGTCAAGAAAGTTTCTTTTAAATCAATCGTCACGATATCATTTTAAATTATACTTTTCACTTCTACTTTACGACTCATATTTGGCATAAATTCTTAGACATTCTAGAAAAAACTTATCATATATTTTAAGAAAACTGTCGATAAATTTTGTGTTTTACAAGTAATATACGAATGGTATGATTCTAACACATGTCACAAACTAATGATAACATCTTGATTTGAATTTCCGCTAAAGGTATGATTTTAGATGATCACTCCTAAAAACTTTTATATATTAGACACAAGCATGCAAGCCCGCATGCGCGTGCACACACACACACACACACACACACACACACACACACACACACACACACAATTTCGTGATATGTGGAAATTTGGCGAAAATATTAATAAAATTTTATTTCGGTAAAAAAAGAGAAGTACAAAATTCTTAGTTAAAGGAAGTATCCAACATTGTAAAAAGAAAGAAATGACAAATTGAAAATCACGTACACAATGTTTAAAGTTGAAAGCTTTATTTACAATTAAATTAATTACGTATTAAAGAATAGTTGTAAAAGAGAATAACTTTTAAAGTTCTAAAGGTATTCAGTGGTTGATGATAATTACGTCTAATGGCTGCACAAATTGTTCTCTCTGCTTGGATTGGTTACCAATAAAGCTTTGTTGAAAGGTCGTGTCTTTGTTTTGCAAAAATATCAGAAGTATGTTCAGTTGCTTTTATTGAAACTGTATTTCTTAATGTCTCTGAAGGCGTTCCTATCAACAATGTCGAACAGTGGAGATACATAGGCGAAAACATATGGTTAAATTGGCAACTTTCTGTATGCCTCTTGTCGCTTTGAAGCAACTTGTCTGTCGATATCCTTACACTGGATTTTGCGAAAAATGATAGGTTTCAGTAATTTTTCGCGCGAATTTCTCCGCAATTTTTATTTATTATTGATAAATCAACTTGAGTTTCACAAAGTTTTTTTTAAAGATTGTATGATTTTCTTTAAAACCCTATGCACCGATATAAACGAAAAGGAAAAAAGGTTAGGTGTGAAAGCTCAAACTTTTTTGTCGAGATGATCAATATATATATATATATATATATATATATATATATATATATATATGAATCCAGGAAAGATCGCGTGAGTTTATGTGAAAACCGACCAAATATTTAGCGATGTTAACGCTCTTCAGACTCAAGATCAGAATAATTGTATTAATGAAAGAGTATATAAGAATGCTTGGTCAACTATAATTCTACGTGCTGTGTCCTTTCAACACATGGCTCTCCACAGCCTCTTATTCGTTGTAACCCATATCATTATTTGTCTCTAAATCTTTCACCTCTCATTCTACTCCATCCATTTATAAAAGCTGGTCCAATACATGGCCTGTTGCCTTATCCTGTCCCTCCTGCCCTCGATATGCTCTGAGCGTCATGTTCTTCAAGCACTCCTTTCTCATATGGCCAAGAAATATCGCTCTTTCTGATTTTCACTATTTGTCATTTTTGTTTCCATTTTCCTTATGAAGTTTTTTGCATACGTTCTGTAGAACTGTTTAAAATTTCATTGGTACCGGGAATTGATATTGCATAACAATTCAACTCTTTCCTTTGCTTGTAAACAAATTGTTTTGTTTCTTTTCGAATCCTCCTTTCATTAGCTCGAATCTCAATGTCACATGTTCTATCTTCTGTTAAAAGACTTCCAAGATATTTGCACTTTTGAACCTGCTTGATGATAATATCTCTAATATAATAATCCAACATTCTTTTCTTTGCTGGCCTGTTTCTCAGCAACTTGCTCAGCTTTTTTAATCTTTCTTTTGTCAATCTAATGCGTGTTCGGATCTCGGTGTCATATTATCCATCCTCTGTTAAAAGACTTCCCAAGTATTTAAGTTTCTTTACTTGACGTTCCTAATTTGTAAATCGCATCTTTGTTTTTTTTCTCTTTTGCAGACAACCATTCTTCCTGCTTTCTTCAAAATGCTTTCATACCTTCCAGACACACCTTGCATTTTTTTTAATCATTTCACCCCAAGCAATGCGGGAATGATACTATTATGCATGTGTTTACAGGGGGTGAAAATGAAAGAGAGGACTGAGGTAAAGAATAAGGATGAACGGTATTCAAGGGGGCAGATGATGGCAATTGACGTGGCATTTCAATTTTTGATATTTGTAGTTATCAGGTGAGCAAGTTAACAGAAGGGAGTTCCGCAGACGGGAAGTATGAGAAAATGAATTATTTAAGTATAAGTAGCGGTTGCATTCAGCTGTTTGAACAGTAACCGGGTTGGGATCTATGTGGCAACCTATTAGCACGCATAAGTTCATATAGTCGGAGTACCAGGAAAAAAAAGCTCATCAGAGCAGTTACCATGGAAATATTAGTAGAAAAGACATAGGGAAGCCAGACCATGTCGGTGAGAAAGTGACTGAAGTCGAGATACTAAGTCAATATCGATTACATTGCAGATCCTTCTTTGGATTTTGTCAAGAACCTCGAGATGAATAACTGTGGCACCAGACCAGAATCGACAGCACGGACGAATTGCATGGCGACATTATATCTATCTATCTATCTATCTATCTATCTATCTATCTATCTATCTATCTATCTATCTATCTATCTATCGCTATATATATATATATAATTGTTACGAGACTCCATTTCCTTATACTTTTAGCACAATATACTAGTAATTACTCAATCTAAACGATGCATTAAATCTAGGAATTAAATCTATAGCTGTTAGGTCACTTTTTGCCATAAAAGGTTCCCATTTACCAAACCCTTTAGATTTAGTAATAGTAAAGAAAAGTTCCGTGGAACTTTCTAGAAGTCTCTAGAAACTTCTACAGGGCTCTTGATTTTCAGTTGTTGTTGCTCTAACCTACAGCAGAGTGCAGGTTAAAGTCAACTTCGGCTCATCTTGATTCAGAACAAATATTCAGCCGAAAGTATCCAAAGAACGCTGAACAGAAACGACCATCAGTAAATACTGCTTCTTCTTTGTATTGATTTAGTTGACCAAACTATAATAGTAATTTAGAATTCTTCTCATAAATATTAGCAGTAAACAATTCATTTTCAGTGTCCGCACGACGTATATCTAATCTTTCCTTGTAACTAAAGCAAATTTCTGTCCCTCACCCACTTACTTTATCAAATATTGACTGCTACTTGTTGGGGCTCTCACATTTAAATTCTGCTTTCCAGAACTTATACTGTTTTGAACCTCTACCCAGTTTTATTGTAAACCTTTTTTTTAATATATATAAATAAATTCTGTTTTAGTTTGTAAGTGTAATTTCGTATTTTGCCTGCCCTATACTGTTCTAATACAGTCTTTCGTGTTTTGTGTTCTCTGTTCATTAATCCTCTCACTTTACCTGGTGATGGAAAAATAAGTGAAAACTTTTTATCCCTCCATTTTGATATGTATGGACATCTGCCTTCACGACGAATTTATAAACTTTAAACTTTAATTTCACGATCTTGTAATAATTAATAAAACTTTTCAACCGATCATTACCTATTAGCATTATGTTCAATTAGATTATGCTCATCGGACAATGTTTTTCAGGTTTTAACGTAAAGCTTATGTTTTCCATAGTTTTCCCATTCAGTTTTACTGTTATTCAAAGTAGGCAATTATCTATGATCACATAACTTTGAAAAGACTGCAAAAGCCTCTGTTTTCCCATTAATATAATGAGATCAATCTGAAATGCCATATGAACCTTTGATAGACTTTAAAGGAACGAATGACAAACTCATTATGACTTAAAAATTCTCTGCCGATTCGCAAGAAAAAGCATTATAAAATACGAAAGCAAAATCTCTTTGAAGATCGGTTGGACACAGTTAAATGACTTTTCTAAACGAGTTTATAGCTTAGAAACAAGAACAAACGACTAAAAAGTTTTAGAAATTGGTCACGCTATAAAAGTTACAAATAACAGCGCTTTCGAGTTTTGAAAAGACATCAAAGGATGTAATTACAGATATTTTGTAATATGGAATCGGTTAAAAAAGCTGATAAGATCTTATAGTGAACATGTTTCATAACATTTTTTAATTTCATTTTATAGGTCAATTTTACATGCGGGTGACCGATATCAGAGAGCAAGGCCTTAACAGACTTTTTTCTCAATGTAACGGATATTTTGAAGAAAATAAAAGTCATGATATCACGAAAAGATTCGTCAAATCTCAAGAACTTACTAGATGTATTTTAATAAAATAGGGTAGCTTATTACTTTTTTCAAAATACTTTTATCATTTACGTCTTTTGAAACGAACGAAAAGCATCTTGTCTGTTAATATTTTCATACCAGTTCATAGTTCGATATTTAGCGAAAAAAGATAGGCTTCAAAGATTTTGCAAAGTAATTTTTCTGCATTTTTCATTGTTAAATCAACTTTTCAAAAGTTAAAATTCTTTTAAAGATTGTCGGAATTTTTTTTTACTTTATTTTGATCATCTTTTGCCCAAAATAAATTTATTTTTGTCATTATTTTTGGAGCGCAAATACTTCTTTCCAGGTTGATAGCGATCAACTTTTAACATAATATACACAAAGGAAACTTTCAAGTTTGATTTAAAAAACCTATTTCAAATAGAAGTTTCCAGGCATTAGAAAACAAATTTTATATTTTATTCATAATAATAAAAACTTTAATTTTCAAATAAATTGTTTTTTTACAATAAATTCTTATATTTCTGCTGATTTTAAACCATATGCTTCGATATAAAGGAAAAGTAAAAGTAAAAGAGGTTAGGTGTGAAAGCTCATTTTTTCAATGTTGTATATTATCTGAGCTGGTGAATAATTTCGTGAAGAAGTGCATATGAAAATGTATATGGAACAGCAAAAATATGCAAACTGGCTAGAAAAAAAATAGACATTGTTTTGTTAAATATTTGATTGTTGACAAGAATGCGGGCAAAATTTCTTGCGTCAAGAAAATATTTTATTGTTTTGAAACCAGCGTAGCCAAGTTCAGATAATATGGGCCTTGAAATTATGTAAACAATGTGCTCTAAGTTCACGTAGTCGCTTATATAAGAGATAGGTTTCTGGTAGTAGTAAAAAGCCTGTCGAAAGTTGAGGTCGAAACCCAGACCGAGTGAGACACAGAGAAAACCCGCGGACGAGCGCGACCTCTGGCTGGCTCGATGTATGTATGCTGATACCTCCGAACCCATATTTTACTCTAAACCACGTTACCTGAAGAACAAATAAAAGATATGTTGTCTACATTTGTTTATATATATTTGTTTTGGTCGTCATTTTATTAAGTAAGGACATCGTCATTTTAACTGAGTGAAAAAGGCAAGCGATTTTATAAGAAAGATTACAAGTTTTGAAACCCCGTCCTCAATAATCGTCGTTCCATCGAAGGGTATCGTCGTTCCATCGAAGGGTATACGACATATATGTATTTTTTGCAATTTAAATTTCATCATCCTTGATACAGGTTATACAATATTGGTCATTTTGGTTTCCAGATTTTCAAAACTCAAATTTTATGGGAATTGTCTAAATGTTTTGTTTTTCCGAGTGCTTTCGGTTATACTTTTAGCCATTATCAAGGATGAATTATATTTTACGTGTAACTGAATATGTGTAGAATTTATGTATGTAGAGTCATATGTATGCTGTACTCAGAACTCGGTAATCACATTGTTGTCGTGTTCATAACTGATATTATTAAGTGTAGAATTTTTTCTTTTTTATTAATTATGTTTCAAGCTTACATTATTTTAATTTTTTTGTCTGTTGATGATGCTATTATGTGTGGATTGTCAATTTTCAATGAAACCTGCATAAAAGAGAGATTTCTGCTCAAATACAAAATACACACACACACACACACACATAATTTAACATAATTTCATGCTAATATAATTTTTTTCCAAAAATGTTTAAAATAATTTATTTTTTTCGATACAGCTAAGTATTAGTTTCATCAACTCAACACTTATAAAGAAGCCACACATTAGACAATGATCTGCAACTATTCATAAATTTTATATATATTTGAATTAATTCTATTTTTCTATAATGTTTTCCACACGTTTATAGACTATTAGTGTAAAAACTACGATAAATAACCATGAATGTTTCTTGTGTTTAGAAATATAAGGTTAAAACTCAAATTCCACTTAATAGTGGCAATATTTTTCTTTCAGATAGAACGGCTAATTTCGATTTGGCTTACAAAAAAAAGAAGCTTTCTCTTGGGACATTATTTGTTTGTTTTTAAATGCAAGCTGGCAGTGGCATTATAGGAAACGCCTTCAAGAAACGCCTCATTAGATTGCCTAAAAGTTCACCTGACCATCTTTCAGTTTTATAACCTTGCAAACTTTAAATCACACTTTTCATGAGAGTTGTATACTTTCTGTTTACACTGACCCAGAACTAGCTGACACGAAAGGAATATTTCTCGCGTTATATTTTTTATTTTTTAAAAGTGCAAAACTGACAATTAGGATTACATTCTTTGGTATGTAATGGAACTTTTCAGATTTATTATCCTGTTTTTGCGTTGTGCGCCCATGTAATGAACACGAGACACTGGGGGAGGAAAATTGTAATCATGTATATAGAGTGATATAAATTAATATATATATATATATATATATTAAAACAAATATATATATATATATATATATTAATTTATATATATATATATATATATATATATATATATATATATATATATATATATATATATATATATATGTTTTTTATTTTAAATTAATTTAATTTACATTGCGACACGGAAATTTCTATTCCCAGATTACAAGCATTTATCTCGTCATTAGACAGTGTTCAATAACTTTGTTGTAAATGATTAAAATTTGAAAATAGAAAACAATACGCTTGCTTCTTAAAGTGTTAATATGGTAGAGGAAGACAGAAAATTTAGATCATATGGGTGTGTTTAATTCAACTAATCAGAATGAAGATCGTCTTTGAAAATTTTAAATATAGATTAGATATTAAGGAATGTGCAGTGTTCATACTTGTCTAAAGAAAAATGTCATATTTAAGGCTAGACTGATTACTTCCAGCAAGATATATACATTTTAGCTATGAAGAAATACTCTTAGATTTGTATGTAACCTTGCCCTTAGTTTTTTAAAAAGCAAAACAAAGATATATATATATATATATATATATATATATATATATATATATATATATATATATAATTCCAGGTGAAGAGGACTCAAGGTTTTACTATTTTGAGCGCTCCGGTATTTATTTTATTATGAACATATTATTATAGAGCTTAATATAATTACATAGTTGTGAATTAATTGTACATTGCGACACGGAAATTTCTATGTTTCGAGATAGGTTTTCTTCATCAGGCAATGTTTAATGTTGATTGTACAGATGATTTACATTTAAATACAACAATAGAAAAAAAAAGGAAAGTTATAAGGTTAGGTTAATGGCAGGTTGACATCTTGAACGTTAAGGAGGGAAAAGAAGAAAGGAAAAAGTAAGATAAAAGAATGGTAAAAGGAAAAATGAGAAAAAGTTAGTATGTATTCTTTGGGGCCAAATTCCGAGATGGATCTTCGCTCTGATGAGTTGAAAGAAACACACATGTAAATTTTATATCTTCCCACATACATACACAAGCACACCGAAAGTTTTTGTATTTAAATGTAAATCATCTGTACAAGCAACATCAAGCATTGCCTGATAAATTAGCCTGATAAATTATCAATTAACCAAAATCATTAACCCAGTTATTACGCCATACATACTTAATAAATACAGTATTAAATCAACTCACGAGGTAATCCAAATCTTTAAAACACACCAATCTAATAATGAAACTATAGACTCACACGATGTTGAAAGTTTATTTACTAATGTTCCAGTTAGAGAAAAGATTAATATAATTATAAAGACTAGTTACAACAATCCATCTCTGCTTCTATTAAAAATTAGACCTAACATATTAAACGAAACTACTTTGGACTTGTACCACTAACATTCCCTTCTATGGCCATCAAAACAATACATATGTACAGCGTTATGGTGTTTCCACGAGTTCAGTTCCAAGACCAATATTTAGTAACGTCTATATAGCTATCCTTGAAAATAAATTATTTGATACCACTAAAAACCCTCCATCTATGTAAATGATATTCTTATTTTAGTAAAAATGATGTTCGTATTTTAGTAAAAACATAAATGAAATACATAAACCACAAAAAGACTTAAAAAAAAACTCCGTTCGATGTTCACATCCGAAATTAATGATAATAATAATTATTTTTCTTGATATATCGATAGACACCAATATTAATAGATTTACTACCTCCCTATATAAAAATAACTAGCATAAAAACGTGCACTCTTATCTATAAATGTTCTAACTATTACAAAATAGCTATTATGTAAAATTTAATAAATCGTGCAAAAGTTAACTCTTTCACAGATTGAGCTCTTTAACCTTGGTTGGCAATCAGTCTACCGTAGAAAATAATGGCAACCTACTGTGGGAAAATCTTTTGAGACATAATCGCCCAAGCATGTATCACTTATTGCACTTAACTGACTGAATGTCTACCGTTTTTTACCAGAGCTCATATTGCAATCATTGAAGCTAATGATTTTCTCTATAACTGGTTCCCATGCTGTATTCATGTCTATGCTTGGCCGACTTAGGAGATTTTTGTGGGCTAGCATATGCGGTGATTCCTTAAGTTTTCGTAATTTCCGGTGGTGTTCTCTATTATCTAATCTCATAGAGGACGGTGATCCCCTTTCTCCTTCCATAAGTGGTCAGCTACGCCTGATGTTTCTATTCCCTCCTTGCGATGTTCTAAGTTATTTGTTCACAACTAACCTAAAGTAGACGTCCCGTTTCTCCTTTATATTTCTCTCCGCAGCTAGTTATATGGAATGACGTATACACAATAATTAGGCTTACTTTTAAATTAAAATTCTTTAAATCTTTTAAATTTTTAAATTTTATTTTGTAGTACATTTGTTTTGTTGATTGTATAATTAGTATAATTTTGTTTATATAGTGGTGTGAGTATTTTGTGATCACAACAGATTAACTATTATCTCTTAAATATATTTTTAATTTTTTTAAATTCCAATTTCTTTCGCCATTAATTTATAATATTTATTTTTATTTTCTCACTTTCTCCTATCATCTTTTGTGTCTATTCTAAATTTATTTCTCTCTTCTTTCTTTTACCCTTTTCGTTTACGCTTTAAGATATACCCTTTCTTTTTAGCGCTCTCTCTCTCTCCTTTTCTCTCTCTCTCTCTCTCTTTCTCTCTCTCTCTCTCTCTCATCTAACCCACTTTCTTTACGTTTCAAATCTACGGGTCTGCAATCCGACTGTCAGGTTGAATGTATCTTCGAACTTTTGTTGACACGTGTCCTCTGATTATATGTTGCGTATATATATGCTTATGTATGAATATGTGTTGTGTTCCCCGAACTGATGTATTTTTCTAAATGTTCTCTTTTAAGGGAGCGACCGTTATTTTTATTCAATTTTTTCTTTGAGGTCTTTGTGAATCTCATTCGTGTAAAATCCTTTGTACAATAAAGACGAAAGCTCATGATGGTTCGCCTGAAATAGGCTCATACTTCCGATTTACCATGAAATAAAGTGCCTGCCTAAATTTTTCTTATATTTGCTCTATATGTATTTGTATACATATATATTTAGAGCTCTCTTAGAGAATTATCCTACCACTGTATGAACAGGATACTCCTTTGGATTCTTCTATACACACACTGATTGCTGATATATATATATATATATATATATATATATATATATATATATATATACTAAACCATTCACACTTCAATATACAGTCTTCTGTAAAGAAAATATTTTATTTAAAGCGGACTGCTTCATTTATATTATCATAGCTTCTACAGTTTTGAGTCCTTCTTCGCGATGGTTTCTATAAAATATTTTTATATTACCCATTAATATTTGTCTTATGTTAATAGGATTTCTGCTGTTTATGATTAGCTGATCGATATGCGCACGAATTGCACTAAGTTTTGACAATCCTATCGAAACTCAGTGCAATTCGTGCCTCATATCGATCAGTTCATCATAAACAACTAATATATATATATATATATATATATATATATATATAGAGAGAGAGAGAGAGAGAGAGAGAGAGAGAGCGATGGATATATTGCGACTAACTTAGTCAAAAACATAAATAACACTTATTATGTCAGTGTTTTATATATATATGAATTAATTGTACATTGCGACACGGAAATTTCTATGTTTCAGGATAGATTCTCTTTATCAGGCAGTACCCACTTGCCTCTTAGTGACTTTATCGTCCTGTTTGCGGCGAAATGATTAAAAAGATAACGATGTGAAAAGAAAAGAAATTTTGATTTCGAAGCAGTTTAAAATATTTTGGAATTAAAATTGTTTTTTGGGACAGTTAATTGACAACGGTGAAAAAGTTAGCGTGGAGTCCTGCTTAACTTTCTAACATCAGCTAGATGACAAGCAAATCTATGAAAACGAGAGGGAAATTCACTGTAGACTAAGACCAAACATAAATATGAAATATTTTACAGTATTAAGGGTATTCTTCAACTCATTATCATTTTTGGCAAAGAGTTTTATATTATCCATGTAGAACGCGTGGTTAAACGTGTTCTTTTTTAGTTTGTATCTATAGTTATTGCTGTTTAGTTAATGAGAAAGGGAGTTTAAGAAGAGACAGAGGAGAAGAAGCGACAGAGAGGCTCCTTAAAAGATTCCTTGTCGGATATTCAAAGAATTTAAAGTGGTAGTACCTTTAGTGTGATTTAGGTATAATGTGGCTTTTCACAGTTACATGTTCTATTTAAGGAAATTTACTAGCACCGAGGAGATCTTGTACTTTTGCAAAGTTTTAAAAATTGATTTTATAATTAAGTCTGATTCTGCTGCGTGATCTCTACATCAGAATTCGGATACCCTTCCTGAATCATAGTATGACTTGAATATATATATATATATATATATATATATATATATGTATGTGTGTGTGTGTGTGTGTGATTTTGGTTGACTAACAACATTGGGCACAACTGTAATCCTCAGAGACAATACAATAAATTAGATAAAAAATTAAATAGGAATGTTATATATAAAGACTTCAATAATAACAAAATAACAACTGATAAAAACAAAGCATCTAAAAGTGTGGCACACTATCAAAGGCTTTACGATAATCTACCCAAGTTGTGTTGAGATTCTTACGTTTTTTCTTTCAATTTTTCAGGATCATTTTATTTATTAGTAGTTGATCTTTGCAACTATATGAACGTCATCAACATCCCTGGAAGAGTATGGATATTGTTTTCATCGAGAAAGCAGTAAATACAGATCGTCATGACAGACGTGATCAGTTTATATATGGCAGACAAACATATTATAAGTCTATAAGTTTATGGACCATTATCAGTGACCCATTCAGGAATTTCATTGAGTTATTAATTAACATTTATAAAGTTTGCGCAAGAGTTTTATGAGTTGATGCCAATTGATAGAACCATAAGTTGGGTACCTTATTATTTCCTAGGGATTTTCATTTTTGGAATTTTCTTAGTCATGCCTAGGTTTATTCTTCATTTTTTCTTGTTCTCGTTTGATCCACTTTGTATTAGGATTAGATTCCTTTGCTTATGATTTTATAATTATTACTATCATTATTATTACCTTTTTTCCTAATTAGATCTTAACATAACGAATAGTGATTGATCTGTAGTTTCTACATGAACAGAACCTCTCTCAGTATTCTGACTGTCCCAGATTGTGTTGCTTTCTAAACTCTCTCAATATGAATCTTCACAGTTTTAATCTTACCCAGCCACTTTTGGATCTTGCATGTCAGAGATATAAGGGCATCAACAAGAAGCCTCTTTCAGCGTGCAATCTCTTGTTTAAAATTTGACACATTTCCAGTGTATTCATGTCTTTCACGACTAACTTTACGTCCCTGGTATTGCTATGTTGATGAGTTGACACTGGTTCATTATTATTATTATTATTATTATTATTATTATTATTAGTCTTTATCAGCTATTTTGTCAACCAAATAAAGCTTTACAATATAATTAAGGATATTGTGTTGTCATTATTATAGCAGCATTGATATCAACACTAACAAAGTATTCCCAATATATCAAAACTACTTATACTTTTTTTAAATCAGTTCACTCCAAGGAAGGCGATAACGCTACCAAAACGCAAATGAGCTTCTCTGAGCACAAGAGAATAAACATATTTTAGAAGGAACCAGAAATGCTAGATAAACCTTGTCTCCTGTTCAAAAAACAAGTTTGAAGGATTATTTTATTTCTCTTGATTAAAACATCGCCAAAAATTGACTTGCTAAGAAATATTGATGTACATGTATCATTGACAATCCCTGGTACAACATGATGCAATAAACGTTTTATCTGCACCAACTTTGTTTTGGGGGCGCTTAAAGAAAGAAAAATACATATGGTATTCGCACATGAATCTCAAGCTAACAAGCCTCACTTTTGTACTGAGTTTTATGGTTTAGTTTAAGCCCGAGTAGCTTTCGACAAAAGGTCTTTGGTAGATTTCTCACATTAACATTGATCAAGTGTCGTGAAATTTATGTCATAAGGTTTCAATTTAATCATTTTGCCATTATTAGTTCATGACATGTAAAACTACTTAAACACATTGGTTAATATATATATATATATATATATATATATATATATATATATATATATATAAGTAATGGTTACCAACAGAAGCACATTCCACAGTAAGATTTTTAGTTTTATGAAGTACTCAATACAAAAATAGACCATAGATATATGGTAATTATTTTTATTATAATGATAATAGCATACTGCAACTCAGTAGCTATAAAGTTCCGGTGTTAAAACATCATCAGACATTAAAATGTGGTTAATTTACTTGTTAATACATATGTTGTATAATATTTTTAAAAATAAAATAAAAATAAAAAAGTAAAAAATAAATAAAAACATAAGAATAAAGATGTCATCCAATGAGATAAATTAAGTGGGGTTGGGAGGTTATGATATTTTAAATAATGTTGTGTGTAAGACTCATAGACAGTAGTGTTTCAATATTTTGTCACAGAAAGTCAGACATGTCAAAAATTTTAAACTGGAGAAAAGAGAAAACGTTTTAACAAAATTAAAGAGGAAAAAAGAAGAAATGAGAGAAAAGAGAAAGAAAAGAGAAAGACTAAGGCGATAGAAAAATCGAAACAATAATAAAATAAGATAAAATAAAAAAATAAAATAAAATAAACATAATGGATAAGAATAAAATAAAAAATATGAAAATTAAAATTAAAATATTTTCTTGAGGGGATTTGTTAATTAGTACAAATTAAATGATAGTAATAAAATACTAATTGAATAAGCTAAACTTTAAGGAAAAATAGTAAAAATATAAAAATAAAATTGAGATAATTTCAGATATATTTAAGAGTAGGGTAAATTTTTTGTTATTTTCTTTGAGTTGTAGTATGCTATTATCATCATCATAATAATAATTACTATATATCTTTGCTCTATCTTTGAATTGAGCACTTTTTAAAAGTAAATATCTAACTGTGGAATGTACTTCTACTGGTAAACCATGATTCCATTACTTATATATAGTCATCCGCAGAAAGGTCTGTTTCGCTGTATCACAGCTCATCAGTACAGTTAGACAGCCGATTGCTTCTCACTCAGGATTGAAACCCGACCGAATTGGCGTCAGTCGGCGATTCTACCTCTGAGCTACGGGCGCTCGGTAGAAGGAGGCAGACATTTTAGCGGGCATATTATCATTATACACGCCCAATAGCTGAGAGCGTTCTAATCCATTGCTGAATGAACGATGCGTAGATGCCAGAGTAGCTACTGTTTTTCAAAGTCTACCATTCTTCCATAGTGCTCAATCAGGGTGTGAGAGCGTAATGTTACATGAGGTCTTTCAATTCTCTGGTTATGTGTTATTTTTGGGACCAATTCGGGGTTTCCCTCTTTTGTTAAGGATGGTCTTTCCTACTTTCAAAATAATTATATAGTTTATAAGTTTAAATGTCAGTGTAACGCTGAACACGTTGGACGGACCAGTTAGAGACCAACTATCGATCAACACTTGTTTGACAATCCGCACTGTGACAAGAAATATGTAGATTACCTTTTCAAACTTTTGCACACCATTTATGTGTACTCGAAGCAATCTATATTAAGATGCACCAACCAGACCTGTGCAAACAAATAGAGCATTTTTCGCTCTCTTTGTCTATTTGTAGTTTTCCGAGTAAAATATTTTCCTTTTTATACATTCTTCGAACATCTCTCATCATTTTATTTGTTATTATTATTTTATTGTTTTAATAATAAATTGTTTTAATCGTGTTCCAGCGTTTTCGTTCTTCATTTAGTATTTTTTCTGTGAAAAAATGTCTGCTTGTTTCGTCTAATTTTGCCTATGGTTCCCTTCTATGAGGCTCTGACACGAAAGGATTCCTCCAGTAAAAAACAAAAGACAACTATTTCGTGTCGCTTCAAATCGACAAATGTGTATAAGTGAATATTAAAGCCCGAATAGCAACAGTCTGTTTACATATGCTCTGTCTCAGATATTGAGCACTTTAACCCACAAATACATTAAAAGATATATCCATAGTATTGTCCATTAATAGTTTTACCCTTTTTCAATTAATCTATTACGATTACAACTTCAGGATCCCCAAAACAGAAGCAATCACCTTATCAACAGATACATCTACCTGCTTAAACTTCTTCAGAGGGTAGAGAACTAGAGTGTTTCCACATTGAATATTTTGCTTTGAATATTTGATTCAGTTTCAAAGTGGTGAAACCTGGTTTCATTTTGTGTTATTAATCTGTCAGCCTGGAAGCGAATCAGAAGTGTCCTGAAAATTTAAAACCTTTTGAGCTTTTTCTCTAGTGTCAGAATTACTGGGTCCTATCTTGTAGAGATTTTGCACATCCTCATGATCTCAGTTAAAACAGTATGGATCGAACCAGGACTAATGACTATGGACAGCTATCTGCTGGACAGTAAGACGTCTGTCATCCAAAACCATATGGTGAATGACATCAATTTGTTCATCAGTGGGTGAGGTTTTGGATGACCTGACCGAGGGTCATCTTCTGTCCTGTACCAGCCTCGCTTGAATTCCACTACCCACTTCTTCACTGTTGCATGGGAAGAGGAGTCCTCATGGATGTCCTTTGTTCAGACCTGTGTTTTGTCGCATACCTCTCACTTTTATATGAGCCTCACTTGCACACAAATTAAGACAGCCATCTGAATTAGTTTTTCTAGTGGTAGTGTGTTGTCGCAACAGAAATGATCAGAACCACGGCCGAAATTCTGCTTTTAAGCGAAACTTCTTTCATCATAGATTTCCTGAAATGTTTCAGAAATATACTGTTTAATAAATAAACTCACATATGAGTATCTACTAAAAATAACATTTAAAGTGATATAGGACAAAGTTGTTAGGTCAGTTTTTGTTGACCTTTTACCAAAAATATGTCTCAAGTACAAAAATCAGTCATAATTTAAAATCTTTAAAATATGACTAAAAAGAGAGTGAGACAGACAGACAGACAGACAGACAGACAGACGGAAAACATCAATGAAAGAAAAACCATTATATTTTTTATAAAACATTAATAAAATGTGTTAATAATTCTATGGTAAGAAACCTAGAAGTTGAATATATCCCCTTCTTTTCATTCTTGCGACACAAAATACATGCTACAATTTTTTCCCAAGGTTGAGTTAATTTCAAGTATTCAAAACGTAAGTAAAAAAAAAAATCTTTTTGTAAAATTTGAAAAGAAGTTGTTCTTTTGGGTGGATTCATATGTGATTGTTAAGGTGAACATTCCAGGTGCACGCATTACCAAAAGAACTGAATTCCGACATTGTAAATTTGTGTGTTTGGTATCATAGATTTTTGAAAGGATTATACTAAATGGGTAATAAGGAGTGTCAATTGCCAAGCCACTGGAAACAAAATCATAAAATTCTTATCTAGATTTCACAACTGTCGCTATTGAATCGAATCGGTAATTACTGCTCATCAATATTTGATGGGCGTTTTTATATGCGTATTATGAAAGTGCGTGAAAAATGCTCAAAAGGCATAAAGAATAATGGCCATCAGCATTTAAACGAAACTTGGAATCTTTGAAAATAGCAGCTGCCCTTTAGAGGAATACAATTTCACATGGGGGAAATTATAGAAAGGTTAACAAAGTAGTTGAATTAAGGAATTACCTACGTGTATACTAATGACCTGTGAAGGATGATTCAGACATAAATAGAACACACACACATATTGATCTGAAGATGACATTGAAGCTTGAATCCATACAGCGTTGATTTATACTTTCTCTCTCTCTCTCTCTCTCTCTCTCTCTCTCTCTCTCTATATATATATATATATATATATATATATATATATATATATTATCGTTTTAAATATTACTTTTAGTGGATACTTACAATTGAGTAGATGGCTCATTTATAAATAGTATATTTAGTTATTTTCATCTACCAGCCTGAATATTCAAGAAACTTTATTAAAGGAAATATTCGTATATTCTTTAATACAATTTCTCGAACCTTCAAGCCGGTAAACAAAAATAAATAAACATACTGCTTATAAATGGACCTCTACTCAAATATGTATCCACTAAAAATATGTTTGAAGCGATAAAAATATGTCGGCCTAAAATAAAGATTTCATTATTTTAGAAATATATATATATATGTATATGTGCGTGTGTGTGTGTGTGTGTGTGTGTGTGTACACACAGAGCGATGGGTAAATTGTCATTATTTTATATTTTTAATTTCGCGCAAGTGCGTTGTTTGCTTTCGATTTTTTCTACAGCACATTATAGGGTTACATCTGCCAGAATAAGTGCACCATGAAGCAATTCACTCCGCCAGAAATCTGGAAACTGTACTGCTTGGCATTCGCATCGGAAGCGCCAATATGAACATTTCAGTGTGTTTTGGTGTATATCTGAAGAAGGTGCAGTGGATTCGGAGAGACTTGGAGGAGTCTAATAGTGATTACAATTCAATATAAATACGCAGGCAACAAAACCACAAATTAAGGTAGTGCAAAGGTAACAAATCAAGCAAAATCTATTCTTATCTTCTTTGGCCATAAGTAGAAAAACTTTGTCTGGCAAAAATACGATGTCAACATGTTTTCTATTAAGTTTATGCTAGGGTAGTCTGCTTTATTTAATGAACGGGGATTATTTCTCATAAATTAAAAATTAAAAAATTATTTTGGTTCTGATATTTGAACATAGATCTATGAGTTATTCAAATGCAGTCAAATGTATCAAGAGAAACATTTTATGTACATTGATTGCTACAGCATGATTTGAAAGGATACATTTAATATTTTCCTCATCTCAAGGCAATTTTACATAGCAACTGTCTTTATGTTCCCTAGACATTTCATTTCAATGACATTAGTTGATATATTATCAGCGTCTGAAATTGCAGAATTTTTTTCAACATCAGAAATTGCAGAATATTCTTCAGCATCAGAAATTGCAGAATATTCTTCAGCATCAGAAATTCTAGAATTTTCAGAAACTTTTGAATGTTTATCGAAGTCTCTAGACTAACACTTCTGATATTCATAAGCATCCAGCAATTAGACCTCTGTTCAAAATAATCATCCAGCAATTAGACCTCTGTTCAAAATGATATGTTAGATTATAAACTACTTTTACTGTATTAGAACGATAGTCGGTTTCACAAATAGTTTCCTTTCCAAATTCTTCTACGTCAAAAATCTACATCGATAGAAAAAAAATTATTTGATCTGTGAAAGATTTTACAAAATAAATACTTATAGCATTTTTTCTTTTTTTTTTTTTTTTTTTGTAAATTGAAGTAGTATTTGGGGTTTGGTACATTTGTTTTGGCCTTTTTAAATTCAAGGATTTATCGATTCTAGACTTGTGCCGATTATGTTTTTTCTTTCAATTTATAAATGACGTTCATTTCTAAAAAAGTAGCTGCAATTTTAGATACAAATCTCTCTGATTTAGTTAAGTAGAAAGAATTTGTTGCTTCAGTTTTAACACTGAATTTTCATTTAAAATAATTTTAAAATATTAATAGTAAAATTTTATGTTTAAATTTTTTTTATTAGAGATCATTATTATTTTTATTATTATTATTATTATTATTATTGCAAAAGCAGAATTTTTTTACTTCAGTAAATACTTTATTGTCATTTAAAATCAATTTAAAAATGAATGTATCTTCATAAGAATGAAAGTGCTTCTCAGCCAGACCATGTGCCATCGATCGAAACAAGTGATAATCGGACGGAGCAATATCTGGTAAATACTGCGGGTGGAGTAGGACTTCCTATTAAAGCGTTTCCAAGTAGGTTTTCACCAATTTTGTAACATGTGGCCTAGTGTTGTCAAACTGCAAAATCACTTTTTGTATCTCTGCTCGTATAGCTGCCGTTTTTTCTTCAATGCTCGGCTCAAACGCATCAGTTATAGTCGATAGTGATCTCCCGTGATGTTTTTAATCGGTTTGAGCAGCTCATAATAAATTACACCGTACTGACCCAACCAAATGCAGAACAGAAGCTTCGAACCATGGATATACGGCTGGGCTTATCCCACGATCTTCTATAATTAGGGTTATCATAGTGTATCCACTTTTCATCGCCGGTCACGATACGATGCAAAAAAAAACTTTTCTTTTCTATCGTCTTTCAGCTTCAACTAGTACGGCACCCATTATCGTTGCCTTTTTCAATCATTCCTCAGATTTCCTTTGAATAAAGTAGTGCAGTAAAATTCTCCGCGAATACATTTTCTTTGGCACGAAATCTGACATGTTTAACGCCATGAAAAACAAAGTTGTTTAAATTTATTTTAGTCGTGCCTCGTTCTTTATCCTCGTGGAACTTTTTCATTTTCGCCGTTTATGATTATTGTTTTGTAGGTTTACTTTTTTCGACAAAATCGTCTAGAGAATGTTGAACGCCAAAGATTTTTATACACCAGAATTTATATATTGTTTAAAAATCACGGACCGCATTAGGAACCTTTGGCGTTCAACATTCTCTAGACGATTTTGTCGAAAAAAGTAAACCTACAAAACAATAATCATAAACGGCGAAAATGAAAAAGTTCCATGAGGATAAAGAACGAGGCATGACTAAAATATTTCACTGCCTGACGAGGTGCTAATAAGCAGGCACCGAAACACAATAGCTCTTATATTGCAGTAAACTATGTTTTTATTATAAACACATTTAAACGCGCACACAGTTGACCTTCCATATATATATATATATATATATATATATATGTGTGTGTGTGTGTGTGTGTGTGTGTGTGTGTGTGTGTTGTGAAGAAATTGACGGTTGGCCTGGCGGGAAAAGTGTAGTGTGTTGTTGAATGCATATGAAAAGAAACTCGTTATTTCTGTACTAACCCTTTAAATTTATAGTGGTCACGTGACAAGGTTACCATGTGACCCCCAAAGTTGCATAAAAGGAGAGGAATTCTATCTTGTTTTATTAGTAAATTTACTTTCCATGTTATCAGGTTATATGTTGTGGAAAAGTGGCAATATATTTCGAAGGTGGTATAAATGCTATTGCTTTTTTCCTTGGCCTGATCAATCACCGTTTGGGGAATCGAAATTTTGCTAAATATAATTTCATACGTAAATTGATATGGATAATAACAGGGAGGGATTGCGGAGAAGGATTTCTCTCTCACGATCAAAAGCTAAGAGGACTCTAGATCTTGCACATCAGGAGGAGGAACTATTATATTCTTCTGTAGAACTGTGATATCATTCTCAGTTCTACAGAAGAATATAATAGAGTACCTGACAGAGGTTGAAATCTGTGTTAATAAATACAATTTATGTCTTCTTCTTCTTCTTCTTCTTAAGAGGAGAAGGAGGAGGAGGAGGTATGGGTGGAAATACAGAGGGAATCTCACTAAGGTTCAGAAGGGAGCTTGAGGATATCTAGCTTAAAGTCCTCCCAGCCGAAACCAGTTGCTTGAACTTGTCATCTCCATTTTTCCCAGAAATTGATCAAAGTCCGCCCTGACTTGTGGTAAAACCACCGCAGCCCTATATGTTCAGTGGTCTGACCAAATAAAATTTCGGAACTTTTTATCTCTTATCTTTTTATTCTCTTATTTGAGAATTGTGTAGCCAGCTTGACCAGCGATGCGAAGAGGCTAAACTTCTGAAAAGGTTCCCTCTCTGGTTGGTCCTTATCGCTGATTAACCATCTCAGCATCAGTAACAAGAATTCACTGTTCTGAAGAATGAATATCTCGATGAGGATGAAATCATTGATAATGTTTTTCAAAACATACTGGATATCTCCATTAAACGGAAGAAGTCTTTTTCAACCTTGACCGAATTCATTTTTTCTGGCGAGTTGAAAAGCTCTTTCCCTGTACCTTCTCAGATGACCATTCTTTTGGGGCTCACCTCATGGCAAAAATTCTATTTTCTATATTCCCCAGAGAAGTTAAGGGTGAATTTATTCAGCAATTTGGTAAGAGTAGTTTCACCTTATCTTCCATCTTATGTGATAAAACAAAAACTGTCAAATTATCAAAGGGACCGATTCCTCTAACACTACCTTTAATTCTGAACGAGGAACTGTTGGATATTCGCAATCGAGGACCAAACTCGGAAAGCTTCTTTATTTCATGTTAATTTAGCATTCTACATGCGTTTTGAGAATTTTACTAACTTGCTCCCTGTTTTATGTGTAACGTTTGATAGGAACAGTGTGAAGGCCACAAACAAAAGTTTATAAGACACTGGTAATGGGCGTCGTATCTGTCCAGTGAAGTTTTGAAGTCTCTTCGGCAGCTTAGCGTCCGTCGGGCTTGATTGCAATTACAGTTTCTCTACACTTCTTGGTGACTGTGACAAACATTTCAAGGAGAAATGTTGGAAACTGATGTTGGGTTTGATTGTTCTCTTTTACTTCCAGGGTTGGTGGATAAATACATAAATTTTTCGGTATGCATCCAGAAACTAGACTCTCTACTGGATCAGTTGCAGCGCGCAGATGCCTCTTTGCTGGCAGGTTTGACAGTGGCACCTGAGACCCCTTCAGCTGGTGCCTTGTCTCCAACAGGGCTTGTTCCATTTGGAGAAGTATGACAGTTTTACTCATCTAGGCACTCTCGTGATGAAGAACATGAGTAATTTGCGTTTGGTTCCGTACTTGAATCCACCACCCCAGTAATTTGCGTTTGGTTCCGTACTTGAATCCACCACCCCAGTAATTTGCTTTTGGTTCCGTACTTGAATCCACCACCCCAGTAATTTGCGTTTGGTTCCGTACTTGAATCCACCACTCCATTCTGTGATGGAGTCTAGGAGCACATATGTGGTCTCTTTAACTGATTTTCTTTTCTCCTCACCAATTTAAGGAGCATATTTAGATTCCGCACACGCCTGTCCTAGAGTCAGATACTACCACCACCACTAAAATTCGAGTGGTATTCAAATGCAGACTCAAGTGACCTATTAAATTTACTGATCTCTTTTTGAGTAAATAATCACGCTATGCTGGAAGATGTCTTCCTAACGATCCGTCTGGAACTGGAAGCCGACAAGAACAGGCTCTGCTTCTTCTTGAAGGACAGAAGCCAGCAGTGTTCTCCGGCACCATGCAGCTCTCGGATCTTTGCAGACACATGACGGAGAATCGGTTTTATGTAGACAATCGGTGATCGTACAGATGAGCTGTGCAATTCGTATGCCTTGTAATTCTGTGTAGAGATCCGTGACTCTGTTCTATCACGAATCTTTACACAGAATTAGAATGTTACACTGTGCAATCATAGAACTGATTGGGAGAAGGTGTTGGGATATCGGTACAATCCCCTTTCTGACGCGCAACGTATCATTCTCGTTAAATGCGACGCTAATGTTTATACACAGAAATAAATTTTTACTGATGTGGAATTACCTCTTGTTTCTATACTTGCCTGTTTCATTGCAAGGTCGGATCCTGTTAATAGAGCTATTTTAGAAAGGTCAAAATGAGATGAGCTGGTTCCGCAGAGTTTTCATCCCGGTGGAAGAGCTTTTCATCTGATATCTCTGGATTGAGAACCATTTCCTTCTCCCGAAATCTTTACTGAAGATAAGCGACTTGTTCTTTTTCTGTGATGCAACGCCGTAAGTATATGGGTTCGCTTCCTATGTGGTGCGGAACTGCCAATCTTGCCTGATTTTTGCCAAAAAAAAAAAAAAAAAAAAAAACTCTACCCACCTTGGAACTTTTGACAGTGTACTTATCTCTGAAATGCTTGCCCAATTGTTGTAGGAATTCACATAATACATGAACCTCTTTTGGATTCTCTCTCAGTCCATTGTTAATATGAACCTTTTTGCTAGACTGAAAAAATGTCTTGCAGATGAGCACTGAGTTGGAGTCATTGTTTGGCCTCACACCCTCACTCCGGTATGTCCTGACCACAAGGAACCCTGCTGACTTGATCTCCATGGATATGATGTTGAAAATGTTAAGGCTTGTATTCAGTTCTGGTGCCATGGTATGGGTTCGTTGAGTAGTGAGACCTTTTCTTGGCCCACACAGGAGTTACTCTATTTGAATCAACAGAGCCAAAAATTCACGCGTTCTTCATTGAATGACATGTCATTCATGGAAAGGAATTTTCAACAGTCATGCCCTTCGAGAAGTTTTCTTCCTTTGCGAATCCCTTGAGGGTAACTTCATTAGTCCTTAAATTCGTCAACAGGTTGTGGTTGTTGGAGGCTGACAGTGAAAGTATAGCTGCCATTTTTCTTATGAAGACTATGTAACAACAGTCGTATCTTGAGGAATTAGAATTCCTGCTGGAGCCTTTGGTCAGGACCGTCTCTAGGTTGGTATGTAACCTTGATAGTACTTAATCAGGTTGGGCGGCAGAATCGGTAGGTCTCTTCACTTCAGTAAAAATTAAACACCCCATCCTGTTAGCTAAACACCACCCGATAATCAGGCTTAACGTAATGGACTGTCATGTCAGGTGTCAGAACTTGAGAGTTGGGTCAGCCTTGACTGAACTAAGACCTCGTGGTTACTGGATACCCAAGAGAAGACAAGTCCTGCTTCCTTACGGGGTCAATTTACTCATTTCCCGTGTGGAACTGGATGTTCCCTTCAAGCATACTGGACACCTTTGGATTAGATAGGGTGGTAGGGAACTGAAGATATATTTACACATGCTTACTTATCTCAGTATCAGAGCAGTATATATTGAGGTGGTTCCGTATATGGGTGTGCTGTCCTTTCTTCAGAACTTTTTAAGTTTCAATAACTTGTATAGAATTTTTAATACCATCTACAGTGGCTATGCACCGACCTTTCTAGGGGGAGGCCGGCTGTTCAAGAGGTTGGTGTTTTGCCACGATTTTTAGCCGAATTTCGGCCCTTGTCAAATCAAATTTTTCCCTATTCCATTTTCTCTCACTGGGTCGGAATTGTCTGTGAAAGAAGTATCTAAGCCTCTCAAAACCTGCCTCTGCAAGGTGAAGTAGATTATTTCATCCTATTAACCATTATATCTGATATTCAAAGGGCTGTCAACAACGCTCCCCTTATCTACGGAGAGCTAAAGGCAGTAACACCTAATATATTTTTGTGATCTAATGCGAATCCTGGGCTGCTGTTGAACCTGAATGACGGGGATTTAGCCCACTCTATGCTAGCCAACCGGGAGAGACTCCCCAGAAACATTCAGGTAAGGAACCAAAGTACTATGAATAACTTTTAAGCATCTAGGAAAGGCCTCTGTGGCGCTCTCGAGTGCCATTTTATAGCAGACTGAGAGTTTAGGACGTGGTCCTAGTCAAAAGCCCTCCTAAAACCAGACTATTTCTGGTTTTTGGAATTGTCCCGGAGGTGATTAGTGAGGAGGACGGTGTTGTCAGGTCAGCTAAAGGTCAGACAGAATATGGTGTAGTGCTAGACCCTTTCTTGAACTACTTGTTTCCTCTTCTGTCCCTATCATCTGACAGGGAAGATCAAGATAGAGCTATGCCCTTTCCTTGTACCTGCAGCGAATTATACATATTTTCATCCTCAATATTCGTCTCGCATAGAAGGAGAGGTTGTTTGACTCTGTCGGGTCTGCATTGCTTCGCAAGTGATACAGGTGTGATGACTGGTGTCACTTCTGGTGTGCGGTGATCGTATCTTCCCCTCCATCAAGACGAAAATGCTAATATCCAGATTGCGCTTCTCTGGTGCGGCGGTGAGTTAGGCCTAGCTCCTCCCTAGGTCCGTTTGGTCAGGCGAGAGAGGAGTAGTGTACTTACTTTGTATTGTTGAATGCTTATTAAACAAAAAGATGTTATTTTCTGTACTAACCCTTTCAAGTTACGGTAGGCATGTGACAGGCTTTACATGTGATCCCTAAAGTTACATAAAAGGAGAGAAAATCTATCTCTTTTTGTTATTAAAATTCGCCTTCGAAGTTATCAGACAGCTATACATCGCGGAAAAGTGGCAATATATTTCGAAAAACAGTACATAGAACTTCCAAGGAAAAATAAATTGGGCTAATCACGATCAACACAAGGCCTGAGTGCGAAATATTGTTACCAATTTTTTAATTTGCTGCTAACTTAAAAGTAAATAATCCACTTGCCCACAATATATAGTGATAAGACTCCGGTAGAAGCTCCGAGCCAACAATTTACTGGTCAAACAAAGAAACTTTTGAAATGGAAGTGTATATCATATCTAAAGACGCAAATAATCTACGAGACAATGGGCAACGAAGAACAAAAATAAGGACCAAGAAACAAATACACTATAGAAAAAATTGGGGTCAAGGTGGGAAACATAACAGGGGCATACTTCAAGTAGAAATACTAAGAAAGCGATTAAAAAACAGGCAAAGGGTTATGCGAAAACAAATGCCGCAACTGAGAAATGAATTATCGAAATATATTGATGCTAAAAATGTAGTTCAACAACCTCATTTACGCATTGATAAAAATGGTGGCCAAAATGTTTATAACACTAAAGACAACCTTGAACAACAAAAACAACAAACCAGCCTAGGAAACAAGATCAGAAAAACAGGTCTCTATACAGCAAAAAAACGCACGAATATTGAAAGACACGTCTAGTAAGCAGACATACAAAATAAGACAAACAAAAACAGTCGCAGCAGTAGACGAAATATGCCAGGAGAGATTGGCTGAAGAAACAAAACTAAAAAAATAGTACAAAATAAATGATTGCTTTTTACACGTAAAACAGGACTTTCCAAAACAATAACTGAAAATGTTTCCACCATAAACAGGGTAAAGAAATAAAATGTAAAACCAGACGTTAGTTACGCATATAATTCCCAGAATGTAATATGGTATGCTAAAATAAACACAATGAAGCAGAAGAATAGTTTAAAATAAATGAAGTAATATTCTAGGGAAATAAAAGTAGCGCAAATAAATACATGCACCGTAAAAATACAGGAAAAAAAACTAACATGAAGAACAAGAGAACATGATCGGATTCAGTGAGAAAAAACCCAAATTTCATTTGACTGAAAAAAATGCTTATCAATGGTAAAAAATGAAAAATAGTAGATAGAGGAATCATCTAACAACCACAAAGAAATATATTCAGTTAGGTACCTCCACTCATTTTTGATAACTAACTTTTAAATTGAATTTTTAAAAATCAAAAAGTTTTCTTGAAACTTTTATTTTAGTTTTAATTGAAAGCTAAATGATTAAATTTATTATTTCCAGTAAGCAAAATACTCTGGCTTTTTTCAAACAGAAATTATATTGATTGGAATATAAAAGTTTAAGATTTTTTTTCATTTTTTTAATTTGCCGCCATTTTTGAGCGATTGACACATTTATAAACAAAAGTTAATTCTTGGTTTAAAAATCTTACAAAAATAAATTATATATCTGTGACATTATTTTTTTAAAATTTGCAAATTTTATGTTAAATTAATTAATCTGATTTACACAAATTTTACTTATTTATAGCGCGAAATTTAGAATAAAACTATTTCTTATTCACAAATTTGAACTTTTTGACCTGTACGCGTTTTAAATCAAGATTGTGTTGACAGCTTGATTAGAGATAAAAATGTATGGCACTCATAATGGACAAAATTGTACTGTTTTTCTTTCGGGTAAGGGAAGAAACTCTGACCTTTTAACTTGCACATAGAAATTACCATACTAAAAAAAAAAAAAGCATCAAATGCACAAAAAAAGTTTAAAAGTTTGTATAACTAGCCCATAAAAATACGTATCGATTCAGTATTCCAGCGTCCTTCAAATCTGTCTGAGTATTATTTTGATTTAAACTTCCCTTGTGAATTTAGTTACCTATCAAGCTTTTTGTAAATTTACGAACGATGGTGCAGGTTTATGAAAACAATCAGTTTGATGAGCATCAGTTAATTTCTTTTTGGCATTCTCAGAATGCTCTTCAGTTTCCGTCATGATTTCAAAATAATTTTTAAAATAAATTCATATTGACCTTCTAAAATTATGTTTAACATGACAAAATGCAGGGGTTATAAGTGATTCAATTTTGGCGGTTGTTTTGATTGAATTTACTGCTTATCATTGGTAGTCGAATATTTATGCAAATTTTATTATTACCAATTCTTTCTTAATTATTATCAATTTACATAATAAACTCTTTTATTAAATTGTACAGAGAAATTTCATCAAAGTAAATTCGGAACAATTCAGCAGAAACATAAAGGAAATAATGTCAATGTTAAATACTTTCGGATATAACTGTATATATATATATATATATATATATATATATATATATATATATATATTAGTCATGCACATACAAGCCTGTTTCGCTGTATCACAGCTCATCAGTGTGGCTAGACACATCCACTTGCTTCTGCTCGGGATCGAAACTCCTAAAATCTGCGAATATATATATATATTCGCAGTTATAGCGTCCCACACATTTCGCAGAGAAACATTCACAATACCACAAAACATTCAGTCGTCATTCAATACTAAAGACAAATAAGTCAATCCTGACTAAAAGCAAACCGAAATTCCTTAAATAAATCATGTAATGACCAAACATGTCCGACCAGCCTACGCAGACTCCTTTTTTCTCTCCCACTAATTCGAATTTTATTTATTTTTCTTGAAGTAATGAACTGGTATCAAATTCTAATCTGATCACTACAAAATACACCGAAAACGTTTTGAGCCGTTTTTTCTTTTTCCCGTTTCTATTTTCGTCACCAAGCAGTTACATTCGATACAAATGTCTTTTTTCTTTATTGATTTTATAGTGTTCGTCAAGAGGGAAAAAGGAAAAAGTTTTCTTTTTTTATTAATTTATTTCGCTTTCTCTTTTTTATCTATTTAGTTACACAGTTATAAAGTGTATCCATTCATTGATTGTCGCATCTGAGTCGGTGTTTGGATCGGCTTTCCTGAAGACTTGTCTGGCCAGTTGACTTTGACAATCGACTGATCTGTCTACCATTTCATGCTCAAACGTCATTTCCGGCACTTGCTCAGCCGGAACCCTGTCCCTGTTTAGCCTCCATATCGCGGCACGCTATTAATGTATCTAATGAGAAACGGAAGTGTCAGTTCAACGCCCCGGCTGTTGAGTTGGCGTTATCAAGCCACGTTTTAAATTTAAGTCAAAATTAGATTTGAGACAGTCAAATAGGATCTGCTATTCAGGGTTTCGTGAATGTTTATTCAACGTTCCGAAAAAAGTGACTGTACCAGTGTTTACCACCAATATTATTCAATGTCATTTAAAGTGAATCGTATCTCCCCAGAAAGGTAAAACAGAGATTTAAAATAAAAAGATAAAGACAATAAACCTGTTCAAGAAAGAAACTTAGAAAATGAATGAAAAAAGGAGTTCGCATAAAAAAATACAATTAGTAAATTTTTTGACGAGATACCAGCAATTCATTATAGAATCAGGTCGTAACATTGATGCACAAAAACTAAATTTAAAATGTCTCGTTTTGTACATTATTGATTGTTATATTAATAGGAAATGTATTCACGTGTACAAATAATCCACATATAAAAATGCAAGATCTATACACACTTACTATATATATATATATATATATATATATATATATATATATATACAAAATACTTTGGTAAAGGATTGAAAGCTGACATTATTCAAACATTTGGAAATTTATATTCATATTTTTATCAGAAACCAAGAAAATATTCTGAAATATAAATAGTAAATAAAAAAAAATTGCTTAAAGAACCAGATGCATTTTTTTGCCAAAACTAATGTCGTGTGACCAAAATCCTGTTGGTGAGGGGTGACGCCACCTTTCCTGCGCTTTTGTTAACTTTTTTCGTGCCGGTTAATCGCGTTACGCCTAGAGTACAGACATGTAGGGCGCGCTCATTGGGTTTTTGTCTTCATGAAATATAACCGAATGCATCGAGCAGGAACATTGCATCAAATTTTGCCTAAAGCTTGGTGATATTCAAGCTAAAATCATCTAGAAGATTCAACAGGCTATAGACAAAACTCAGATCAGGGAATGGTAAAACTGTTTTATACACGGCCGCACCTCAGATTAAGGCAGGTAGTCCATCTACAAGCCATAATGATGAGCTGATTGGGAAGTTTCGATGAATAGTCATAGAAGACCGTCGTGTCAGAATTTAGGAAATTTCTCCCAAAGTAGAAATAAGCACAGGATCAATGCATTTCATTTCAACAAAGAATTCGTGCATACGGAGAATGTTGGCGAAACGCGTCCTCTCATTCCGACCACATGATCCAATCATTCCTGGTCAAGAACAGTACAACTCTTGTTCAACAGGCTCCCTACCCTCGTTACTTGGCACCGTGTGACTTCTGGCTCTTCCCCAATCTGAAAACCACTTTAACAGGAAAGCTATTTCAGTTGCAATAGGAAATTAAGTATGACGGCGGAGATCCATAACATTCCAGAGGTGTCTCCCAGCAAGCGCAGAACCGCCGGGAGAATCGTGCGAACTCCCATGGGATTATTTTAAAAGTGATTAAAATTTTGGTAATGCACAGAATTGATTTTTTTGTAAATATTCAAAGGACGGATACTTTTTGAACGAACACACACACACACACACACACACACACACACACACACATTAATCATATATATATATATATATATATATATATATATATATATATATATGATTAATGTGGAGAACTTTCCAATAAAAGTTTCAGAGTATTAGGTTCTTATTCATATTTAACACAATATAATTTAATACGATAATATCAATAACATTAATGTGCAAGTCTCCAATTGTTTACTCCGAGTGATTTAAAGTCTTTCACATGCACTGATATATTCCACATTTCCAGTTTTAGTCCCAAGGCATATAAACTATATTTACTGGCAAAAATGTGCGGTCGGAGACTAAATAAATGAACAACAATCAGTTACTATAATATTGTAGTACTATAATAAGTGCAATTTCAGGCAACTAACTCTACAGTGCATAAGATAGAATTTTATATATTCTTTAATTTTGCAATTTTGTAGTCACTAACTAATATGAGGCTCAAGAGCCACTCCTAGTAAAGGGATACTAAAAGAGGTTATGTGATATGGATGTAAGTAGAGATAGAAGAAAATAATATGAGGATGAGAAGGATAGGTGACAATTGACTCTTGACTTGTAGTGTTTGGAGAAGCATCCATGGAAGTTTTGTTAATTGCTGTTCTCAATAAAAGAAAAAGTGAAATGTGCGAATTAAGCAGCTCCTTCCCCATGTTTGGCGGCAATACTCCATTTTGTTTAATTTGTTTTTATAAAGTAAGTGTTGCAGAAAGAGTGAGCGATAAAATGAGTTGACAATATTTCCAATATCTTTAGCAATAGAACGGTTGTATGACTTCCACTTGGTGTGGGTGTATTCTACTATTCTGGTGACTGACAATGAATCTGTTTTCCTTTTTGTTTTTTTTTTTATTATAATGAATATTTTAATATAGCAACATCAATTGCCCCTGGAGTTTTTCAGACATGTTTATTTCTATTCAAGCATTTCTAGTCTTCATAGCAGAATTATTTATATTTATGTTGGGCAGATTTCATTCACATTTATAAGCACTTGCCATTACTAAAACAAACTATAGCTTCTGTCTGGAATCGATTTCTCTTGTTCTCATCAGCCTTTCCAGTGCCATAGCACTGATAAAACCAGATCAAAATGACTGGTGATTGGAACAATTGTCTATGACTAAAATATTACTAGAATTTACTTTTTGATCAAAGCATTTTAAGGAAAGACAATTCTTTGTAGTTCATTGTCTAAATAACTGGAAAGGAAACCTCATAAATAGTTCAGTGATCACAATTTCTACAGAACCCTTACCCACTCTACCACTGTATTTTATACTTAATCATACAATATCGTATTTTAGACGTTATTCTAAAAGATGGTACATTATTAGCAGTTAGAATAATTTTCTTTTATAATTTAAGGATTTTACAAAATCTATTAGATTAATTTTCTGGTTTTCTTTTTGGCTGGAGTAGCTTAACTGTTGAAATTGAAAAGTTACGTACCATACTGATGGCACGTTGTTTCTCGAAGATTTAATGTTCGCTTGTATTGTCATTAAATAGCATAAGTAGTATATCTCTTGCTGTAGAAAGACTTTGTTAATGAACGTCTATGTAATTAGTTCAATTTGTCAAAGTAGAATAATATAGACCGAAATAATTTGAACTTTGCCGGTAGCTAGATAAGGTGCCATGCTAAAAGAAAAGAGGTATGAAAAATGCACAAATCAATGCGAATTTAAAGCATACAAGTAATATTTTACCTACAATCAGAGTCCAACAACTAAAAATGTCAGGAACAATCATATCATTTACTTGCTTATTTGCCCTATTTTTAACAGTTAAAGAATTGCATGAAGAGAAAAAAGTATTGATCTATTTTCTAAAATTCAAATTTGTAGAACTTTTACTTTATTCTGATTAGATTATCTTTTGATGGTGTTAATTATTAGACTGTTCAGAAAATAATGTCCGATTTTGAAATGAATCGTGTCTTCTAATATATTTTAACAGTTGCACACATGTATATTAGTAATTCTTAATGATTAAAGAAAAGAGTACTGAAGTTTGGAATGCCAATCAGGGATATGTCAGTGAATACTGAACAATCACCTCAAAGATGAAGAACGGACTTGAAGCAACAGAAATGAGGATGCCATGAAGCGATTCTCTTATTCTGCCAACGAACAGGGACGAAAAATTCATGCGCCGTTATCAAACACCGGGTCATGATGGACAGTAGTTCTAAACGGGAACACCATTGGTGCAGGATGAAGACACAGCTGAGACACTGCAAGCACAAACAAAAGATGAACGAATTTGAACCACCGCTGTGTAAGCCGATTAGACATTCTTGGTAAATAGCACCTTCCCCTCAGTTGTACCGCCCACTGCCAGGCACCTCTACCCGAAATATGTACCTGTTTTTAAGGCGCCTAAAACTTTAGAGGTTGGCTAACAAAATAATAATTTGCATAGCTAACACCGCTCATTTTACCGTCCCGACTATCCGATGGGGAAGCTGGTTGAGGCTTTCTATTTTCCTAATCAGACATTATGGGGTTCGCACGGGTATTGTTCTGGCACGATAGCCATGTTCTGTCTTACTGCAAATGCAGTACACTAAGCATCATCTCATCATCATTTGACCGACAGGGACGGGTACTGTTATTAGTAGCGGTTGGCAGGAAACTTAACGTCAACTTACCATCAGGAAGAGACTGTTGAAATTACTATGACACATAGTGAGGAAAAAGGACTTAAAAAATCTGAAGATAATAGGGACACATAACATATTTAGTGAGCTTGAGTAAATGGATGGCGAAACAGAGTTTAAGAGAGATAGCAAAATAATTATAAGCTTTAAATGACAGGAAGTTGTGGAGAACCATGATCGTCTACGTACTGAGGGAACACGCCACATAAAGAAGAAGAATGATTAAATGTCTACTTTGTTAATTTTATATCAATGTCTTTCAAAATTTAAAGAACTTTTTTGTAATAAACTCCAGGTTTACTCCCCTCTCTATATATTATCTCCATAATTTGTTTCAACAGTATACACCTCATTTCTACCAGAAGAAGAGAGATGTTTACTTTTTTATATGAGTTCAAGCTGGGTCATAATGCATCTTAAACTGCTACCAATATTAACAGAGCAAGGGGGAATTATGATTTTCTAAACATAGCTTAGATGTGGCACAAGGTCGAAAGTATGGAGCAGGAAGTAAGGATTGAATTCAGTCGTAAATGTAACTATTAGCGGAACAGCAGTGACATTCACAAAGGTACAAATGACACTCTTCAGAAATACAAATAAAAGATATGTAATAAGTGGATCACCTCAGATGATGCCAGAATAGAGTTTGCTCTCACTCTTTTTCAAAGAAGTCAGGTACATCAGTGGGCTAGTCTGATATTACAGATGAACCCTTAGCTACAAAGTGCAAATCCTTGCTTTGCGGCATATCGGTGAGTTACTCCGACATGTACGTGGTCGACTTGGATGCGTCTGGGATGTGGAAGCGGGAAAAGAAACATGTGATTTTGGTATGTGAACATCTAACACAGAGAGAAGATAATTTCTTTTCAACCACTGCTAGAATGTAGTGTTCACACTCAGAGAAGGCCCCAAAAGCCATTTGCCCACAACCTGACAGTAATTGATGATGTCTGGGTTTTCATAAAACGTAATGTTACGCATGAAATATTTCCTATCGTGTTTTCATCACTCTCGATGATTATTACAGATATTAACAAATCCAACAAGTAGGAAATTCTAAAATTTTACTTTTTTATTCGATGAAACAATATCAACTGAAACTAACTTTTGATAGTCAATTTCTTTTGAAGATACGGTGGAGTAATGGATAAGTGCCTCGGGATAAGGAATCGGAAAGCCGAGTTCGAATTCCAATCGTATTCATTACCTTCCTATGCGTGGGAAAGGTATGAAACCATCTTTTTTCCCCCCACCCACTTATAGGAATATAGCAGGACAAACTTGGAGAAGGAAACTTTGAATTCAAAACCAGCTTAGAGAATTCTAGCTTTGATTGAAAGAACTGGCAATCTACTTCGGAAAAATTTCTAAGCGGTCTTTTTTCAACACGCTTGGAGCCAGCACTGAAGAGTAGGATCAAAAAATTTAATATAAGAATAATATCTCATATTGTTGCACTCTCTGTTTAAAGTAAGCGACTGTTGATGAGTCAGTTTATTTTCTTATTTACTTTTATTGCAGTCGATGTTCATTAATAAAAATGTTGAAACAGACATAAAGACAAAGTTCACACCTACATTCGTATCCGTATCCTTTATGCCCGAGAAGGAAATAGATAAATATAGCCATACGAATTTATTTATTTTTATTTCTTAGATCGAACGGATCCGCTTTATTTGCTGCTAATACACTGCTTATCTACATTATCAGTAGTATTATTTATAATATTATTTCGAATTTTTATTATGCATTATCAAGCGTTATTAATATTGCATTATAATTTATTCAATTTTATTTTCAAATGTTGTTCGTTTCAATCATTCAAACTGCCAGGCTTATCAGTAAACGAAGTACATCTAAAAATTGTTGATTCTTTCTTTGATAGCAGTAGAATGACGGTTTGAATGGTGGTAGCGCAATGCAAGTGGAATTAAGATGAAAGAAAAACGACACAAAAATTAAAAATGAGAGTAATTACGAAGCGCAAAAAAATGATATTAATCTTTGTATAGTCATCATAATGTCTGAGGATTAAAAGAAGACCCAATAAATTAATATTTTGTTTGATACACGTGCTTAACAACAGTCTGCTGAAATTAATGTGTAAAAAGTCAATTATTGGGTGAAAATTACGGTTCTATTTCTAAATTTGTTTATAGCAAAAGTAAACACCGACGTCTTGTCTGTCAGCATGAAAATTTAAATAGGAATAAACTCGTAAATTTACGGAAGTGTTAAACACATTTATCAAACGTTTGTCCTTGAGTTTAGACTCACTCCTAAATGGCTATTTACAGCGATTTTAAATCAGACAGACAATCCGAACTTTGCAAAAGTAGAATTGTAAATATCGATGAGTGAAGACGCTTACAGGCATAATTAGTAATAATGAGATTTATTGAGAGTCTACTCGAATGACAACATGGCTGCTCGTGTTATATTTAGTCTGGAATAAATAAGAGAAGGTTCTGTTTGCCAATTGTTTGCGAAGCAACACTTTGCAGCTCCACCACGCATTACACTAGCTAAAGACTGAATTCCAAGCAGAATAGGGACGTAATCAATTGAAATTCCAGCGTATATTCACTTTATTGCAATGAATAAATGTAACGAAATAGCTGGTAAACTATTAGCGTAGGGCGAGTTGAGCCCCAATGAGTCTTGACAGCAATTGATGAATAGAAGTAAATGTAAATATGTCCGATTTTACAAGTATATAACTGGAGAAAATGAAAGAGGTCTTAGTTATATTTAATGAATAAAAAAATGACATGTCGTTCAGGGAGTAGCAAATTATGATTCACCACAATGTCATTGAAAAAAAGAAAAAAAAGAAAATGATTCTTCCATCGTTTTCAAATTCAGTTTTGTCCTTTTAAACTGGCTCAGTCTTTCACGTCACTTAATCTAGAGAAAAGGTGAATGAAAAAATGGATTTATGCCATTTCCATGAACATCAGTAGAAACTGAATATAGTAGACAAGAACGAACTTTGAACTCGCATCGTCTCTTCCATTTCTTGTTTCAGTAACTGCAGCTCGTACAGTTACATCCATTTAAATTTATTTACATTAAATACTAGAAAAGAACAAATTCAAACAGTTCATTAGATTTGGAGAATTAGAAGTGTTCTTATAGATTGAATCTAAATATTAAGTTAAATTTATAACTTAGTAAACCAGGATAACATCATTTACATACCAGCTACACTTGTAAAGTCGATTGAAAAGATGACAATACATTACCTTTTGGGTTGAAATCCCAATTTCTCTGTAAAAACACTCAAGATTAATTTACTTACAAGAAGACCTATTCATCAGGTTATTGTAGTTTGTTAAGCGGAATAATTCCTGAGAAAATGCGCACCCCACAAAAACAAAAAAAAACAACAACAACAAAAAAAAAAAAACATGGAAAGAAAAAATCTCGAGCAAAGCAAATAAATGTGCTGGTTGTTGACAAAAAGTCCTATTTGCCGGTAATCTTATGGGAAGAATAATTTATAGAAAGTGGGTTATCAATATTCAAACAATTGACTAGATGGTCATGTCCTTTCAGGAACAAAGGAGACTATTTAAATGCAAATAAATAGTCACATAGTGCCAATTCATAATTGGCAATAAACTGGTACTTAGGTTTCTCTATATAAACGCATAAGACTCGACTAAGGCATCTAGAGAAAAGATAATGCAAGTTTTCGAAATCCGCCAGACCACGGCGTAACCCTGTCAAACATTAGAACTGAAGAAAAGAAAACGCTAACTGAAACATCTATGTTAATGTAAATCAAGATAAACCACATTTTATTTACATCTTATTAAGATAACCAAGTCGTCTTAATTCTAAGAATTCGATCAATTTTCAGAATCAGTCAATTTTAGTTTTCTATAATACATATATGGCTTCTTCTTGCGACATTTCAATCCCAAAATCGGCATGTAGGTGACGAAAACTCCTGTCAAGAAAGCCACGAGCCCTTCCTTTATCTATTTGTTTGCTGTCATTATTGTTATCCTAACCATAATGCTACATTTATTTCCACGTGACTAAGGAGTCGACTACAGAAAACCGCAAACGAAGAAACCAACTTGATATTCATGCTTGTCAATAAAGAGCAACAACCGAAGAAGTGACAAGAATTTTCACATATTCTTATACAAATCAAACGTGAAGAAAAATCAGTCCCTGTAGAAACAGAAGCACGAAGAAGCAATGTTACATGGAAAGGCGTGTGTATGATGTTAAGCCGTACTATCAAAAGTAAGAGTAAAAAGGAACTAAGATTAGGGCACATATTATCTGGCTCGGAAATTAAAATCAACAGATAAATTAAACAAAGCCAGTGAAATATGTAAGGAAGATTTTTTTCTCTGTTATCCTTTGTAGTAACTGTAGTAACGTTTTGTTGGTTTTCCTTAAATAAAAATGGCAAGTAGGTTAACGGAGGTTAATGCCAAAGTTTAGCGGCTTAATACACCAATGGTTTTCGGAAAAAATGCTAGAATTGAAGTTGTTTGAAAAATTATATTGTCAGAAAAGAAATTGATAAACATAGCATGAGATTAAATCGGAGAGGTGACTACGAAGTGACTTGAACCGCATCCAGGACATCCCGATGTGACATGAAATGCTCTAGTTAAGCACGTGTGATGAGTGTTGTGAGATCTCCCCTTTTTCTACAATAATGGACTCGAATTGAGTATACATACTCCTGCCACAGTGAGTTATGGAGATGACAGAGAGAACAGTAGAGATCCGTTAGAGACATTGCACGATTACCGTGACTAATCTGTAAGTTACCGAGCGATACCGAAGTTACACAGAGAATACCGCGTCAGTTGGCATAATAGCTCTGAGCACGACTCAGCCAGAATAATATTATACGGATAAACTATTTTCAGCACGGCTTCACTTCAAAGACTTGTATATATATATTCCTTACTAATCGTATTCCCGGATTACTAACCTGCGTTCCAGTTTGTATATTTACGTTCAATATAACCTATTTTTCTATCTCAAATATCTGTTTTGTTGTTCATTATTTTGTGTGGTTCCTCACCCAGAATCCACAACAATAAACGAGTGTACAAGCAAGATGGAAGCTGTGCATACTCTAGTGGGAATGAAACAAAAAGAGATTGAAACACCAGTAAGATTTTGGAATTTGCCAAAGTGGCTTACAAAGCGAAACAGAGACAGGATGTGACTGTCTCGTGTCCATGTTTTTTTTTTTGTTTTTTTTAATCATCTCACCCCAAGCAAGGCATTCCACTGCCACTATTGTGCATGGGGCTACATAGGGGAAGGTAAAGAGAAGGAGTGGTTAGACATAGGGAATGTCAGGAGGAAGGTGACATATGAGTAAGGATAGCGAGGATGAGGGTTAGGCAGATGGGAAGAGTGCTAGATAGAATGGGAGCAGGTTAGTGTGTTAGGAGGTGTCTATTGACCTTACATTTAAACTCCTGGAGATTGTAGCCGTCGGGGAAGCAATCGTTTGGAAGAGAATTCCACAGTCGGGAAGTGCGAGGAAAGAAACTGTTGGAGTAGAAGTTACGGCTGCATTTTATCGGTTTCACTGTAAAAGAGTGGGATCTAGTTGCTAATCTAGTATCTCGTGCAAATTCGTATTTAGGGGGCACCAGTGATCTAAGTTCATCGGAGCAGAAGCCGTGAAAGTATTTATAGAAGAGACACAAGGAAGCCACGTCGCGCCTGTGGGAGAGAGACTGCAGGCGGTCTGCCAAGTCGGTATCTATCACATTACAGACCCTCCTCTAAACCTTATCGAGAAGACCGAGGAGAACAGCAGGGGCACCCGACCAGATATGGCAGCAGTATTCAATGCACGGGCGGATGGTAGATTTGTAAATGTGCAAGACAGATTCAGACGGAAAAAACTTCCGGGCCCTACACAGAGAATCGACTTTCATAGCAGCGGATTTAGCAATGGATTCGATATAGTCATTCCATTTGAGGTCCGCTGAAAGTGTGAGACCAAGGAGGCGTAGTGTTTTACTCTCTGGGAGGCAAGCCTGGTCCATGCTAATGGGAGGTAGGTGAGATTGTCGATGATGGTTAATTGAGAGTAGCTTCGTTTTAGAAGCATTAAAATTTACTAGCCATTTCTTACCCCAGTCCAATATGGATTGGAGGTCTTTTTCAATCTCGGCTGCGAGGTTAGCTTTGACGCCTACACCAGGTTTTTGTTGGAGGCGAGAGTAAACTGTGGTGTCATCGGCGTACAAACTTATTTGGGCTCTTATGGAATCAGGGAGATCATTAATATATATCAGGAAGAGTGTAGGACCTAAGATGGAGCCTTGGGGGACACCTGTATGGTAGTTCTGAGAGGCATGTCCGTTTAATACCACCTTCATTGTGCGGTTAGAGAGGAATGACTGGATTAGTTCAAACAAATGTCCAGTTATACCATAGCTCCGCAGTTTACATAGAAGGCCAGCATGCCAAACTCTGTCGAACGCCTTAGATATATCCAATGCAATGGTTCGGGCTTCGCCATTCCTGTCGAGTGCCTGGTATATGTACTCGGTGATGGTCGTTAGCATATCAGCAGTAGACCTGGTGAAGCGGAAACCATATTGCTTGTCCGAGAGGAGCCTGTGTGCTGTGAGATGCTGAACCACCTCGGCCTTGATAATGGCTTCGAACACTTTGCCAAAGATCGGAAGAAGGCTGATAGGGCGGTAATTTGCAGGGTCAGAGGGTTCTCCAGTGTTTTTAAATATAGGAACTACAGAGGAAGATTTCCAACAGGCAGGAAAGCAGGAAGCAGATAGGCAGAGGTTGTAGAGCTTAGAAAGGACAGAGGAGAGTTCAGGGGCACATTTCTTTAAGACTATGGTTGGGATTCCGTCACCACCGCTCGCTTTGTGAGGGTCGAGTTTTAAGATTATCTTAGAGACAAGCGAAGGTGTAATGTGGACATCATTCAGTTGTGCCTCGGTTCTAGGTGAGAAGTCGGGTGTCAAAACTCCAGACGAGTCCAGACTCGAATTGTTCGAGAATCTGTGGGCAAAGCATTCAACCTTATCTGCTGGGGAAGTGAGGACCTCAAATTTGTTGATTAGCGGGGGTATTGTGGACTTGCTCTTGTTAAGTACTCTTTTACAGAGTCGCCAGTAGTCTTTAGAGCCGAATTTACGGACGCGTCGAAAAAATGAACTCATACACGAAACTGTAGCTCGAGCAGCAGCAGGAACTACCTTGAACGACGACGCATTTGTTGCTGAGAAGTTAGGAAAAGCTGGAAATGGTAGTTACATGAAAAGAAATATAGTCAATTTGCAGGGAGCAGTATTTGTCTAAATTTATCATTTGCTTCTTTTAAAAACTCTCATAATAATAAAAAAAAAACAATACCCGCATTGCATGCACATTTACCTTTTTTCAAATTAAGATCAGCCTTTATTACATTTAGTGTTGATTTATTTTACTTATCCCACCTTTTTTTTTTCAAAATATTTCGCGAATCGTATGTAGAAATGCGGTTCAGTCGGGAACTGAATAATCGTTTCACCCCAACCAAGAAAGAACTACCACTGGTGAGCAGAGGGTTACAGTGAGAGAAAAAACAATGTACAGGGGATGTCGAAGAAAGGATAAAAGAAGAAGGAGATTCAAGAAGATAGAATATAGCAATTGACGTTGCAGTTAAATCTTTAGATATTGTAACTCTCAGTGAGCAAGCAAACAGAAGGGAGTTCTGCAAACGGTAACTTCGAGAAAAATCTGTTAGAGTTAATAAGTTATATTTAACTGTTTAGTCGGACATTGATAGCAACCTACCTGTCTGTGTCTCTTTCACTAACATACGAGGCATCCGCACTAACTTTTATAGCGTAGAATCATTCCTCCAAACTCACCTGATATCTTAGCCCTATGTGAAACTAACCTTGACCCTTCTATCCCCTCCTCTGATTTTTATGTTCCTGGCTACCTTCCCCTCTTCAGGAAGGACTCCAATGTCCATATGCATGGACTTGGTGTATATGTCAGCGAACACCTCCCCCTAGCTAGAGTGACATCTCTTGAATACCTGGACCAGTCTTTCATGTGCTTCCGTCTCTCACTTCTAAGCTCAGTGAGCTATCTCTTCTTCCTCTACCGCTCCCCCTCCTCCTCAGTACTTGACAGCATCTCTGACAATATCGACAAGGCCATTTCTTCTCACCCATCTGCCCATATCTTCGTGTTTGGTGACTTTAACGCCCACCACACTAAGTGACTGGAAAACTCTGTCACCGACCCTGCTGGTGTCCACACCATTAATTTTTCAATCACCCAATCCCTTAAGCAAGTGGTAGACTTCCCCATGCGTTTCTCCAATAGCCTTAACGGAAGGGACTCGCTACTAGACCTCTACCTCACTTCCATCCCAAATTTTTGCACCTCCAGACAGCTCTGCCCACTCTGAAATTCTGACCACGCCGTAGTTTCGGTCAACATCTCGTTCCACTCCACCCCTACCCAAGAAATCCAAACCCAGACCAGCAGAATATCCTACTGCTATCAAAGAGCAGACTGGGATTCGTTCCGTGTCTTCCTCTGCGACGTCCCTTGGAACAATGTTTTTAGTATTCCCGTCGAAGACTGTGCATCAGAGGTCTTCTCCTGGGTCAAGGCTGGCATCGATGCATTCATCCCTGCCAGGAAATTTCAGCTTAACTCCCATTCGTCTCCCTGGTTCTTGCCCGCTTGCTCGGCCGCCATTGCCCACCGGAATCACTTTATCGTAGCCACGCGTCGGACCAAAAAAGACGCCTCTTCGCCTCAGCTCGTAATAAGTGTAAAAAGTACTTAGCGAAGCTAAGATGCTGTTTGCTGCCAGATTGAAGCAACGCATAGCATCCTCTAAGTTCGGCGCCAAAGACTATTGACGCCTCTGTAAAAGCGTGCTTAACAAGAGTAAGTCCTCAATACCCCCATTAATCAACGAGTTTGAGGTCCTCACCTCCTCAGCGGACAAGGCTGAATGCTTCGCCCGTAGATTCTCGACCAACTCTAGTCTGGATTCGTCTGGAGTCTATACACCTGACTTCCCACCTAGAACAGAGGCCCAATTGAATGACGTCTACATCACGCCCTCGCTGATTTCTAACATAATCTCAAATATTGACCCTCACAAAGCGAGCGGTGGGGACGGAATCCCAATCATAGTCTTGAGGAAATATGCCCCTGAACTCTCCTCTGTCCTTTCTAAGCTCTACAACCTCTGTTTATCTTCCTCCTGCTTTCCTGTCTGTTGGAAGTCCTCTTCTGTTGTTCCAATATTTAAAAACACTGGTGAACCCTCGGACCCCGCAAATTATCGCCCTATCAGCCTTCTTCCGATCTTTGGCAAAGTGTTCGAAGCCATTATCAACGCCGAGGTCGTTCAACATCTCACAGCCCACAGGCTATTCTCGGACAAGCAATATGGCTTCCGCTTCACAAGGTCCACTGCTGATATGCTAACGACCATCACCGAGTATATATACCAGGCTCTCGACAAGAATGGTGAAGCGCGAACCGTCGCCCTGGACATCTCTAAAGCGTTTGACAGAGTATGGCATGCCGGCCTTCTACAGAAACTGCGAAGCTACGGCATAACAGGACTTTTGTTGGACCTAATCCAATCATTCCTCTCTAACCGCACTCTGAAGGTGGTATTAAACGGACATGCCTCTCAGTACTATCCTACAAACGCGGGTGTCCCCCAAGGCTCTATCCTAGGTCCTACGCTCAATCTAATCTACATTAATGATCTCCCCGATGCCATAAGATCCCAAGTAGGTATGTACGCCGATGACACCACAGTTTACTCTCGCCTCGATCAAAAATCGGGTGATGGTGACAAGGCGAACCTCGATGCCGAGCTTGAAAAGGACCTCCAATCTGTGGTGGATTGGGGTAAGAAATAGCCTGTAAAATTCAATTCCTCCAAAACGAAGCTGCTGTCAATTAACCACCACAGACAACCGCACCTCCTCCCATTAGCATGGAACAGGCTTGCCTCCCAGAGAGTAAAACACTACGCCTGCTCGGCCTGACACTCTCAGCGGACCTCAAGTGGAATGACTACGTCGAATCCATTGCTAAATCCGCTGCTATGAAAGTCGGCTCTCTGTGAAGGGCCCGGAAATTCTTTCCGCCTGAATCTATCCTGCACATATATAAATCTACCGTCCGCCCGTGTATTTAATACTGCTGCCACATCTGGTCCGGGTGCCCCTGCTATTCTCCTCGGGCTTCTTGACAAAATATAGCGGAGAATCTGTAATGTGATCGATACCGACTTAGCTGACCGTCTGCAGTCACTCTCTCACCGGCGTGACGTGGTTTCCCTGTGCCTCTTCTATAAGTACTTTCACGGTTTCTGCTCGGACGAACTTAAATCACTGGTGCCCCCTAGGTGTGAATTTGCACGAGATACTAGATTGGCACCTAGGTCCCACCCCTTTACAGTGAAACCGACGAAATATAACCGCAATTTCTACTCCAACAGCTTCTGTTCTCGCACTTCCCGCCTGTGGAATTCCCTTCCTCATGACTGCTTCCCCGACGGCTACAACCTCCAGGAGTTTAAATGTAAGGTCAATAGACACCTCCTAACACACTAACTCGCACCCATTCACTCCAACACTCTCCCTACGTACTCGTCTATCACCCTCCCTCTGACATTTCCTATACCCAATCGCGCTATGTAACCCCTGCGCTATAGTGGCAGTGGACTGCCTTGCTTGGGGTGATATGATTTTAAAAAATCCACTCACAAGTGTAAATGAATGTGGTCGAGTCGTCACGGAAAGAAGCTCATCAGAGCAGTAGCCATGAAAAGATAGAGGGAAGACACATTACGTCAATGAGAAAGTAAATGAACGTTGGTTGCCAAGTCAGATCCTCCCTTGGATTTTGTCAAGAAGCCCGAGATGAACAGCAGAAGCAACCGACCAGATATGACCACAATATTCAATGCACGGACGAATGGTAGAGTTATAACACATCACTCAATAAGTCCCAGGCCTGAGATATAGAGGGCGCCACTAATAAACAATCCATAAGATTTTTATGAAGTACTAACTTTCAAATTGACAAAATTTGAGCCCAATCGGATTATTAGTTTATAAATTAGTTATTTAAATGAAGCTACTGTTGCAAATTTTCAAAACAATGAAAAAATCTGAACATTACTATCCTATGGAAAAATACTGTTTAAACAAAGTAATGGATTGATAAGTGTCGGAAAGGGGTGGTATGCTGACTTTAAATGTGGTCGAACATACACAAATAATGCTGTATACTAAGATCGCCCAAAATCGGCAGTTGTCCTCGAAAACACCCCAAAGATTCACAAACTAGTTTTGACCGATCGTAAATTTAAGTTGCATGAGATATGAGAGGTGTTGAACACATCACAATTTTGCATGAACATTTGTCAGCGAGAAAGATGTGTTCAAAGTGGGTGTCGGGTTTGTTCGCAGTCAATGAAAAACAACAACGCATCGACGATTCAGAGCGTTGTTTGAAACTGTTTCAACGCAACAATAAAGAGTTTTTGCATAAATATGTGACAATGGCTAAAATATGGATCCACCACTTCACTCCGGAGTCAAATCGGCAGTCAGTTGAGTGGACAGCCGCAGATGAAAGCCGCAAGTGAAAGCCGTCCAAAACGACTAAACATCAAAAAGAGCAGGCAGGGTTTTGGCTTCTGTCTTCTGGGATGTGCAAATTATCACGGGAGATCTGAATGCCAAAGTTGGCCAAGGAAAAGAAGGTGAAACGATCGGCAACTTCGGACTAGAACACCGCAATAGCCGTGGAGAGAAATGGATCCAATGGTTCACAGTGAATGGCCAGATAATAGCCAACACCTGGTTCCAAGAGCACCCAAGAAGACTATGGACATGAAGAAGTCCAGGAGGACAAACTAAAATCCAAATTGACTACATTACTATCAACAAGAGATTCAGAAATGCAGTCCTTCACTGCAAAGCCTATCCAAGTGCAGACTGCGGAAGTGACCATCTGCCAGTCGTATGATAATTAAGGATAAAACTAAGATTAAAGAAACCTAACACTGCTAAGACTACAGTACAATAGACTCATGAATGACATAAACCTGCAGGAAATATATGCGAAGAGCGTAAAAACGATATACGAAGTACAAATTTGAAATAGAACCTCAAAATGGGACGCACTCAGAGCGGCTCTAGTGACTTCGGCGAATGACATCATTCTTAAGAAAAAAGCACGTCAGAAGAAAAACAAGTGGATCATCTCGTTTACATCATGGCCTGATGTAAACGAGACAGAAAACGATGCCAAGATATGGAACAGAATATAAGAGACTACACAAGGAAATACGAAGCAAATGTAGACAGGCTAAAGAAAGATGGCTCAACGACAAATGCGCCGAAGTAGAGAGAATGAGCATAACAAATAATGGAGAAATGCACAAAAAAAAAAATAAAGGAACTAACAGGGCAAAGAACATGCTCAGCAACAGGATGTTTAAAAGCAAATAGATGGTACACTAATACTAGAAAAAGAAAAATACTTCAGAGAGATGTGACGAGTACATCGGAGATCAAAAACATGACAACAGAGAGCAACCAACAATACACAAACTACGAATGAACCAGAAATATTAAAAACCGAAGTAGACGCGGCAATGGCCAAATTGAAGAGAAACAAAGCAGCGGAACCAGACGGGATTGTAATAGAGATGTTGATGTCCCTAGACGGCTTTGGCATCGACAGACTAACAGAAATAATAAACGAAATCTACAGCAGCGGCAGTATACCGGAGGACCTAAGATCAATCTTCATAACACTACCTAAGAAACCAGGTGCAAAGGAATGTGCACTCCATCGAACAATCAGTTTAATGAGCAACATAACAAAACTCATCATCCGGATTCTGACTAACAGAACGCGCAGCAGAATCGGTCCAGAGATAAATAGGACAGGAACAATGTGGATTCGTTAAAGATACCGGAACGAGGAATGCGATATTCATGCTCAAAATGCTATCTGAACGAGGAATACAAATGCAGAAGGACCTTTATCTGTACTTTATAGACTACGCAAAGGCGTTTGACAAAGTACGACACAGGGACTTGATAGAGATGCTCGACAACCTCGACATTTTTGGAAAAGGCGTTAGGATAATCAAGAATCTATATTGACAGCAGACCGCTTGTGTACGGATAGGAGATGAAATCAGCAGGTATGCAAAAATAGAAAGGGGCGTAAGACAAGGTTATGTTTTCTCACCGGATCCTTTCAACCTGTACAACGAAGAAATTATGAGAGAAATAAAAGCCTTGGAAGGATTCGTCATTGGCGGCTACAATCTCAGCAATATCTGATACGCGAATCACACGGTGCTGATAGCAGAGACATAAAGGAAAATTACAGAAGTTAGCAAAAGAAAGTGAAAAGAAAAGACTGAGCATAAACCTCAAGAAAACTGGATGTATGGTCATCAGTAAAAAGAGGAGACCAATATGCCAACTGCAAGTTGGAGAATCTAAAATAAAACAAGTAAAAAAATTCAAGTATCTGGTAAGTGTTTTGACAGAGGATGAAAAATGCAACACGGATATCCAAAGACGCATTGGCATGGTCAAAGACGCATTTCAGAAGCTCATTTGAAACAAAGAAAAGAGTGCTGGATTGCTATGTGATATCTGTCCTTCTGTATGGAAGTAAAGGCTGGACGATCTCATCAAAGATAAAGGAGAGGCTTGAGACAGCAGAAATGTGGTTTTACAGAAAGATGCTGAGTATACCATAGACAGATCACATGTGCAACGATAAAGTGTTGGAAAGAATGCAAACAAAAAGAAAACTGATAATATCAGGAAGAGACAAATGACGAAGTAAAGCCTGAAGAACTTGATACTCACAGGTCTGATAAATGGAAGGAGAGACAGGGCAAAGCAGCGTAAATAGTTGACTGAGCGGGGCTTAGAAGAAATACCAAGAAAAGAATTAACGAGAGCGACAAGAGACAGAGCCAAATGGAAGTCCATGACCGCCTAAGTCCTGAAGGGACACAGCACAAGAAGAAGAAGAAGAAGAAGAAGAAGAAGAAGAAGAAGAAGAAGAAGAAGAAGAATGTATTTTGTTCATTAGAAAGGGAGAACTATCAATAGCGAATATTATATAGCATTTTTGGTGAAGGAAGAAATCGCCAAGAAAGGCGATAAAAATAAAGAGGAAAAAAGTGATTTTTCAAAAAGACAAGACACCGTGTCACAAGCCGACCGTATCGATGGCAAAACTACACGAATTGCACTTCGAATTACTTCCGCATCCACCCTATACTCCAGATCTACCCCCACAGCGACTACTGTCTGTTTGCAGACCCCAAAATAATGTTACAGGGAAAGAGATTTGGTTCCATTGAAGAAGTGATATCTGAATCTGAGGTGTATTTTGAGGGAAAAGACAAATCGTTCTACAAAAAATGCATCGAACTGTTATAGAAGCATTGAAATCGGTGTTTCACCCCAGAAGAAGACTATGTTGATGAACAAAGTCGAATTTTTAATAAAAGTTGTTTTATTAGTTAGGCCCAAGATTTATTGAGTGATATGTTAAATGTGTAAAATGGATTCTGACGAGAAAATCTTCTTGGTCCGACACTGTGACCCAAACGTCCTGACAGAGTGAGGCCAACGAGGCACAGTGTATTGACGCTAGTTTCCCTCGGAGTATGTCTGACGCTAGTCTCTGAAGGAGACTAGCGTCAGACATACTGATAGTGGGTATGAAAGTTTCTCTATGGTGGTAAAAGAAGAAATTGGAGAAATTTACGAGCCACTTTCTACCACATTTTATCATAAATTGGAAGGTTTTTTTGAAGAGCAGTAGCGAGGTTTACTTTGTCAGCATTGGCAGATTTACTATTGAGACGAGAGTAAATGGTGATGTCTAGTTGGAAACTGATTACATTAGGAAGACCATTAATGAAGATCCGAAAAGTGCAGGAAGTTCACCCGTTCAAAACGACCTTCTTTTCACGATTAGATAGGAACGATTAGACTAAGTTCAGAATTACCGGAGCTCTGAAGTTTGCACAAAAGTCCAGCATGCCAAACCCTGCCAAATATTTTCAATATATCAAGAGTAGCAGTTTGAGCTTCGGCGTTCTTATCAAGAGAATATTCAGTGATGATCGTTAGCACATCAGTGGTAGACCTTGATAATAGCTTTGAATATCTTGTCAAAAAAAGGTAGAAGGCTAATAAGGCGATAATTAGAGGGGTCAGAGGAGCGGCCAGAGTTCTTAAAAACAGGGGTTACAAAAGAGGACTTCCAACAAGCAAGAAAGTAGGAAGCAAGGAAGCAATAGTTATAGATTTCCGAGAGGACAGGAGCCTGATCAGGTGCACATATCTTTAGAACGATGACTGGAATTCTATCACCTCCGCTTTCTTTATGAGAGTAGAGCCAAGAAATTATTATAGAGACTAGAGACGGTGTTATATATATATATATATATACATATATATATATAATAATAATAATAATAATAATAATATATATATATATATATATATATATATATATATATATATATATATATTAAGCCACAGTTCTAGGTGAGAAATTGGGTGTGGGTTCTCCACACGAGTCAAGTGGAGAGTTGAAAGAGAAATTGTGAAGAAAGTACTCAACCTTGCTCGATGTGGATGCGAGAACTTCGAATTGATTTCAATAAAGAAGAGATTGAGAGTTTGCTGTTAAGCACACCCATGTGAAGTCGCCAGCAGTCTTTAGAAATAAATTCGCGAGATGCTATACACTGCTTCATTCTATCAGCAAACAACAACTTAGCATCACTTAGGATACACTTTCTTTCATTGACAAAGAGGTGCCTATTGTGGTCAGACATGTCTTTCTAGTAAAGCCGGAAGAAGTGATTATTGTGGGCGATGGCAGCAGAGAACAAAGGAGATGGATGCGGTTTAAATTGGAATTTCTAAGCAGGGATGGAAGTATCAATGGCGGCTTCCAGCTAGAAGGAGACCTCACAGTCCCTATATTGTACAGGGAAACTAAAAACGTTGTTCCAAGGGACATTGCAACGGACATCATGAAACGAATCCCAATCCACTTGTTAACAGCAGTAAGATATTCTGTTGGCACGAGCTTCCTGTTAGTAGAAAGTGATATTTACAGACACCACAGCAGGATCATTTGCCAAGAAGACAGAGCTGCATGACATAGAAAAAGCCAGGGATAGAAGTAAGGAAGAAATCTCTAAAAGAAGTGTGTTTATCAGGATTGCTGGGGAAAATCCACCAGTTGCTTGAGAGACTGAGTGATTGGGAAGTTCAGCGTGTGGACTCCAGCAAGAGCGGTGACAGAGTTTTGTAACTACTTGGTATGATGGGCATTGAAGTCATCGAACACAAATATATTAGCGAATGGGTGAGAGGAGATGGTTTTTGTCTATATTGTTTTAAATACTATCTAGCATGGAACATACAAGAGAGAAAGTAGAGCGGTAGTGAAAGAAAAGATAGCTTGCTAGTTTAGCAGAGAGAGAGAGAGAGAGAGAGAGAGAGAGAGAGAGAGACGTGTAAGAGAGGGCAGGAGATTCAAGAGAGATCTCCCTGGCCAGAGGGAGATGTTTGCTGACATAAAAATTCAGGCCATACATGTGGATACTAAAATCCTTCCTAAAGAGTGGAAGCTACCCAGGAATCGAGAAATCAGAGAGGGGAATTGTAGGGTTGTAGGGTTCAGGTTAGTTTCGCAGAGAGTTTGGATGTCAGGGGACCTTCCATAGAGAAATGATTACACACTGCTAAAGTTGGGTTGGATACCACAGACACTGTCATGATTTAGATTTTGTTTTAGTAAGTAGAGGCTTAGAGTTTCTGCAGCAGTTGGTCGTCAAATGCGACATGAGTGGGCAGGGAACTGGTGCAGACTGTGACATATTGTGGCCTCAACATTGCCTACCGAAGGCACTTGCAGAGACACCCATTCATGCACGACATGGCGCTACAAGAACCCCGATATTGTCCAACTATTAATCAGGGCGGTCTCTCTTGACGCTACGCAAGAGTTCGGGCTCTTAACTACTCGTTGGAATCAACAACCAATAAACTCTCAAGCCAGTACCCTCAGTATGAAGAGACATTGCCACCATCCACGCATACAACAAAAAATCGCAAAAGCACCACTACTAGGGTCTAAGTAGAGTAAAAGAACCGAAAACAGCTTCCTAAACAGAATACAAGAGATAAGCCCCTCCTCCTGTTTAAGAGAAGTGGAAGGGGTACGATAATAGAGCTTATTTACTACTATTAAAATATTACTATGATTTAACTTAGTATAAGTCATGAAATCTGTTACTGATTCAGGGTTAAAAGGATTAAAACCAGCAAAGAAGTACCTCTGAGGAAACAGATAAAAAACAAAGAAGCTGTTCAAAATTAGTAAGTTAACAAATAAAGTGAATTAACTCCATTCTACGAACAGAATTACTTTATTTGGCAAAACCAATTGAGGTAAGTGAAAAATTAAATCTATATTTCCCAATTTATATCAAGCTGGTTAAAATGGGGGGCGGGCAACTGTCGACCCAAGAAACAAGAGGTGGGAATGACAAAATAGCGAACACGGTAAAGAAATAAACAACTAAAATAAAATAAAAACAAGAAATAAAAAAAAGAAACTTCTCACAAGATTTAAATCAGCGCTTAGACAGACGTCCATTAGAAAATATGATATTAAAATAGAAAGATTTATTCGTTTAATATATGTTGGGGCAAACATCACCGGGAATAACATGACCAAGTTGGTGCAAATAATGTTAACACTTACTATGAATATTTTGTGAGCGTTGTCTATTTCTTGCGCTCTATAATATTGGTTATTCTACAGTGATGACTTCATTTGATTGTTGCCGGGTTTAAAATTCGCAATCTGCTTTTGACGCATTCGATAATTCCCAGTAGCTTCTCCATAAGTTGCTCAATTGTTTTTTTTTTGTCTTTAGCTCGGTTTAACACTTCTTATAATACAAAAAATATTTAACATGCCGAAAATTCGATTTTTTAACGACAAAATAAATAAAATATATACGCGAATATGAACAATTTTTAAGAAGTTGCCCACTGATATGACAACAGTCAGAATACAAACAAAAATGATTTGTTTGAAGGAAGAATTAATGGATTTATTTTTAATCCTACATTTTTATTACTTCAAACGTTATTTTTATTGTATACTCGTGTTTGAAATAGACGCTCAGATTTTTTTTTAATTTTATTTTAAACGGTATGTATTACGATCTGCCCACGCTATAATACATAAAAATATAAAAGTCTTCAACTGACAAAACTATTTAATAACATAACTTAAATTTTCAGTTTAGTGTTTTGGTTTTGTAGCAATTTGCGGTGTTGGGTGAAACTACCTCAATCGCAAGCTATTCTATGTTCGATTTCCTTATATGGATGTTTTCCGAATTAACGTGAGGCATTTTGCCGAGAGCTTATTCTTTATTTCCGAATCGCGCTGTTTACGAATGGTTGTAGAATGACGGTCTGAATTGTTACAACGAAAATCAAATTAAATTAAGATTAAACCAACATTTGTTAAACATGAATAACGATTGTATCAAACTCTAGTGGGGTTGCAAGATGTTTTCATAAATTATCAGTTCTCAAATGTTTCTTCTTTATGAAAACAGCATGTGTATATATCTGTTTTAGCTATAAAAGATTTTGGACAATGATTTTCTAGTGGAAATTAAATCAGATTCTGTTAAATTAAATTCTATAAATTTCCAATGATGAATGTTTTCGCAGGTAAACTAACAGGATTTGGCGCTAGGTCATTTCCAAATATCTCTTTCTTGATTCCTATTTTGGTATGTAAATATGTATTCTTGAAACTCATTGTTATTACGTATGTGTTCAATGCAAGATTATGAGGTTCCATTCCGAATTTGATGGCAAACACATTTTCTCTCTTTTACAAATCGATGTTGATCCCCTGTTTCTTTATCTTTGCCTTTTTTTTTGTAAGTAGGTATAATTATTATGCAAATGAGATTGACTAACAGTGATTGTACATATCGTTTCAATAACAACAGGTGTTCGTACATGATACGAATAATTTATGTCAACTTCATTCAACTTATCCTTTCTCTAACGCTTCTTGACTTCTTTTGTTCATTTGTCATAACAACAGCACCATATTTGCTTCACCCTACCAACACACATGGTTCTTTTGTCATTTCATCATCCGCTATTGTTAAATTTCTTTTCCTCTGTGCTGATTGGCTAAATGTGTTCATGTGACAAGGCATGTCCGCATGAAGGAAAATGATTTCAGTAATTAACGGAAGGTGTGAAATTGAGAAAATGGTCTTCAAGCAAATGTGGCGTTTCTAGGTTTGTTCTTTATCCTGTGAAGCATCCCACACAAAATTTACCGAAGGGCAAGTCTAATAACACGGAACAGGCGAGCGCTGAAGGTAGCGTGCCGACGTGAGAAAAATTGTGGCACTTACACAATTAATTAAGTAAAATAAAATAAAAAGCCCGTTTATAATCATTAGTTCTGCGCAAACTCATAAATGACTTCCACATTCACAAACAAGCAGATATTCAAGACTATAGCAGCAAAAGTTTATCGGCGCCAGCATAAACAATAATAAAACTGAAAATATAAATCTTAAGGCAGCAAGTTAATATCAAAAAGCCGATATTCAAATTAAACACATTTTCTAAAAGTTCCAAGAGGTTGGTCGCTAAATGAGAAAGTGTCTATGTTTTGTGCCCCTTCAGGTCGTGGGTGATCATGGCTCTCTACAACATTCTATCCTTTTGTCTTTTTACTATCTCACCCATTCCGTGTTCTGTCATCTATTTATATAAAATTGTTAACTCAGTTACCCGCTGTTTCCCTCTACTCCACTTGCGTTCAATATATCCTGTGAATGCCAAATACGTCGAGTTCACTTCCTCATTATATGTCCTAGAAATTGCAAAGGTACTCTTTCTTAATTTTCCTTAAAATTTTCACATTGCTCACATGTCAATGTTATTCTCACTATACATATATAACTTTTCTTTTTATCTGTGAGAAAATTGACCTGGATTCACTGACATATAGGGAAATTGCTATTATATGCCAGTTTAACACTCTTTTTTTTATTACTTAACCACTTTTTCAGGTATACTGCACCTATAATGCTCATCTTCTTAACTCAGTTATGGGTTAAATAGTAGAACTTGTATCCAGAAAAATCATTGTTGTTCACAAAAAATGTTACTGCAATATGAACTGGCAAAAAAAAAAAAAAAAAAGAATTATTCTTACAATCCGACATATGTTTCAGCTTTAAATAACCCACAAACGGTTGATAAACCATACAAAATCAATCAATCACTTAACAACACATATATGAAATTTGTATTGAAAAGTTCAGATAGTTTTAGCGTCACTTTTTCACCATTTGTAATATTTCTAATTTATTTCTAAATACAATGCAGTTTATCGTACAGTTGTGTACTACGAAGGAAACGTAATAAACATTTTTTATAGGATTTTATTTATAGTCGTAAGTCACGAAAGAGGTAAGTCGTTAAGTGAAGAGAGTAAATCGTAATAAAGTATTTTTGAAATGTTAATGCTCATATTAAAGAATAAGTTACTCAGTTGCCGTATAAAGGCACACATTCACAGACTCACACAGGTATAGCCATTCATGCAAGAAAAATATGGATTCATTATTGAACTTCAGTCATATTTTTTGGTTCATCTTTGTTTAAAATGAGTGATTTGTATTTTCTATGAGTTGCTGCGCGCTGTGGGTGTCTGATTTGTTGGTTGACCAAATGCAAGACTGACTGCTGCTGCTGAACGTTTTTACGTAACAGGCTTGACTAGGTTTTCGGCCACCTGCTTTAAATGCGAACTTCGAGGATTGAGTACGCTGCCAACAAAACACACACACACACACACACACACACACACACACATATATATATATATATATATATATATATATATTGGGTGTATCAAAAATACTTTTACAACTTTTGGGTGTAGGGGGTCCTCACACCAAAACAAAGACAAATATTATAAATAATGGACTCTCCCGTCGATTTCGACGTATGAGGTCTAGACAACCGTTTAATTCGATGTAGCATGCTTGCACTTACTCAATCGTAAATAGCATTTGAGTTCTGCAAGAGATTTACAAACAAGTCCACAATGGAGGCAAGAAGGGAGATTGTACGAATGATCGGCTGGGACACTTGCAGATGCTTTGGTTCTCTCACGTCTTACGCGCAGTTGGTCAATCTCAGTCTCGGAGAACTGCATGATGCCCCTCTGGCAGGCAGATCTCCATTCAATTCATTGAGAGGCAATTCGTTCAAAATCACGGTAAGGAGTATTTGTATATGTCAAATTCATTTTCAGCTTATCCTTAAAGCGAAGCAGAAGTCTACCCACATTCCACCGTCCACTGCTAAGCTCGCCGTACACCACTTGCTTTGGTATCCGGTCATCTTCCATACGTAAGACATGTCCAGCTGTGATTGCATCAAAAAGCTCTCAATTCCGCTAATACCGCAGCGCGTGAATAGGTCCGCATTAGACATCCGTTTGTTTAGGGTGAAACCACAAATTGTTCTAAGGCAATTTTTGTGGAAGACATCAAGCTTCTGGATGTGATTATGATAGACTGTCCATGATTCCGATCCATAAAGCAGCGTCGTTAGCACAACTGCTTTATACACAAGTACTTTAGTCCTTAGGCTAATCCACCTATCATCAGCAGTTTGCCAAAAGCGTTAGTTGCTTTCGCAATTCGATTAATGATTTCATCATCAAGAAAAGCATTCCAATTAACCTTACGTTCAAGATAGGTAAAGTTTTTCACATATTTCAGATCTTTACCATCTACTCGGATTGGTATATCGTGAAAGCTGTATACTGGTGGCCGCTGCTTCACACCCAGAACTTGTTTTGGTGTGGGGCGAGGTTGGTAAATCATCTCTGTTTTCTTGATGCTGATTGTCAGACCAAAAGCCTTGCAAGCAGCGGAAAACCTATCTACAAGCAGTTGCGCTTCCTCCTGAGAGGTTGCACAAAGTGCAGCGTCATCTGCAAGCAAAAGATCACTAATGATAGTCTGTCGAATGAGGGTCTTAGCTTTGAAACGCTGCTGGTTAAAGAGATCACCACTTGTTCTGAATTTGAATTCTACGCCTGTACCAATATCAGCAAAAGCATACTTCAACATAACTGAAAAGAACAAAGCAAATAGCACAGGTGCCATTACGCAACCCTGTTTAGTACCATTTGTCACATTGAAAGGTTCTGAAGACTCCCTATTTGAAACAACAGATGCCTTCATTCCATCATGAAAAGACATGATTACATTCAGCATGTTGTCGGGTATTCGCAGCTTTTTCAAAACCTTCCAGAGATCTGCACGGTTGACTGTGTCAAAGGCTTTTGTAAGGTCAATGAAAACCATATACAGCTCCTCGTTCTTCTCTCGGACTTTCTCAGCAACCTGGCGGAGGGAAAAGATCATATCGACAGTACCTCGACCAGCACGGAAACCGCACTGAGATTCGGGGCAGATATCGTCAACAAGGTGTTTGATTATTCTATTGAGAATAAGCTTTGCCAAGATCTCCCCTGCAATTGATAATTGATAAATTGATGCCACGATGGTTGTCACAGATGTTCCTATTGCCCTTGTTTTTATACAAGTGTTGAATTAGTGCATCTTTGAAATCCTGAGGGACATTTCCAGTTAGCCAGATCTTCACAAAGAGACTATGCAGCTTCTTCACCAGTTTCTGACTACCGTACTTAAAAACTTCAGGAGGTAAGGCATCTTTCCCAGATTTTTTTGCATGAAGAAATTTGCTTGATAGCAACAAAAACCTCATGTACTGCTGGAAGGAAAGAGAGTTCAGGAATTTCTGGTCGCTCAGTGATAGATGAAATTATTTCTTCGTCAGTTGTAGAAGCATTGTTTAGAACTGCTTCAAAATGCTGCTTCCAGCGATTCAAAATATCCACTCTGTCAGTCAGCAGTGTGCCATCACTTGCAAATATAGGAGAAGCACCAGATTCGTGTGTCCCAAAAACTTTCTTAATACCTTCATAAAAGGCTTTCGAGTCCTTCCTATCAAATGCTTCTTGCACTGACTTGGCATGTGACGACCACCATGCCTCTTTCATCTGCCGTGGTGTTTTCTGGACCTTTCTTCTGCATGCATTGTATTCTTTCTTCTTTAATGTGGAGTTCTTATCCTCAATCCAGATTTTGTGAGCCTTGTGCATCTCATTGATCAAATCCTGTGCCTCAACATTTTGATCATCAAACCAGTCCTGATTCTTACGGATAGGTAAGCCCAGAACTTCCAATGCAGATGTGTGAATTGCGTCACGTAATGATTTCCATGAAGATTCAATATCATCAGTTATTTCAACAGAATCTAATGAGTGATGAAGTGGGCCGACAGTGCCACTTGTTGACCGATGCTTTTTAATAGAAGGACGTTAATTTGTTTGGGGACAGAGGAGCGTTTCATTCGTCTGTGTTGTAAATGCAATGTTGTTTTACTTCGGAGCAATGCATGGTCGGAAAGATAGCAACTTGTATGGAATGAACGAGTGATATGAAAGTCTTTAATGTCACGTCTTTTGGTGATGATGTAGTCAATCAAGTGCCAATCCCTTGAACGAGGGTGCATCCATGTAGTCTTGTGGGAGTTTTTCTGTTGGAATACCGTGTTGATAATACACAGGTTAAACTCCCTACAAAGTGACAACAAAAGAAGACCATTATCATTCATACGACCAACACCATGATGACCCAAAACACCGCCCCATGATGCGCTATCCACACCCACACGAGCATTAAAATCACCCATTAATACAAGTTTGTCCTTGTGTCGCACATTCGCAACAATTTCCCTCAGTTGTTGGTAAAATTCACACACACACACACACACACACACACACACATATATATATATATATATATATATATATATTGGGTGTATCAAAAATACTTTTACAACTTTTGGGTGTAGAGGGGTCCTCACACCAAAACAAAGACAAAAATCCATATAAATATATGTCTGCAAATCCTTCATTTTTGAGTTATTAAGTTTAAAGATTACTGTAGACGCTGTTAAATCTGAAGTAGGGAGCTCGAGCAATGTTTATTAAAGTGGCTTTGTGCCAAACATAACCGAATTTCCCACAATTTAATCCAGTTCAGGAGGCTGAGAGAATCAAAAACTGTTCTGCTTGTATAAATAAATAAATAACAATTTATTTATCAAACAGCATAACATCAAATTGTATGTATAAAATTATTAACTGTGAAATTTTTTAAGAGAAAGTGTAGTGACAAGTTCAAAGAATTAAGGGTTTGTCCGTTTTGGTGAAATGTGAAATTTGATTTGTACAGCAAAAAGTTAAGTTTATGTTTTCGCTGAGTGTAACAACAAAATAGTAGTAATGTCTTGTTCCTCATTTTCCGTTGTAGACGGCGAGTGAGGGAAGAGGAAGAAAGAGAAATAAAGAAAGCAACACGAAAGAGAAAGTGAGAGGGGGCGAATTGTGCCCGATCGGCAGTTGTCAGTTTCTGATAAATTATGCTGGGTTGAGCGCTCTCTACTGCCTTCTCTCTCTTTCTCTCTCTCTCTCTCTCTCTCTCTCTCTCTCTTTTTTATATCAACGGGGAAACGTGTACAAACAGCTAAATCGCACCACGTAGTCAGCTCTCAACGCGAACTCATTTTTGGGCAGGAAGGAACATGACGTGAGTCATTGAAAGTTCAATTTGGCGTTTTCTGCAAATCGCTCTCCTTTCACTGGTTAATAAATATTTTCACACTTGCTCGCAAATTTGCAAACTGTAAAGAAAAGAAAGTTATTTTTATTTTGTACTCACCACATCACTTCCCTACTAATTTGATAGAGTCTGCTTTAGTACATGAATAAGTTCATAATTCGACAGTAGTGGTATATATTGTCGCTTTTCCAAGTACTAGTTTTCGTTTTGCTTTGCTGTTTTATCATCCACAATTATGAACCAAGCAAGCATATTTGATTCCATGAACATGGGCGGTTTGATGGATATAGTTTGTATCGATTCGTTGACCTCTGTATGTTTGATTCATATACATTTTGTCGTTAACTTGACTTATGGGAAAGCCGTACGTATTAGTTTCCTCGCACGTCGTAGGTCACCATTGTGAAAACGTAGAAATAATGACGAGGTAACACATGTGTTATTCAGAACAAAACAAAATAAGGAATTTCTTTACAAATTTAAACATTTGAAGTTGTCAGTAGCTTGTTTCAGGAAAAGTAATTAAACATTAATAAATTATGTAGTTTTGATGTTGAATAGAGTTCTTTGAAATTCCGCTGTTTTTGTTAGAAACTGATAATTTGACACAGAAGTTAACCTGACAGATTCGAGGAATAGTAAAAAGAAAAAAAAAAGAAAAAGAAAAAACAAGAAAATGTTTATATGAAATGGTAGTTATATTCTAAAAGGCTTAAAAACAAATTGACAGTTAGTTTTGCATAAAAGTTATACGGTTGTATTCAACATAGTTAAAAAGATATATTTTGAGATTTGTCTCTCTTTGGAGCTGAAACCAAAGATACTTACTGCTATAGTTTGTGGTGCCATGGTTGTTGTTTCAGCAATGCGACAATAAACTGCAGCAAAGGACTCGGCTGACTTAAATGTGCAAACGCAATCTGATACAGCCATGCAGTCTCGCGTTCATTACTATTCGCGCAGCCGTATGTAAAAATTATATCTGCTTGCTCAGGATATGAATACCACTGTTAAACGAAACACTTCTCGGTTAACTCACTACTACAGACGTTAAACGCTAAAGAGAGACAAATCACAAATGTACACGAATAACATACCTAGTCTACATTGCAACACAACAACGTAAGCTTTCTTAAAACATAATAACTAAGAAACGAAGGATTTGATGACATATGGTTATATAGACTTTTTTCTTCTATCTTCTATCTAATGCCAGATTTTTTGTCTTACAAATTCTAAGTCTTGTTAGTCACAAAATATTATTTCACAAAAGTTAAATAATATTTCTTATTTTTTGTGTTGAAATAAAATGTATGGACAGAATAATATCTGAATTAATGTACTTCAAATAATCGATTAAAATAATGTTAAAACAAATGAATTATATATATATATATAGGGTGTATCAAAAATGCTTTTACAAAGTTTGGGAGTGGATTCATTTGTTCTTGTTTTTCTAATGTCAGTTTCGGGATTAATCGAAAACCTTTTTTCAAATTACTTATTATTTATTAAAAGGAGATGGGAGACTTATGAATCTTAGATTTATTTCTTTAATCATCTTCACAGCTTTGTTGGTGGCTGGTAAGTTCATATATATATATATATATATATATATATATATATATATATATGACCAATTAATTAACTTTATAAAATACAGTCATTATTTCCTACGAGTGTACACCTGTTATCAAAAATGATGGCAACATTTTTGACAGAATGACATATATATAATTCCAAGTGAAGAGGACTCGAGGTTTTTTTATATCTTGAGTTCTCTGACATTTATTTTATTATAAACAGTGCTCAATATAATGAGTATTATAGAGCTTAATATAATATAATATAATATAATATAATTATATGGTTATGTCAATTTTTCATTGCTACATGTAAATTTCTATGTTTCGAGATTAATTCTCACCATCAGGCAATGCTGGTGTGGTTGTGCAGACGATTTACATTCAAATGACAAATACTTTCGGTTTACTGTGAATGTATGTGAGTGTTTTTTTTTGTGTGTTTGTTCGGCTAATCAGAATGGAGATTCACTTAGGGGTTTGACCTCGAGGAATTTACGTGCTAACCACCTTTGTTCAAATAGAACATCCCTATCGAGATATCATTGGTACCTAAGGGAAACAAACAAGACACTCAAAATAAAATGGAAAATCCTAAAAGAAGCTAAAACATGTAAGCTCTTAAATGAACCATGTTCATTATGCTTATATGAAAAACTATTTATTATTAGATCCCTCAAAAATAAAAATTTATTAAATAAACGTAACGAAATTAATGTTATATGTAGACATTGTAAATTATTCACATTAGAAAATGGATAAAACCTAAATTAAATAACATGCTCACCGATGAATTAGGTAAAAATAGAAATGAAAATAAAAATAAAGCCAAAGATAGAATAAGTTAGTTGTCCTTTTTTTCCTTTTTTGTTTATAATTCTCCCCGCCCCTTTGTATCAGGATAGTAAACTTTACAGCAAATGGATAGATGTAGTGAAAAAATAGTAGTTCGGGGTTTACTCGAAGGAAAGCAGACAAGAGGGGCATAGGGTCTAGGAAAAAGAAAAAAAGAGGAGGAAAAAAGTTGGTTAGCACGTAAATTCCTCGAGGTCAAACCCCTAAATGAATCTCCATTCTGATTAGCCGAACACACACACACACACACACACACACACACACACACACACACACACACACACACACACACACACACAAACAAACAAAAAAAAAACACTCACATACATTCACAGTAAACCGAAAGTATTTGTCATTTGAATGTAAATCGTCTGCACAACCTCACCAGCATTGCCTGATGATGAGAATTAATCTCGAAATATAAAAATTTCCATGTATCAATGAAAAATTGACATAACCATATATATATATATATATATATATATATATTGATTGATTGATTGATTGTTTAATTACTTAGTTTTTGGTCATAATAATATTAGACCAGTGTACATTTGTATTAAAAAGTGTTTAATACAATTATATTGTAGAACTTTTAAATACTTTTTTTTGTAAACGAGTTATTACGCGACCTAGATTTCTACCATGTGTGGTGGCTTCAGGCGATTTACAATAACTGATTTTATCGTTTGCCGTTTTATTTAAGAACGCTCATGTAACGATGGGTTTTTTTGAACGCTCACGTGGCAAGGAATTTTTGAACGCGCAGTTTTTAAGATTACAATGAATTATAACGTTTTCATTCATGGTGGTATAAACCTAATAGGTATTTTTTAGTATGGTTACACTTAGTCATAATTTCTGTTATTTCATTCAATAGTTTATTTTTGTTTGGGAATAGCATAAGCTCTAACTTTTCTTCCTAGCACAGTCTACATATTTTGCCACTGTTGTAAGGCTTGGCTGTTTTCACTATACTCTACATTATGTCTGGGTCTTTTCCATATTTTGATTTCAATTTCCACACGTGGCTAGCCAATTTTGTACAGTTTTTTAAAGTTTTCTATTTTAGATGTAGACTTGTTATTGAACCACCTGGTCTTAAATGTGTCTTTGGTTGATCCCAAATATATTTTATTTTGTCCATTTAAGTCATGTACTTTTGTATTGCAAAGTCCTTGAAGTGGATATTTATTTTTGTCCCTGCAGTTGCATCCGTTATTAGTGGTTTTGTTTTGTACAATGCTATCTAAATTTCTGGCGTTTTTTTTTTTGTTTTTTTTTTTATGAAACTATCTAAATTACTAGTACAACTATAACTTAGCTTGATTGTGTTTCTACTGAAAATTTTGTTTAGTTCTGAGCCTTTTGGAAAGTGTCGATCGATCAGTTTAAAAAATATTTGTCTTATTTTGGTATTTACCTCTAAATTAAATGATGGGTTGCACCAGATAATGTTTTGTTTTCTATTATCGTTTTTTGTTTGTCTGTTTGGTTGAGAACTATATTGTAAAATGTTTTAATGCCCAGATTTTCTTAGTGCATCTTCATAGTTTTTTTCTTTTCATCAAATATTGTTTTGTTTGACAAATTATTTGAGAGTCTGTGTTCTATTCCTTTGTGAATGTGCCTAATTATACTTTTGGGATGGTTGGATTTTCTATTTATGTACTTTAACTTAACGTTTGTTTTCATGTATGGTGAGACATTGCCAGTTTGTAAATTAAATTCCACACCTAAATATTGCACTACTTTGCTATTTGTTTGTACTATTATATCAAAATCTAGTTTTTTGAATAGGCAGATGTCACTTTAAAACATGTGTACCCACTAAATATAAACAAAATATTAACCGTATAAAACATTTAAATAAATTAATTGAATAAATACACAATAAAATATAAATAAATAAATAAATAAGGATTATATAAAAATTCAGTAACAATAACAGGAAAATTAACTCACTTTCGTTTTATCTGCAGAAAAAATATGTTTACGTTTTTCAAAGTTTACCTTTTTCTCATTCAGTAAGTTTTACAATATTTCAGTGCGTTTCTCTGATTTAGACTGAACAAAATTGATGTCCTTTTTATCCATGTTACTTCTGTGTATGAATACAGGTCACAAAAAATTTCTACAGTTGTTCGATGAAGGAACGAAACGCGTTGGCATAAAATGTTTTTCTCTTGTCATTTCTTTTATGAAAAAACTGAATAATATATGCTGTCGCATGAAACTATACAATTTTTCGTACCGATATGCTCGCACTTCTCGACTACGGAAAACAGATAATTTTTATTTTTTATGTTTTTCCTCTCATTTTCCGTATGTATATAATTACTATTTTTGTGGAACATTCAATGCAGAAGAGCTGTCAAATCTATAGTCCGTGGTTATGTAAAAATAACTTATGAAATAACAGCATTTCAAATGCGAATAAGTCTTATAATAAAAGAAACTCCAAATTGATGCAAGATAATAAGTTATTTTCTCTTAGTTTTGTCTCTAGTTTCGACTATTAGCACCTCAATCAAATTGTACCAATTTCACCATTAATCTCCTTCGTGTGCTTTCAGGACGTAGGCGATCAGGGACTTCCACTTGGCCCTGTTTCTTGTCGCTCTTAATATTTTTCCCAAACTCCGCTCCTCCATCCATTTGCTCAAGCTTATCAAATATGCTAAGCGCTGCTTTTCTGTCTCTTTTTCTTGCTATCCGTCCTGTGAGTATTAAATTCTCCAGGCCCTCCTTTCTCATTACTTATCCCAGGAACCTCATCTATTTCTTCCTGATGTTAAGCATGGATTTTCTTCTCGTTTGCATCCCCTCCATTCTCATCGATTCTCACGTGCTCAGTCTATGGTATTCTCAGTAGTCTTCTGTAGAACCACATTTCTGCTGCCTCAAGCCTCTCCTTCATCCTTGAGAAGATCGTCCAACATTCACTGCCATACAGAAGGGCAGATATCACATAGCAGTCCAGCACTCTTTTCCTCGTTTCCAGTGAGGTTTTTCTGTCTCTCACTACCCTGGTTAGCCTTTGAAATGCGTCCTTGGCTATGCAAATGCATCTTCGAATCTCAATGTCATACTCTCCATCTCCTTTCATAATACTTCCCAGGTCTTTAAATTTTTTAATTGTTTTATTTTAGTTTCTCCGACCTTTAGTTGGCATTTTTTTTATGATGACCATACATTCCGTTTTCTTTAAGTTTATGCTCAGTCCTTTCTACTCACTTTCTCTTGCTACATTCTGTAGGAGGTCCTGCATTTTCATTTCCGTGTCTGCAGTCAGCACTGTGTCATCCGTGTATCTTAAAATGTTGAGCTTGTGGCCGCCAATGACGAATCTTGGCAAAGATTTTATTTCTCCCAGAATTGTTTCGCTGTATAAGTTGAATAGCTCCTGTGAGAAAATACATCCTTGCCTTACGCCCTTTCTATTTTGTATACCTACTGAATAAACATTAAAAACAAAAAGCAACGCCAGACCCTAGTAAGAAATTAACTGTTAAATAACGTTATAAATCTATTTGCGTTGTTTTTTCTGTTTTATAACAGCTTAGCACACTTCGGGAAGACACTTCCAAACACCTAAATGCGATTGACATATATCGTATATATATCACAAAATATAATATTTAATGATTCTAACAAAAAATATCAGTGAATTCTGGTAATAACAATAATAATAATAATTATACCTCTGCTATTTATAAAATCCAAAAAAGAATCAGCAATATTACTGGTTCTGAGCTGGCGATTCCGTTCCAGTCACTTACTCACTGCCGTAAGTTTGCTTCTCTGTGTCTTTTGTATTAATACTTTTATGGTAATTGTTTGGATGAACTCTTCTTTATGATACCTAGATTTTTTAAATTTATGCTCAATACCAGACTGGTGTAGAAATCTCATCAATTTAGAGTTGAACTAGTTAAATGTAGCCGTAAATTCTATGCTATCAGTTTCTTTTTCACACTTCTCGCTTGTGTAACTCTATTCCGGCTCCATGCTTTCTAAGCAACTTTAATCTGCAAAAATTCAAATGTTAATCGCGATCTGCTGGCCACTTCATTACTCTTTCCTCTTCCCGCTCATTATTAATGCTTCTGTTTCTAATTCTTTCACACCCTGTAACTCTTAGTGGCTTTATGGCTTGCATGAGTTGATACCGATTAAAAAATAATAATAATAAAATAATAAAATTTTGCTTTGATGTTACACCAGGCATGACTCTCAAGGCCTATAAACATGGTTTGAACAAATTTACCAGGACAAAAACATGTACATGCTAACATGCATGTACATGTTTTTGTCCTGGTGAATTTTAAAAAATCTTTTCACCCCAAACAAGGCAGTACTGAAACTGGTACGCAAGGAGTTACATAAGAGGAGAGTGATAAGGAAGAGGAACAATGGTTTATACTCTATTCTCATGTAACTCTTTCCACACCAGTGGAGAGAGTTGCATAAGAACAGAGTAGAAAGGAAAAGAACATGATTGTGAGTGAAAGGATGCGAGTCAAGGAGATGAAAGATGGCAATTGACATTGCATTTAAATTCTTGGATATTGTGGCTGTCAGGGAAGCAAGTATACAGAAGGGAATACAGGCGAGAAGTGCGAGAAAAGAAGCTGAAGAGTAAAAGTTGCGGTTACATTTGATTGGTTTTACTGTAAAAGATTCGAGGTCCTTTTTAAGATCAGCAGTGAGGTTTGCTTTGTCAGCCTCGGCAAATTTCTTATCGAGGCAAGATTAAGTGGTTGTGTCGTCAGCATAGATTCCTACCTGGGATCTGATTACATCAGGGAGATCGTTGATGAATATCAGAAAAGGCGTACGGCCTAAAATAGAGCTTTGAGGGACACCTGCTTTCGTATGATAGTATCTGGAAGCATGCTCGTTCAATACTACCTTCATCACACGAATTGAAAGAAACGACTGGATTAGATCAAACAAGCACCTAGTTATACCATAGCCCTGTAGCTTTCGTAGAAGGTCAGCATACCAGACCCTGTCAAATGCTTTGGATATATTTAGGGCAACAGTTCGAGCTTCACCGTTCTTATCAAGAACCTGGTATATATACTCTGTGATGGTCGTTAGTATATCAGCAGTAGACGTGGTAAAGCGGAAGCCATACTGAGAAGCGGCTGTGGGCTGTGAGATTTTGAACCAATTCAGCATTGAATACTGATAAGGCGATAATTAGAGGGGTTTGAGCATTCTCCAGACTTCTTAAGTACAGAAACCACAGCGAAGGACTTCCAGCAGGCAGGAAAGCAAGAAGCAGTGAGGCAGTAGTTGTAGAGTTTTGAGAAGACAAAGGAGAGTTCAGGAGCACATTTCTTTAAAAAGATGAGAGGGATACCGTCACTTCCGCTCGCCTTATGGGGGTCAAGTTTTAAAATTATGTTAGGGACCAGCGAGTGGGTAGGTAAATAACTTATAAGAGATTTGTTTGTAATTAGTAAGATACCATGAATCAGTTAAGCCTATTCCCTAGGTGCTTATGTACTATACATCTCTGTTCATGAGCAAGAATAATCGATGATCATCATCAAGAGGCTTGAATTGTTTAAGTTTTAAGGACGAGACAGGCAAGGCAACTTGAAAATTGTATCTAGATAGTTGAAAAACCATCTGTCGAAGCCATGTAAGTGGACTGGTTACCCGACCTGGCCGCATCTAAAAGGTCATACTTTATTTTTATCAATACTTGTCATAATATCGCATACTTTTGACTCTAATGTTAATCGTCAGTATGTACCCAGATCCGAAGGAGGCGGAGTATTAGTTCAACAAGAACTGTCTTACAAAATCATAACAATCGGTCTTCAAAGATACATGGAAACTGCAGAAGACCTGCGTCAAAAAACATGAAAGAAATAAAATATTTTAATCCCTCAATAGAAGAAGTCAACAACGATAATTTTAAGTGTGAAGAAGTGCAAATAAACCTTAGCGACAAAGGACCAAAAGCGGAAAAAAAAAAACGAAAAAAGAAAGTAAAAGCAAATACAATGAACCAAATGGAGAAAGGATAACAAGATAAGCATCTTCATGGTCAATATTTTGCCTGTACCAAACAAGCTGATGTAGACAACCCACCATTGGTTAAATAGTGCAGGGTTTAAAAATTGAAAACAAAGGTTTTATTCTTGCTGCACAGAACGAATAATTTCTAACAAGAAATTACCAAGCACACATACTGAAAAATTGTGTTGACTCCAAATGCAGATTCTGTGATAAATATCCAGAAACAATTGACCATCTTGTATCAAGTTGCATAGCATTAGCACCAACTGAATATAAAACTAGGCATGATAAAGTGGGCCAATATATGCACCAGAAAAATGCTACTTGTATGGGAAGAAAGCTGCAAGAAGCTGGTATAAAAATCACTCAGACCCGGTTACAGAGATGGGACCTGTCACAATTTTACAGGACTTTACAATACACACAGACAGATCAAACAACGCTAATCGCCCAGACAATGTGATCAAAGACTACAAGAACAGAATTGGCTTTATTATTGAAATAGCATTCCCCACAGATTTTGAAGAGCTTCAAAAACTCTCAAAATACATGAATCTTGAAGTAGAAATCTCAAAATTGTAGCAGATGAGGACATCAATAATTCTAGTTATAGTTAGAGCCCTCGTATAGATTGGAAAGGTTCCGATAGACTCATTGAAGAGATTCTTGGTAGTCCATGCCTTAACGAAACACACAAAAAATATACTGAAAAATGAAGCTCACCCATTACGAAGAGCTTTATCCATATAAAATGTGCGTGATCTTAGTTTTTTTGTCATTTCTTTTAAAAATGATCAGTGGAAAATGTCATGAATTCATTTCTGACATTAGGTCTCTAGTTGGGATCTGAAAGAAAATGTGTAAACAACAAAATTCCAGGATATAATGATAACAAGAAGAAGAATGAAGTGATATCGGACACTATATTCTATAGATAACAGTTAACTCAGTTAACTGAGTACGAAAGAGCTATGAATGCATTTCCCTAGAATGGGGAAAATTCAAAATAAATGCATTCATAGCTGAGTCAATCTTATAATAGACCTCGTGCTATTTAATCATATTCAATTGTAATACGAGGTTTTGTAAGTTTGCGTTGAAACATCTCTGCGATCTTTACGAAGACTAAGAAATTCGATCGACATGACTACATCGCATTTGACGGGAGACTCAGTAAATCTGCTTCTGATATCCTTGAAATATATTTTTTAGACATTATTTATGTTGCACAAAGGTTTTTGAGTAGCACCCGCGTTTTAGCCGTTGGGTCCCCAAAATGAAACTAAAGTGATATCACTTCCAGAACATATAAAAAATTAAAACGTAATCACTGGTGACATTAGATAATCGCTTGTCGAAGCCAGTACAAGAAACATTATCCAAGAAAATTCTCTGTCCGCCTTCATTTTCAAGATAACCATGAGATCATTTACTGTATTTCTAGGCGTTGAGGGGCACCTGCCTTAACGTCATACCCCAATTTTAAAATGTAAAATTTCGAAAGAAAAAAAAGTGTAAATATGAAATTAAAGTAATTTTAAGACGCAAATATAAATTAATCAACGCCAGGAAATAAGCAAAGTTTTAATGGACGATAAAACTTGACATGAAACATGAACTGACTGATGGATATGGATGAGTTGAAATTTTGTGACAAAACCGTCAGGACTTTCATCCAAGACATCAAAATAAAACTTGAAATGAAAAAATATGAAATCCTGGTGATGCGCAAAAGAAAAAAGAAGAAAAACAAGAATTTAGATTTCTGACCATAAATTCATCGAAAGACTAAACTGGAAAGAGGTTGACAAGAATACTTGAAACTGATTCAATCGAATAGAGTGATATAAAAAAAAGTTACAAAGGACTCTGTACCATGTTCTTTCAATGTGTGAATGATCATGACTTTTCACAGCTTCCTGCCTTTACTGCTCTAAGTAATACTTGCTTCTTTATGACTCATTCTCTGAGGTACTTGTATCCATTTATTGAAACTCATCAAGTAGGTTCCTTGATACTTTCCCCTTTCACCTCTTGACTTTGATGTGTCATTTGATTGTTAAATCTCTTTTTTATTTTATTTTTAGAGGCAGTTTAGTATTAGGGTGCGTGACCGAGTGGTTAGAATCTTCACTTTCTGACCATGAATCCCGGCTTCGAATCTAAATATGCTTGATTTGTCTGGAAGGTGATTTCTTGATGTTATTGGTTTGGAAGAAATGATCTCATCGTGCGGTACTTTGGAAAGGGCTTGAAAATCAACCACGGGTTGACCTAATTCTTTTGAGCGAAACTGGCTAGACGGCAGCATGTGGGTATTATCGGTCTATTCCCCACTTTCTTCCCTCCTCCACTCAGTTTCCGAAAAACGTATCTCGCTATTTCTATTCGCCTTCGGATTTCTGTATCACACTTTCTGTTGTCAAGTATTATACTATCTAGGTAGTTAAATTTATGAACCTTCTTGATTTTAACGTCACTGCTACGTAATCAACATCTTGGGATGCCTCTTTTGTTAACAAAAATGCATTCTATCTTCTTACACTTAATAAACCTCATAAGGTTTTTTGTCAAATATAATCGTTTTTTCTTTTTATTTTCTCTATCCTGCTGAGGAACAGGTTTTCTGTCTTTTTATTTCTTTGTAACCTTTTTTCAGCAGAATTAGTTGCATTAACTTCCGCGCAAGTACTCTTGAGAAATGTATTAATCCATCTCTTTTCCCTTCAGCTATGGGTTAAGTAACGGGGCAGGGTGTTCTTTACCCTTGGTTGGTAACCAGACTACCGCAGAAAGCAATGGCAACCTACTGCGGTAAAATCTTCAGCTCAGTCAATCATGGATCGAAAGGGACCTAATCGCCCAAGAGTGTATCACATATGGCACTTAACTGACTGAATCTTATTGCAAATGCCTGCTGCGTTTTTGTTCTACAGCTTTCCGTTGTCAGCACAATTGACATTGAACCATTCCTATTTTGTTTGTTTGTATATATTTTTACTGTTTCTGTTTAATGTTACATATTCTGTACCATTTTTTGGCCTTATTTGCCGCGTCACTTTCATTAATCATCCACTTTTCTTTCTTTCTCTCTCTCTCTCTGAAGTGGCATTTTCTGCTCTTGTAACTCGTGCATCACGCGCGGCTCTCCACGTTTTAAAGTTTCATATTTGTTCTTAACTGTAATTTTATATGCCATTTTGCAAATAGTATCACTGTGAAGTTTGTTGCACTGTAGTTCAGATATTGATTTCGCTATCTTTAATTTAAAAGAGAATAGCTTAGAAAAATAAAAATATGTTGAAAACATGAAAATAAAGAACGCAGTTAAGTAATAAATACATTGACTGTATTCATTTTCAGATATTCATATCGCTTTCTCGACTGGAGAAAAAAAACGAAAAAAAAACCCAGAAACTTTATTCAAATAAAGAGAGTATAAATGGCAATGGACAATTCTTATAAGCTGAAGATGATGTTCACAGATTGTATATAGAAAGAAAAGGGAAAAAAAGACGGTTCATTGGTATTGAAAGGTGAATGAAAACATGCAGATGACATCATTACGAAAATCACCTAGGATACTGAGCAGGGTGCTAGAGTATTTAGAAAACTTACGGTCTCTTGGTTTACAATGAATGACAAATCATAAACAAAACCTGAAATAAAAACTTATACTTGTCGGGAATTAAGGAGCAAATAAGAAGCGAAGAAAAATAATCTTTTTAGGAGAATTAGTAAACATAAGACAATTAAACAAGCAATGAAAAGAGAACGAAAAGGAAACATTTATCAATCAAAAACAACATAAGACGTAGAAACAGCTATCGTAAGAGAAGAAAAAGTGATAAAAGAAAGCGCTATATATATATATATATATATATATATATATATATATGCACTAGGATGTTTCTGAAACAAGTAGTGGAAATAAAACGTCAACAGCATATTGGAATAAACAATATAAGAGAACTGAATGAACTAATCTGTTCTGGTGCAAAAATATTCACTTAAATAATGATAAGCCTCGAGAAAACTAACAAGGAAAAGCACATCTTGGGAAATCAGGTGCTAAAAATAAATTCGAAAGCTATAAAATGAACAAAATGAACAAACGATACACAAAATTGGAAGGAAAATAAACAAATAAAATACAATGGAATATTCACTTTAGTGGTAGAGGGAAGAAAGTAAAATAAATTGGTTAAAAAAAGAAAGTTAAAGAGTCACTGACAGCAGACTGAAGAATACAAGCACTGTTCTAGTGCAAAGAAGTTCTAGAAAAATCTAAAAGGTAAAAAAAGGAGAAAAAACGTATAAAAAAACAATAGAAGAAAGTATTAGAATGTTGGCTTTAGAATTTTAAGATGACAGCTCAGAAGCATGAAGTATTGCAACATCTATTTAAAAAACAATAAAAATTAACATATTCAAGAAAATATCAATATCAAATGTAATCTACATAAACTTACAACGCTACACGATATACTTTTTCAGCACTGCGTGAAAACAGAATTCACTGAATATATGAGCAGAATCAGAACGAGAAATGAACGCTTGACGAGCAACTACAGACCAATCACATGTGTTGCGGAAATTCCTGATTGAACCAGTAATGGAAGAAATATATCATTACATGAGAAGTCAAGGACTACTAAGCGAAGAAAAGAAAGGTTGCAGAAGAGGAAGCAAATTAATGACTGTACATTGAGCAAATGATTTTGAAGGAAGTTTCGAGGCGAAAAATAATTTTATTGCAAAATCAAGGAAAAGGTATAAGTTAATCAGTCAAACGTAGATCGTAAAATGCCGAAATCGATAGCAACCGCCATGAAAACATAGAGAAAATTTAACCAACAAATAAGGATTTTGAGCAGTTGAAAAAATAAAAAGGAGATTTTTAGAAAGATGCCTTTTTTGCACTGCTATTTTTCATATCCAGGTTAATAATGAATAAAATCTTAAGAACCAATAATGAATACGACTCCATAAAACACGAATAGGAAAGTTGCTCAGAACAAAATGAAACAATAGAAATTTGATTAGAAAAAGAAATTGCTCTTCCTAATTTGGATCAAAGAGGATCTTACATCGATGAATCGACAGAACCGGAAGTGAATGACACATGAACAATTCATATATAAAAAGAAAAACGGAAGAAAATTTATCAGTATTGAAGCCGGTACTTAATATCATGGCAACTCTATATAGTAGAAATGAGAAAAGGAAAACAAACATATGAAAAGTGAAAAAGGATAGTAACAAGAAAATAAGAATTAAAATGCAAAAATAGAGATTAAAGAGAAAATATCAGAAATGAATATTTATAGATATGGTTACGCAGAGGATATCTGAAAATGAAACAGATATAACTTATATTTGAAGCGTTCAACAAATGCATTAGGACCAGTCATTTTAAATATAACAAATTAAAAATAGGCCAAATTCAGGAAAAAAAAAGCAAAAGAAATGAGACTATAAAAACATCATTAATGAATGTAGCAACCTGGCAAAAAAAGAAAAAATAACACACAAACATACAAGTCCAGGGAAGATTTTAAACGACTTGGTTTGAACGATGAAAACAAATGATGAAAGTACAAACAAAGTAGTCATATAGAAATAGTAAGAAACAGAATGAGAAATCGGAGAGCAAGTTCGAATTCCGGTGGAATTCGCTTCATTCACTTACGCTAAAATACCCTTGAGAAAAGTATTGATCTATCTCTTCTCCCTCCAGCTATGAGTTGAATAGCAGGACATATTGCCTCGGCTGGCAATCTGATATTTTGGCGAGCCCCACGTAACTGTCAAATCTTCGTCGCCAATCTGATATATCCCGAGAAGGAATATCATGGAAAAGAATAATGTAAGAATAATACTTAACACTGAAGATAGATTAGAAGAGCAAGTTCGAATTCCGGTGGAATTCGTTTCATTCACTTACGCTGAAATACCCTTGAGAAAAGTATTGATCTATCTCTTCTCCCTCCAGCTATGAGTTGAATAGCAGGACATATTGCCTCGGCTGGCAATCTGATATTTTGGCGAGCCCCACGTAACTGTCAAATCTTCGTCGCCAATCTGATATATCCCGAGAAGGAATATCATGGAAAAGAATAATGTAAGAATAATACTTAACACTGAAGATAGATTAGAAGAGATTTATTATACAACAGTACAATAAACTAATAGACGTACAAAAACAATCAACGAATAGTAAGAGGAATAACGATCAAGTAGCAAATGTCTCTGCCTATGACCTATGCGTCCGTCTAATGACGTATGTCCGCAGTCACAGTCTTTTGTAGACTAGACCATATCCATTACGGGGTAGGATAGGATGTTCCTCTACAACAAAAACCAAGCTAAATATCATGGATTAAACCACCATCCCTATCCATTGTACTTGGAAAATAAGATAAATTATTACGATGAAGCTCGCATTAATATTAATATTAAGTGGCTAGATCAATATGCTGGCGATTAGAAGCCCTAAAATCTCATACAATATCCCATTTAAGTCTCTTGGCAATATTTGTCTTTACAATGGCACATGTTTGATTTCAGAAGAGTGCACTTCTCATTTTGACTGTTTCGATTTTTATATTATTATTATTATTATTATTATTATTATTATTATTATTATTATTATTATCGTATTTGTTGTTGCTGTTGTTATGGTCCTTGTCGCCTCAGCCATCACGATCTTCTAGAACAATGAAACCAAAGTTAATACTATAAAATTTATAAGATGGGAAAAAAACGGTTTTGATAGTTCTTTCTGTAAATGCAATGTCAATACTCATCTATTAACCACTGGACTCTAGCTCTCTCCCCACCCCCGCATATCCTTCTCTTTCTCTCCACCTATGTATCTGTCATCACACCTGCATTCTTAGCTTTCTATTGCTCCTTTCTAACTAGTTTGTACTCTTCACTCTTTTCTAATTAATCTTTTTACAGTTATGTAGCCCCCCGCTCATCAGTGGCATTTCTGCCTTGCTCGGGGTGAAATGATTAAAAAAAAACAAAAAAACAAACAAACTTTTTTACAAAAAGTTTCGAGAAGTTTGAATTAAATTCACTTATTGATGTCTGTTATGTCATGCCAATATCAATGTCTGCACTCACTCACATCTTTATCAGCATTCACACTTCCCATTCCCATTCACTATCCTAATGGTGGCGGTGGAGATGGCAGTGAATTCAAGAGAGTTTGACGTAGCCATACGCGTGAATTTTGAGGGACAACTTTACTCGACAACACTGCGCGACCTAGCCTCCCTTGCGATTTAAAGGGGATTGGGACTGGTTGCATCGCGTGTCAGGTGCTTGGTCTATCAATATTCGCCTTGGTTACATCAGCCAGACTGGCGCTGCCCTCTTCTTTCGGTTGTTCATTGAGGTCATGTAGATCTTTGCCTATTCCGCCGTTTTGGTTTTCAGGAATGCTCGCATCTGTTCCTTCCTCTTCGTCCTTACCGCCATGGATAGCCCTACAGGTGTTGGAACTTGCGATCACTAAGCCCTCTACCATGACAAGGAACGACCACATATATTTTACACTGGCTAACGATGTGTTGTTATAATTAAACGTTTTATTTACGAGGACATATTTCAATGAAATTTTAAGTTTTTTGTCCGAGTTCATGTGAATAAAGGGAGATAATCAAAATGAAGTTGAAAGAAAAAAGATATGAAGCTGAAAAGGATCAGCAAAATATTAAAAAAAAAAAGAAAAGAAACGATACAAGGAAGAAAAATGTCATGAAAAAGGAAAAAATATAAAATAGAAGACAAAATTGAGTGCGTTGACAATTCTGAATATAAAAAGATTTAAAATAAGGAGAAAAACTATAAGCAATAAAAACACAAAAGAAACACGTTAAACACGATCCTAAAAGAATTCGAAGAGAAATATATATATATATATATATATATATATATATTGAAAATAAAATACATCTGTCTTAATTTTCCTATTTTCTCGTATCATATCGTTCTTTTTTATTCCGGTCACGAATTCGAACAGCGAGACTTTTACCTAATTATGAGATCAACATTAGCCATAACTTATAAGAAACCTCTGTCATGACCAAGAATTCGACAGAATATATAACTCATGCCAGCGATGTTAGAGCTTATTTATTCTTACTAAATTTGAACCTCTAAAGTAGTATTTCGGTACACTTAAAAGAGAAAGAAAGACAGAAAGTTTTTGGTAGACTTAAAAGAGACAGAAAGAGAGAAAGAAAGAAAAATAGGAAAGGCATGTTAATAAAATAAATCTCATTTTCAAATAATGACAAAAGAATAAGAAAATAAGAACCATTAATTCCTTGATCGAGAAAAAATTGCAAATAATATAAATTATCGATGAAAACGTGTGTTGCTCTGCTATAGGATATTTATAAACAATATTTACTTGAGTGTACATTAGACTTGCTCTGTACTTGAATATTTGCATTAATTTTTTCTTCGAGAAAAATTTGGATGAAAATCCACGATTAATTTGAATATAAGTCATTTATCGATGTTTGTTACGTAATAGGCAAAAATCACTACGATGACATATTTAATGAAACACACAAAATGATTAATTATAATTAGCTCTTGTCTTATAGCTGCCACAATATTACGGCGAGTGCTCCAGCTAACATATATTTATATAACAAAAACAATACTGGAGAAAATTGTATGACAGGAAGAAAAAAATTCTCTGGTGACGCGTTTTATTTTATTTTTATTTTTTTCATTTAGATTTCTTTTTCTTTCTATCACTTTTGTTAGTAGATATCCCACACTGAGCGAGATTTTGACGTAAAACACCGCTACTCTCATCAAAGAAGAAAATAATTCACGACCACGAAAATGTCTAGAAAGTGCCTTGGTCACAAGGTTATCTACAGTAAATTTTCTCCGACTTTTATAACATTTCACCTTTTCTGACAAAACTTCTATTATCACAGTGTAAATATCTTCTAGCAAAAATGATGAAAAAGAAAAAAAAACATCTAAATGAAATTGGCTAAATAATAAAAAAATGTAAAAAAAATTCAAAATTTAAAATTTAAAATTCTCAACTTCGTTCGTGCGCATGTGTATGACTACACATGCGCACGAACGAAGTTGACAAATTTATCACGAGTTCACAAATTTATCCCGATTAAGTCGTAAAGAACGAAATATGTCACAAGAAAACTTTTTACATTTTGTGATTGAATTTTTCCATATATATATATATATATATATATATATAGCCTTTGGGATTTCACTCGCCCGATCGACTCAGTCAATTAAAAACTTAATTGGGCAATTAAAGCTTATTGCGTTACTCGCCTGTGGTCGATTAAAATATCGCAATGAAACGTGTCCTTTCAAATATAGAAAAAGGAAATCCAATTCTTTTACAACCCAAAAGTATGCCTTTGAAGATTCACAAGTTACTTAGAATGACCTACAATCATATTATTGAACTCTTTGATCTTAGGCATGGCGCTTGATTTACGACGAAATGTGTGATTAAACAAAAGACAGTGGCATCCCACAATCATCAAAGCAAGATCTGGCAAATGGAATTTAGATTGACAAGCTCCTGTTTCGCTTTTATCGTCCCTGTCAGTGTGAACATTCGTTTAATTATAGCTTTCAGAATGGCGCAAAAATGTCTCTGTCACCCAGATTAAAGACGCTCACAGATTTTTAGAAACTCATTTGAAAAAATATTATCCTTGACTCAACATCTATATTTCCTCTCTGCTAACGAACATTTGAAAGGAAGAAAATACGCATACTTCCTTCAACCACGCACTGAAAAGACAAATTAAAAAGTAATTTTATAGAAAATCGTTGAGAAAATCAGATTTGTTATTTTTTTATCATTTATGAAATGGAGGTTGTAGTCAAACAGAAGAAAGAAACTGTGAATTTAGATACCTCCACTCAATCCCCCCACCAAAAAAAGAAACATATCATGATGTTAAAAGGGCTCAAACTTAATAAAAACAAAGTTTTATGATCAAAATGCTATTAAGAGGAAAGATCAAATTTTTTTATTGTCTTTTAAAATTTGTAAATTCCTATCTAACACGTTCGAAATTTTAATTAAAATTTCATTTTTTGTTTTCCGTCAGCGATTCACGCTATGTTTACGAAGGCGACTATTAAGAAAAAGTCGGTCGAGTAAAATGATTTTCACTTTAAATTTATGCTTAAAGTAAAGATTAGAATTTACGCTCTTGCAATCTTGTCTATCGTCCATATTGCGATCGTCACAATGGTTTAACAGCAGAGAAACATCCATTCTCCTGTCTTTAAACATAAATAATACTTTGTTGCGAATGTCTGCTTGTATCGAAAGCGAAAAAATTGTCTGGTTGGTTTTTGTCTGCGTGCGAACAATAAAATATTTAGTAAACTTCAACAATAAACATCGAATCTTACTGTAGAGTAGAAATAGAAGGTCTCATTAGATAATGAAAGACTTCCACAGAGCAACTCTTATGCTATATAAACAGCTAGAATTACTACTACTTCTGTGATTTGCTACAGGATTCGTTCTAATGAAGTTTTGTTGTACTTTTTTTATTTTTTTATTTTTTTGCGACCAATTGGAAGTATTCAGAAGTATTCTGAATACTTCTAAGTTTTTGTTTCTAAGTTTGGTTTCAGTAATTTTCTATTGTTGAATATATTTTTGTTTTCGTTTTCTTTTCAGCTTCGGCAATGTTTATTTTTAATTTCATTTGTTCGTTTTTAATTTCTGTATTTTTCTTCTTTTTGTTCCAAACTGTTTTAAGGTAAAATTATTTTGCTTTTATAGTTCGTTTTCGTAGTTTGTTTTGATCTGCATTTCATTTTGAAAATAACACAATTTGACTTTTTAAAAGAGGAAAAACACGAGATGACTAACCAAAGACGGTCCTTCATCAAAAACAACTCTTTACTACCCACTCACCTACAGAACTGAGGCTGAAATACCATCTGCTGAAAAGAAGAAATCTTCAAAAGAGGGACCCTATAAAAGCGAAATGTATTCTCCCTCCCTTGTTGTTGAAGAAAAAAACTACTAGCGGGGCAACTTTCTTCGATGGGTCGATCCCTTTCTGACAACATCTCGTCGGGTAGTCTTACCGAGTGACTAGAATGCCACCCTTGATCCCGTATAGATCGCACGATCAGGTACTAACAATCCGGATGTAAAACCATTTCGGGACTTCTTCGACAGGCTAGATAAGTTCTGTAATGAGCTTCCCTTGGATGTAGTTTGGACTTGTACCAATATGGGAAGATCGGCTTTGGTGTTGCATACAAGCTACATTGATCGAGTCTTAGGAAGGTTGACTAAGTTTTCAGACTATAGTTTATTCAAACTATAGGCTTGCCTGGGTTTGTCTAAACTAAACTGACATAAGCCTAGTTTTAAAATGGACGTTTTCCGTTTTGTTTTTCAACTATTTAATTTAATTTTGCTAGAGTCATTGCCTCCCACTCATCTTCGATTTATTCTTCACCCCCTCCTTAATTTGGTGGCAGGGATGGTATCTCTGATAACTGTGGGATGCTTTTCGCTTAGAGTGTCAGATTTTGTATTTGTTATTGTGATTGTTGAACCAAAGCATAGGATTTTATTTTTGTTAATCCCACGATATTTAACTGCAATCTCTGCCTGATTAGAGTATATGTAGGGAGTTGTCCCATACTAACATAATTTTGGTTCAGTTGTGTAAATATTTTTGTTTATCATAAATATTTGGGAATTATTATTATGATAAATTTTATATCAACCCAGCCCTCCACAAAAAATTGCATATAATGTATGATTTCCTAGAGAAAATGTGGCATTATCGCGCTTGTGTAACTTAGTGCTGTTCTGCCGAGATGTTTTGGTGAAAGAAATGATATATGAACGATTGAGTTAGTGATAGAGACTAGTTTAGCTAACAATAAGACAAAGGAAGACCAGCCTCCACCATTCCCATTTTTGCCCTTGTGGTGTATTTATACTTATGTATAATAAATATTGGTTATTTTACATCGGTTTGGTAACAAGATCTAGTGAACAAGTAGAATTATCCTAACAAAAGACGACTGCACTAGGCAGAACAATCGATTTGACTGTTCAAATCATGCAGCAAACGATAGTGCTACAAACGGGAACTATCACTATCGATCTTAGGGGGAACGGAACCGTTAACGTGACGATGAGCAACCCAGTCGAAATACGCAGCGAACTTAAAGACAAGCTGCTTTTCGACCTTTTATAGAGCTGAAAAGTTAAATTCGGCTACGAAGGAAAGGCTTTTATCAAAGGTCCGATTCGTTGCTATAAAAGACCTACACAAAGAAGTTCAACGTCAAACCATTCCACGCGGAAGGCGAGTCAATCACTTTTTTAAAAGCAAGACTGCGATCTCAGGTCAAGTTTAGCTTTTTCGGAATTGATTAATCCAAATCGGAAGGCTGCGGTCAGCTAGTCAACTACTTGATTGCAGAACTCGCTAACAAGGAGTACCAGGGTCGAGACTGTCAGCCCCACCACATTTAAGCTAAGGTTCGACAGACTAGTCAGGTTGGAAACAACAGACAAATCAGCTGCACGGTTACTAAATATATTAACCCGTCAATCTCATCATACCAAAAAATATTTGGTTACCAGTGCTGTGCGGTTCAACGATCCCAAAGAACTAATGTACCCACTTCTTCGCCGAATAAGAATCCTTGTGTGGGTTTCGGGAATACATTCCACCCGAGTGGATTAGTTAGATATTGCCCTGCACCTAAACTTCGGGGTCATTTGAGTCTTGTCATTAGCTGAATAAACTATACAATCAAAACTTGAACACAAAACAAACATATATCAATGCGCTTAACTAAAATTACCTATGCACTACAACTTATCCTTGAGGTACAAGCCTGCCTCGCGCTGCTGAAATTTTTACGTTAAAACATATTCACAAGATTGAATCAAAGATAATGGCATATTGCTGAGGAAGGCTGGAACTGGAAATATAAGTCTATATTGCTGACATGAAATGGTAATGCTTCAAGATTCGCTAACAAATGGTGGAACTTCGGAATTCGCTGATAATAGGATACATTTCTTACACCCAGTAACAATTCTTCCATTTGAGTTCAATCCGCAGATGTCCAAAGAAAATTAGTTGATTAGCCTATAAAGTGAAAATTTATACGAAGCCCCATCCAAGTATTAAATTGTGCAGCCTTTTTCAAAATTTGTGAAATCCTATTGAATAAACAATTGGCCTTTCCAGCATCTGCTGTCATTTCTGATTGTGAATGTGAATAAAATTCGTGCCCGAAAAATTTATCAAATCTTCAATCTTTTATTGAGGTCAAATCGATAATTATTTTTATAATTCAATCTTTCTATCATATTCAGAATGTTTGTAAAAATGCGACAGAAACTCTGTGTCTTACTTCATTTTTTGCTGTTACGTGGCAGGCAAATAAGGTGTTTTGTTGCCTTGATCTTTTAGCGTAGATTGTCTTTTTCAAGATCTTAAGTGACCCATTTTAATGTTTTTGTTTACGAACTAGGATGTTAAAACTGGATTTGATGGTGGTAACAAAGACGAGGTGTCTTTTCATTGGTGGGGAAAGTATGGATTTTGATTTGTTTGATGTGGAGGATGGAAGAGATAAATCGATTGAATATTATCTTGTTTTTATTTTACTTCTTTTCTGTATTTTTCCCAGTGATATTTTCCCTCTTCCACTGTTATCCATATTTTTGGCTTCTACTCAGTTAGCATCTGATGCTAATAATATATTTCACCTTCTCCACTTAATAACTATTTCGCTTCAACAACAAAAATCTTTGGTGCTTGAGTGGACGATTAGTGTAGACATCTTTAATTTGCCTACATGAACGTCGTTTTATAGTCTGCGTATCATACACGAGAACTAAATATTAACCTTTCCCGGTTAGATGCGCCGCCATATTTGGAACGGTATTACTGAAATAAGTTTTAAAAACGAAATTGACCTACGCAATATTTATATACTGCGGAAATTATGCCAACAAATGTTCACCTAATAAAAATTTTATTGGAAAACATTGTCTTTCGTCATCATATCTGACATAGTTTACTAGTTCAATATAACGTTTTATCAGCTGACGGTACATTTTAGAAGTAAAATGAGCGTCATTGTTCTCGATCTGGCACGGCTTCCTCTCTTTAAATATGACAGGATCTATAGTATCTTATAACTTAAAAATCTTTCTGTGGTCGCCAGTTTTTTTTTTTTTTCGTTACATCTTTTTGCCTATGACGATTACTGCTGGGTTTCCCTTGTTTTCTGAGTCTATAACGATCTCTTGAGCTCTTTGTATAGCTCTAAATCTTCTTCTCTTCCTAGGTGATACTTGCCTATAGTTTCATCTTTCTTATTTTATATACTCAACATTTTCCTGAATATATTAAATCTCGAATAGATTTTTGTTGGTTTTGATTGTGAACCCAATTAAATACGGTTTCTTCAGAGTTACTGATATCATTGCGGATTGTGACAAGCGTTTTGATTGGTTCATATTTAAATCTGATTCTATTGTCTTGGGTATGTAATCTACAGTGTTCTGGAGAATATTTTTTCTTTTTTGTAATTATTATTAAAATGTTTATGCTACCTTTTTATGCTTGAGTGGTTCTCATTCTGTTTCAATCGAATGCAGTCTTATTAAAGTGATATTATTTTTTTCTCCCTGGATCTTTGATAAAGTTTGCACACTTCGGGTGTGATGTATCCTCTTCTCGAGCAAACCTTACTTGTTATTGATTTTCCTTCCTTGACGTTGATCTTATTTTTAATGTTCAGAACCGGCTGTATCATAACTTTCTCTCGGCAGTTACACATGAATGCTAAATGTTCAGAGAACTGAGTTAATCAGCGAGATATTTTATTACTATTTCTATTCTGTTATCAAATCAGATCAGTACAAATTGCAAATATATTTAGTCTAAAGTCGACTGTCTTTTGACTTTTAATAGTATATATATATATATATGAACTTCATGCTCTTGATGAACATGCTCCTATAACATCTCCGCAATTCTTTACACTTTTTTTGAAATATATAATCTGTAGGAAAATAAGATAAAACACTATTTTTTTCTGAAAATAGCAGCTAATATAAGAAACTAGAGCTTTGTGTATTATTGGAATTGAGTAGCAGAAGTATTTTGTGATATTCTGCTATTTAGATGTACCAGTAGAGGTAATTGATATCAGCGGGCTGAATTCAAATTCTGCATTAGTCTGTTGTTCTGACCTTCGTACTATTAACCTCGGGGAAGAAATGAATCTGTCTCTTCTTCCCTCTCAACTATAGCTTAATTTACTTTAAGTAAGGTAGGCAGGGTTCTCTAATTTTGTGTAGCAGCCAGTTTAAGAAAATAATATATTTGATTTCAATGACAATTATATAAACTGTATCTATTTTTCTATTTTACACGAATTATTTTTACACGGAATATACTTACTACAACCAGTATTTAGCTACAGATGTTCCGGGGGTCATCGCACAAGAAATCACGGAACGAGTCTCAGTGCGCTCGTTGATAACAGTAAGATATTCTGTTAGTAGGAGGTTCTTAGATGTAGGAATATAAAGCGATATTTATTGATACCAAAGCATGATCAGAGTTGCCGTATTCTAAATTAAGATATTGTTCTCATAAATCGAGAGAGAGAGAGAGAGAGAGAGAGAGAGAGAGAGATAAAAAAACAAGAAACCACTCCACTCTTTTTCCAAATAATGCATAGTAATTTGCAGATAACAAAGAAAAGGAATCTTTTTTTTTAATCATCTCACCCCAAGCAAGGCATTCCACTGCCACTATTGCACATGGGGCTACATAGGGGAAGGTAAAGCGAAGGAGTGGTTAGACATAGGGAATGTCAGGAGGAAGGTGACAGATGAGTAAGGATAGCGAGGATGAGGGTTGGGAAGAGTGCTTGATAGAATGGGAGCAGGTTAGTGTGTTAGGAGGTGTCTATTGACCTTACATTTAAACTCCTGGAGATTGTAGCCGTCGGGGAAGCAATCATTTGGAAGAGAATTCCACAGTCGGGAAGTGCGAGGAAAGAAACTGTTGGAGTAGAAGTTACGGCTGCATTTTATCGGTTTCACTGTAAAAGGGTGGGATCTAGTTGCTAATCTAGTATCTCGTTCAAATTCGTATTTAGGGGGCACTAGTGATCTAAGTTAATCGGAGCAGAAGCCGTGAAAGTATTTATAGAATAGAAAGTGGTGATCACCTACGTACTGAAGAGATACTGTATTTTTCTTCTTAAAAATTTAGGTAACTACTGTCATGCGTGTTTTGGAGAAGTAATCGTGCTTCCCTCTGTCTTTTCTACAAATATTTTCATGGCAACTACTCTGATGAGCTTTTTTCCTTAGTGCCCCGTCCACGTGAATTTAAGCATGCTACTAGCTTGGCATATAGGTCCTACTCTTTTACCGTTGAAATAGTTAAATGTAACCGCCGCTTCTACTCCAACAGTTACTTTTCTCTTACAGTCCGCCTGTGAAACTCCCTTCCATTTACTTGCTTGCCTGATAGCTACAATCGCCAAAGATTTAAATGCAATGTCAATTGATATCTTCTAACTTCTTGAATTCCGTTCATTTTTTATCCTTTCTTCAATGCCCCTCTGTCCTCAGTCTTTTCCCTCAATGTAATCCCTCTGCTCACTAGTGGCGGTCCTGCCTTCCTTGGGGTGAAGTGATGAAAAATGCATTCTGTACAAAAAACAAAAAAAAAAAAAAAAAAATTAAAGTACGAATGTCTGTTTTTCAGTTCATAAAAAGAAAAGTTTATATTTTAGGCGAATACCTGAGAAAACAATTAAAACCTCTTGGTTTCATTCTTAACGTAATATCTTTCAATGCACTATACTTGTTGATTTTATTCGTGCATTAAACAAAAAATTGGAAACATTTAGATTTTAATGATTAGAGTAAATAACTGATGATTGTTCGCTTCGGTGACGTGTCACTTGGAGAAAGGACAATATTAATATTGATTTCTATCAGATAAAATATAATGACAACATAATTTCTTTTGCTTATTTGAATTATATCAATGTAGAAATTGTCATATTTTTTTTCAAAAACAGAACAGCTTTTTCCAGACGTCTGGGGTTTAAAATACTGTGTAAACATACACAATTTACAGAAACCTGGCGTTTTATGAACATTTTTCATTGCAGACAGACAGTAATATACACAATCAGAGGCGGGAAGATGTATTTGATTTAGAAACTTCATTAAGGAGCTCGTTTGTATTAGGTATAGAATTGTAAACATAACTTCCTGCCCAAAGCTGTTAGCAGAAATGCAAGACATCTTATTTTTGTCTTCAATGTTACAGATATGGCCGAATAAGCGGGAAACGATTTTAATATATGGTTGATTGCTTTCTATATCCTTTGAAAAGGAAAAGAAAATAAACAGTAAAAAAAGTGAAAAATATCTCTTTCAAGCTACAGAACTGACAACATATCACGTGATTTGTACCATTATTACAAGCGATCAGTAGAAGGAAACTGACGTCATTTGTAGAATTGGTGCCGAGGGTGTGGGCGAGCATATAGTTTAGAAAATGTTTGGCACTTACTTTCGAGAATTTGATTCAAAATCACTTTTCTATGCACTTTTTGAAGCATGTATACATATATACATATATGTACACACACATATCTGTATATATATATATATATATATATATATATATATATATATATACGCGTGAATATATCTCGTGCGTACACATAATAAAAATTATAAATATTTCGTCATAATTTGTAATATCGATTTTCAGCATAAAATACAGCCACTGCTGGTGCCATATGTCTCGAAATAAGCGTGCCTTTAGTATCTATCTATCTATCTATCTATCTATCTATCTATCTATCTATCTATCTCTTTCAGTTGATAACTCTCCGTATGTATATATGCGGATAGATTTAGTTTGTAACCATTAATAGGTGCTATTCATATAGGCAAGAATACAAGGCAAAATTGAGTGCGTATATATATATATATATATATATATATATATATGGAAACAGAGGATTAAAGTTTGCATGTTTGTATATGAATTCCTGTTATTACAATTTCCCTTTTGTGGAATTGGTGAGACTGAGGAAAAAGACAAGAAAAACAACCCTTGTTCATCACTCAATCGGTAGGAACGTTTTGCATTCTTTTTTTTTAAGAATCTAAGCTGAGTCAACGGAAATGTTTACTTTTATATGGATTTATTCAATGAGTATAACTTGTATTTGTCAACTTTGTCTTTTGAGATAATGCTATTAAAACTGCGTGTAAACACGCTTGTCTGCACACATGGATGTGTAAGAGCAGCACTATATTTGGCATCTTTATATACTTTATATATGTAAAAATTAAAGTGAAAATATACATTTAAAAATGAATTAAGTACGAATTAAGAAATTGCATCCCAAAGAAAGTTTATATATTATCAAGATAAAGAATAACGCGTCGACTAAAACTAAATACAATTTTCCTCTTGTGTCTTTCATTTTCATAATTGTCGCTTTAAAAAAGAATAGTCTACCATCAATATCTACTTTGTATACAAAAGTTAGTGTTGTGCATAATTACGTCACCAAACGCAATATTTTATATACACATCAATATTCACACGTGTCTGTGTGTGTGTGTGTGTGTGTGTGTGTGTGTGTGTGCGCGCGCACGCGCGTGTGTGTTATACCCCGAATAAACATTGATAGGAACGATTAGGTTTAGTCAAACAATCGTCCATAAATACCGTAGCTCTGGAGCTTGCACAAAAGGCTAGCATGCAAAACCCTGTCAAATACTTTCGAGATATCAAGAGTAACAGCTCGAGCTTCGGCGTTCTTATCAAGAGTCTAGTATAAACATTCAGTTGTGGTCGTTAACACATCAGTGTAGACCTGGTGAAGCGGAAGCCATATTGTTTGTCAGAGAGAGGTTGTGAGATATGAGATACCTAACAATTTCAGCATTTACAATAGCTTGCCAAAAGAGGCTAATAGGGTGATAATTAGAGACCTCCCCCCAGAGTTATTAAAAACAGAAGAACTTCCAACAAGCGGGAAAACAGGAAGAAGTGAGGCAATAGTCATATAGTTTGGAAGGGACAGGCGCCAGCTAAGGGGCACATTAATTTAGGACGATGACTGGAATTCTATCACCTCTCTTTTCCTTATGAGAATCAAGCTTAAAAATTATGTTAGATACCAGAGATGGTGTTATGCATATATTACCCAGTTGGGCCTTAGTTCTAGTTAGGAAATTGGCTGTGAGTACTCCAAACGAGTCAGGTGCAAAGTTGGATGTGCTGTGGATGTGAGGACTTCGAATTAATTGAATAGAGGAGAGATCGGGGGTTTTCTGGGGTTCAGCACACTCTTGCAGAGCCACCAGTAATCTTTGGAATCAAACTTACGAGATACTATACGGTACTTCACTCTATCAGCAAGCAACAGCTTAGCATCATTTAAGAGACGCTTACATTTAATACGAGCAGAGACAAAGAGACGCCTATAGTGATCAGACGTGACGGTCCGGTAGAGCTGGAAGAAGTGATTCGTGCGGGCAATGGCAACCGAGTAAGCAGGAGAAAATTATGAAGATGAACGAGGTTTAAGTGAAAGTTTTCTAGCTGGGATGAAAGCATCAATGCCGGAACGAGTCTCAGTTCACTCGTTGATAGCAGTAAGATATTCTGCTGGTAGGAGGTTCTTAGATGGAGGAGTAGAAAGTGACATATACTAACACCACAGCATTATCAGAGTTGCCAAGAGAGCAAAGCTGCATAACATAGCAAGAATCTGATAGAAGTAAGGAATACAGGTAGAAGAGAAGCATATCCATTGTGATTATTAGAGGAAAAGTGGAGAAATCAACTACTTGCCTGAGAGATTAGGTGATTTAGAAATTCAGCGTTTGGGTTCCAGCAAGATCGGTGGCAGAATTTTCCATTCCAGCCACTTTGAATTATGGGCACTGCATTCACAGAACATTAGCAAATCGGTAAAGGAAAATAGCATTGTCTATATTGTCAGAAATAATATCTAGAATGCATCAGCAAGGAGAGGAAGCGGAGCAGTAGAGAAATAAGAGATAGCTTACTGAGTTAAGCAGAGAGAAACGGGGATACATATGGGATTAGAAAGGAGATTCAAGATAGATCTCCTTAGCTAGAGAAAGATGGTTGCTGAAATAAACACCTTTCTCATGCATGTGGACATTAGAGAGAGGAAGGTATCCAGGAATCGAGAAATCAGAGGAGGGAATTGTATGTTTGAGGTTAGTTTGAGAAAGTTCACAGCGAACTTTTCTGAGAGGAACGATTCAACACTGCAAAAGTTGGTACGGATATCACGGACGTTAGAAAAAGACATATTGAGGGGTTTAGGTGTTTCTTTGTTTAGCTGGTTTAGTTTTATATCTTTGATTATGTGTTATCATGATTCAGAATTATTTCGGTAAAGAGAGTCCTAGAGTAACAGTAGCAGTCGGTTGTTAAATGCAACATGTGTAGGAAAGGAAATGACGCAGACTGCAGCATAATGTGGCCTCAAGGTTGCCCACCAGAGGTATTTGCAAGAACGCTCATCCATGCGTGACATGGCACTATAAGAACCCCGATACTATTCAACTGTTTATCAGAGCAGCCTCTCAAGACGCTACGCAAGAGTTATGGCTCCTAATTACCTGTTGGAAGTACCAACTACCAACCCGGTACTCTCAGTATGAAGAACCGTTGCCACCATCCACACACATCACAAAAACTCGTGACAGCATCATTATTAATACCTGAGAGAGGAAAGAAGCCGGAAAATCCTTCCCAAACCGAAAACAATGTATGAGTCTCTACTCCTGTTCAATGGAGGGATAGAAGAGTCTATCTAGTCTTATTGATTTTTATAAATTTTAAAAAATATTATTGTTTTGACTAAGTATGAGTAAGAAAAACTTAGTATAATCTATTACTGATTCAATACAGGATAAAAAGAAGTCAGATAAAATGATAACTCTAAGAACTCACAAACAAGAAAGAAGTAAAATACAAAAATATAAACATTCAAAGAGGAAAGTAAATTACTTTAAATCTCCCCCAAAATAACTTATTTATAGCGTAACAAAACATTCAATAACATTCAAATGAAATAAACGTTAAGACTTGAAAAGCCCAGACAAATTAGGAAATATGTCCTGTCCAAATTAAAAATGTTACTTTCAGACATTAAATAAGGAAATTATAGGCAAATGAAACTAAAAGAAAAAAAGAAAAATAAAACGTTTGAATAATTAGTGTTATGGAAATCATCGATACTCTAGCTAAAGATAAACAAAAAGCAGTTCGACTTGTAAATGGTTTCCTTACAATTTCGAAAATTACATTCCCATTCATAAAAAGAGAAACGTTATAATAAATATGAAATTAATTAGAATTATTCATCCCACTGTATAAATGTATAAGTAATATAGCAAATAAAGTGTATTGAATGCTCTTAATATAATAATTCTTAAACTTGTGACATAACATTTATCTTTAAAAATAACAGCAAAACAATCAATGGATACCACGAATTATCTTAAAAAAATAAATAAGTATGTATATTAAAAATTAAAAATTATAAATACGTAATATGATCAACATTATAATAACGAAAAATATAGCAGTAATTGGATAATTAATAAAAAAATCAAAACTTGACTTTCAGAATACTAAATTTGTATATTATTTAGTTATTCATTGAACTCACTAAAATACTTACTTTTATCTACAACTAATATCATAGTCTTCAAGGAATAATATAGATGAGAAAACTAGTTGATTAAACAATCAGGATCATTAAAAGAGAAACAGGTAAATTAACTAATAATAAGATGAAAATTGATATTTAGGTTAAAATAGTATTAAAAATAACAAACTTCATATTTAATTTAAAAAGAAAAACGTTAAATTTTGAGAAGCTTCGAAAAACACGTCATTCCTATTGTAATTCTGTGTCTCTAATCTAATAATAAAGTAATAAAAACATATTGAAAAATCATTTCTAACAAAAAAAAAAGAAATAATTTACGAATTATTTCTTTTTTATAAATGTTACAAAAAATATATATTACTGTAAATTAATAAATACCAAAATATAACCGGTTTAGCTGTTTTTAATAGTTATATTCATATATATTCACACACACACACACACACACACACACACACACACACACACACACATATATATATTCAATAAAACTAGAAAAGTTCAAGCGACATCGAATTAACTGACTCAAGAGATTCGTGTCGAAATACTCATCAGTTCTAGATCATAGAGATATTTTTAAAAACTTATTTTGATTTATTAAACATCTGGCCTTGATGAGCGTTTAGACGCGAAATCCTTGTGTCGGCTAACCAGATAAGTCACTTGAAGTTTACTTGCTCGACTTATCTATTCAGCGTTTTTAGTTTTAGGTAGAAATTAATTTCTCATAATTTCCACACACACACATACACACACACACACACACACATATATATATATATATATATATATATATATATATATAGGGACTTGCGGAAGTTCTAATCTAATAGGACTACACTTGACGGCAAATTCAAATTCGAAGACAGGGATCCGGACTAAGCGCGATCAAAACCCAAAAGCAAGCCCTAACAGTGGAACAAGCAGATGCGGATGACGATTACAACAGGTACCAATGGATGAACCTGTGGATGAAGAGGGTAAAACATGACGGACATGCTACAGAAGGCGCTATGGCAGTCCGTTAGTTTTATAACTGGATTCTGCGTGTCTCATTCCATATGTGCTGCAGGGAAAGGTCATGAAATCAAGTGTGTGGGTCACTTCCTGGTAAGATGAGTTGAACTATGAATAAATAAACGTCATTGGCACTTTCTTCTACTATGATTTTTTTCACCTTCAACCAACTGTTGAAAAGCCAAATGGTGACAGGGAAAGAATTACAGGAGCAGGTTTTGATGAAACTGGATGCTTCTTGTTCTGAACCTGTATGTGGAAGGGAAATTAAGTCATCAACGCCATTATCATAAAAGAAACGATCAGCAAAGAGGAAATTAAATTATCGGACACGAGATAAAACCGACAACGATTACTTCAAACGTTATTTTTATTGGAGTCCCGTATTTGAGCAGTTCGGTTTTTAAAAAACAGTTTTTATTTATTCTAATATCCTTCGTAATTGAGGAAACTCAATAAGGAAAATGTGCCCTCCAGGAGTATTCGAATTTGCACTTTCTTCTTTGTAGGAGTAACCACCGTCTAATCTAGTTTGCTTTGACCGTTCGGCTACGGAGTACTTCAAAGTCAAGCGAATATCTACTTTTCCATTGTCGGTTTAAAAAAAAATAGATTAATCTCTAGAAACTGCTTTATATATATATATATATATATATATATATATATATATATATATATATATATCTCGAAACTCTTGATTCAGCTAACCAGTTGAACTTTTCTTGATTTATTGAATATGTGTGTGTGCGTGGACGAAATACAATTGAAAAAAATTTACAATTGAAATAGACTTGTATAGTTACCTTGATTCATTAATCTAGTATGAATTTTTAAAATAAAAATCTGGTATTGATTACACCGGTCGACTTTTTGTTGAGCAATGGGCACATGTTTCTGTGCTATTTTTCACGCTGAATCTGAAATTAAAGTTCATTTTACCTCCAAAATATGACGTTTTCTCTATGAAAAGTAGAGAAGCAACAGAAATCACAAGATTTTAACAAGCTAAGAAGAGAGCAAAAGAACATTTTTTAGGAAGATATCCCTCATAACAGGTCTTAGAATTCATTTTGAAAGTTATTTGAATAGTTTTTCTTGAATGATAAATCATTTTAACATGAAATGAAATGTTTCAACGATATCACTCGTATGGCATATCTCTGTGAATTAGACATTTTGGCCTATTTTAAGCAAAATAGGAATAATATGTATTGAGAAAATGTGATGTGAAAATAAACATATTTTTCAAATTCAGGGTGAAAAGATAACCCAGAAACATGTACCCATTGCGCAACAACATTTGCGTGGAAAATAATGGTGGCCGGTATTCTCTAACCTATTAGTACCCACTGTACCCAAAATGGAATGGTAGCTATTAACAGGATAATAATATAAAATATAGTAGTTCTATCTTAACTAATCATTTTATTTTAACTAATAATTCGAAAGCAAAACGTATCGTTTGAAGACGATAATTGTAACATTATAAACAAAATAAAAGGTATAGCTGGCATGAAAAATAGAGTTTCATCAAGTTACTATTGTAGTCAATTAGCATTATAATCAAGAGATATTACTATTAAATATTATAAAGGATCCGTCCTCTCAAGACGATTCCTCTCTTCATTGCACTTAGAAGGAGAGGTCGATATCATTCCCTGATACCCGAGGCATCCCTAAAGGGAAGTACTAAAGAAGACAGCCTATTTTGTTGCAAATCCGATATATGCGTGGGATTCTCATTTTAAACGTGGTCATGTGCCATATTTCATTCGATATGGACGTGCGGACATGTGCCTCTTTCATCTCCTGATTCAGCAGATAAAGAAGAAAGTCAATTTCCTTTCGAATTTATTAATACTTTCTGCACGCATGTTATTGCATACACATAAAAAGAAAAAATATGTGAACTCTTTCCCATAAAAACATTTCTCTTAACATATGATTATATATATATATATATATATATATATATATATATATATATATATATAGATAGATAGATAGAGTAAAATATTGACAAAAATGCTTTAAAATTCAAAGTGTCAGCTTCAAGAACATCATTCTTGCCACAATCTTTTTATAGTCAGTATATGTTTATAGCTATAATATTTTGTAGAGTATTTATTAGTATTCACAAGTCGCTTCGTACACTTACTAACGTAACGAAAACTCACACTGTTGTTGTTGCTACAAAGTAATAAGAATAGCATGTCTTTGTTATATAAGTACACAAGCAGATTTCGTATATTCTTCTTTTGATATGTAAATCAGGCAATGTCCCACGTACAAATTCATTACTGTATTCGTCGCTAAAGAAATTGAGCGAAATAAAAAATTATAAATTTTGATGTTTCTTACATTGTGTCAACTTATTTATAAAATAAAATAAAATAAACTCCAACATTAATTTTTTAGGAAAACCCATTATTTATTCTATTTATATTCGGACTATTATCACAACGTCATTGTGAGTTCAATACCTGAACAAAGCAGTGTGTACTAGAACTCATTGGAAACAGGGAGAGAAGTCACTGAGCAGTACTAAAAATAAGATTAAGACGATTTCCGTAGACATGAGCAGTGGAATAAGAACAATGTGGCCTCGTAGATTAAATCATGTGGCCAGTTCAGAATTCTCTGTAGGTTGCCCAAAACGATATGCGCCAGATGCAAGCCGAAAAGCGCAACAAACGAAATAAAAAAATAGGGCAACTGTTCGAACATAAATAATGTAAACAACAACAAAAAAACTCTTCATACAAAAATTCAGACAGAAGATAAAATCCAATTCATAAAATTGTATAAGGTTCATCTCTGTCTCAGTCTTTTATTCTTTAAATACTTGAAGCAATTCTTATTAAAAAACAAACAAACAAGCAAAAAACATATTAAACAAAATATATTTTACAATAGGATAAATAATTTTCATATATGCTTATTTTTTTTACTTAATATCTTGAATCTTAGGTGGTGTTCAGTTATACAACTGCTAACATGTCTTTTAGATTTAAATGTTTACCCGATTCCCTATATTCCTTCTACACATTCGATAAATATATAATTAAATTATAATCTTATTTTTGCAGGATGGACTAGTCTTACTAACATTTGTAATATTTAGTTTGATGTTTTGTTATATTTTACTGTTTTGGAAGTCATCCGCTCCCTCACACATTTTCATATCACAAAATTTCTAGCTCTATTTTTGTAAAATATATAAATAAATTGTCTATAAATTTATAGGTTTTTCTTCAATTTTAGGTTTTCCCGTGAAAATGGGGTATTGTGATATGTCTAAAATTGGAAGATGACTGATGTTTTCTTATGGTGAATGAGCAAATTGTAATAAATGTTTAGGTCGTAAATCCGGTTAGCTAGGTACAGGATAGACAGTAATGACTAGCTTCAACCCACTTTTTTTTTTTAGAAAATCAACACTTCCTCTCTGGCCTTGTGCCAAAATTATTGCATTTACTGTAATAAATATCCACTTAAATTTTAATTATAATGTTTCTAAATGTGCCAAAATGAAATTAATATACTAATTTCTCTGTTTTAACTGTAAAGATTAGCGTTCTGATAACAAACTTTTGTTTGTGGAAAGTTCGCAAACAAAAAGTTACGAAATTTGGGCAGTCACTTTTGAATGGACTTCTTTACAAATGTAGAAAAACGTGATAAAAATTTAAAGAAAAAAACATTTTCGGTTGAATTTAAAAGTTGTTTGATTGAGTTCTGGCTGCCTAAATATACTTTATATACTAGTGTGTGTGTGTGTGTGTGTGTGTGTGTGTGTGTGTGTGTGTGTGTGTGTGTGTGTGTAAAGAGTCTTTCGTTGTGTATGAGATGAGCAAAAGAAATCGTCGATACCTATCAAGCTATCATTCCTCAAGCGAGAAAAAACCCACGCCAATACGTTGTTCACTTTCATGCTTATATCGATCAGTTTCATTTACACCAGATTATATATATATATATATATATATATATATATGTGTGTGTGTGTGTGTGTGTGTGTGTGTGTGTGTGTGTGTGTGTGTGTGTGTTTACTATAAAAAGAAAAATTTTGCTACCCTTAACCCAGATTCTTGAATGACTTAAAATGCTAGATATTCTGGGGTCTGCATATATATCGAGAAAATTCCAAGAGGTATGTTACTATTTAATTCCACATTTAGTAATAACCGCATAACATCTTATGCGGACATTCAATAAACATGAATAATAATAATAATAATAATAATAATAATAATAATAATAATAATAATATCTACCCACTTATTTTTTAATCTATGTGTATAACACATTTCATACAAGGCACAGATACAACATTCCACAACAAAGTAGAAACTATCAGAGATTGACACCTTGTACCTTAACTTAACTAGTGCAGATTCTTGGATCACCATCAGAAATGCTGATTCAAACATAAATAAACTTGTCGGTTTTTTAACACTAGTAACCATAGAAGGATGATGAGGATACTATGGATACCACGTGATTAATGACAAGGTTCTGGAGAGGATGCAAATGAAAAGGAAACTTATACTTAACATATGGAAGAGACATCTGAAATTTCTGGGACACGTAATAAGGAAGAAGGACTTGCAGAATATAAAACTCTGGGGAAGGCTAAATGGAAAGAGAGACGGGAAAGCAACGCAAGACATACTTGATGAATTTGAGCGAGTAGATGGCGAAGCAAGGTTTGGGAGAGATATCAAGAAGAAAAGTGTTGAGCGACAAGGGATAGGGGTAATTGGAGATCTATGATCACCTACGCCCTGAAAGGACACGGCACATAATGAAGAAGAACCATGTTAAAATCGAAGGCCTTGCAAAAGGATAGGAGGAGACATGGAAATCCGTTGAATAATAATAGAAAAATGACGACATTATGACTTGGCTTGAAGAATGAGGAGAGTAAAATATCGAAGAAGAGAGTAAATATCACTTGATTCCCAGTGAAAGACAAAAAATACCTATAGCCCGAAAATTCATGGTTAGTAATAATAATTCAAAATTTAAGAGTGAAAACATAAGAATAATATAAATATCGCCGTGCTTCATTTTGTAGTTCTATTTTCTGTTATCAATTGAATATTAAACAAGAAAATATATTATTTCTTTACCAAATATTAACTTTGAGTTTCATATATTTCAATAATCCACCCTCTTTTTTAAATATAAAAGTGACTATCAGTGTTTAAAGTTCATTTTTTCTCTTTCCGTAAATTTACTGTGCATTGTGGTGCAGTGGATATCGGCTCGGAACGAGAAATCAGAGAGCCGAGTTCAAATTCTTGTTGAATTCGTTGCATTCACTTACGCACAAATATCCTTAGAAAAGATATTAACCCATCTGTTTTCCCTTCAGCTATGGGTTAAATAGCAGGAAAATTGGGTTCTGTAGCCTTGGTTGGCAACCAGTCTACCGTAGAAGTAATGGCAACCTTCTGAGGGAAAATTTGCCCAGCCAGCCAGTCATGTCTCTTTCGAGACATGATCGCCCAAGTGTGTAACACGTATGGCATCTAGCTGACTGAAATTTACTGTAGCAATTTCTAGGAACTTGTACTTGGTCAAAAACAGTTCAATAAATGAATGAAAATAAAATAAAATAAAAATAAATCAACGTATTGTAAGTTAAACAACCTGGCGTTTTAAAGAATTTTACTATTTTATTTGAAGAAATTGATTCTATAGAAGCCATTCGCATTTTCAGTGGGTGGATTCCCTTGCCTAATATTTTCTCGAGTTTAAATTCAAATTTGCAGTTTGTTTTTTTTTCAATATCAGCAGAACCATCTCCGAAACTCAGCTTAAATGAAAACAAGCCTGAGAAAAGTATCGCTAAAAGAAATTAACTTACTTTCAAAATTATCTACTTTCCATGGAAGTTAATTTAACTTTCTTTTGGTGTTTATTTATATTTCTATCTCTCTTTTCTATCTTTTCTTTTCTTTTCTTTTTTTTTCTTTCTTTCTTTCTTTCTTTCTTTCTTTCTTTCTTTCAATGCAATAAATGTCCGATGGCATATCGAAAATTCATGGATTAGCTGCATTAACTGATACACATCTACGCTACTGATAAAATCTCTCTCTCTCTCTCTACAGAGAGCGATGGATAAATTGTCGCTTAAATTACGCAAAAAATGAAAATAACACCAAGGTTTTATTTTAACAGATATATTTACTAAAATTACACAAAAATATCTTTAAATAGTAACGAGTAAATGTATTCAATTCAATCGTCATTGGCTTCAACCGTGGCGTCCAGATGACTTCGGAATTTCTTGTATCTCTTCTGTTTAAGTTGGTGAATGCTACCATAATCCTTGTTCATCTTTGGTGTTACAAGAAGTTTTGTTGGTCTCTGGATCAACTTCGTCTGACAAATAATAATCGAAAGGGGATTTAGGTGATGGGGTCGCAGAAATTGTCTGACAGCTATGACTGGGTTCGCCTGCTAGTATGGCATGATGCAAAGTCTTATTGCCAGATATGGAGTCGTCCACCAGCTACTCTTTTGACCCAGAGTAGCACTACCTACTCAAGGTACTTGTTGTAGGCCTCCGTGATGAGCCTAAAGCCATTATTAACAATTCAGGAGTAATTCTTTTCTCATCAGAACGATCAGAGAGAGGGCGATTTTCCGAGCTGCCGTATCTTCTTAATCCCCTTTAAACTCATCCAACTCGTTTGGAATCCTCTGCACTGTTCTCAAATCGAGACCCAAACGTTCTTAAATGATCGTATCGGAACTTTCGGTGCAAATGCCATGCGGTACAGTAAGCCGTTTCCAAATATTTGGCAGAGTGAATTGCGTCATGGTGCTATTTATCTCACAGACCCTATTAATATACAATGCAGGTGACAAAATCAAAAAGAGCAAGAAGCGAAATTAAAAACATAAAATGCCGACAGTTTACCTATCTCACTCAGTGTGCGTATATATATATATATATATATATATATATATATATATATATATATGTGTGTGTGTGTGTGTGTGTGTGTGTGTGTGTGTGCATGCGTGTGTGTGCGTGTGCATGAAAAATTCATATTTTTTATATGATTGATGGCTGAACTCAATTTTAGAATTATTGTATACTTTAAATTCATGGATGATTTCTTTTGATGTTTCATGTTAAATCATGGATGTATGAGATTACATTGTTGCCTTTGAATTGTTTCAATTCTCATGAATATTCGAATATTAAAATGTTTATTGTCTTTGATTGAATATAGTTATATGAATTCTCAAAGCAAAATGAATGGATATAATAAATACTATTACAATATGATCCACCATGGATTTTGATTGACCATAAACGCACTGAATAGCATTACACGTAACGAGTGACTCGAAAAGAGCTCGTTTCAATCATATCTATCCGTATACGAAAGATTTAACTTCATTCGTCGTTTAACCTGAATAGTAAATGACGATTATAATTTTTTATAAATCTAACGATTGTTTGCTTTTCCGTTTGTGGCCGATCAAACAGTGATTAAAACTAGTGTGTAACTTGATTCAAGAATTCTACTGTCTTCCAAGGTGATTTTATGTTGCCACGAGTAAAAATTGCTATATTTGGTTAAAATACAAAGAGGACATCATTTTGCAAGACATCACATTAACCAAAAGCAATCGTTTTGCATTAACTAGCAATAACTGTACTAAATAATAATCTACAAAAAAAGGTAGCGCTTTCTCAGAAAATGTAAAATGAAGAGTTATAAAATGTAATTTCAATGTTTTTTGAGTTTTTATAAAGATAAAAAAGAACAATTTTCTTAATTACTTGCAAGCAACAGAGTAGAATCAGTAAATGATAAGATGTTCAATGAATTCCTATCCTTTTTAGATATGCAGAAAGTCGGGTAAAGTGTTCACGGCTTCTCACATTTTTTATTTTATACTAATTACTCTCGTTGGAACAACCCTATTCCTTTATTCGATATATATATATTTTTTTAATCGTGTCACCCCAAGCAAGGCATTCCACTGCCACTATAGTGCAGGGGGTTACATAGAGCAATTGGGTATAGAAAATGTCAGAAGGAGGGTGATAGACGAGTTAGGATGTACATAGGGAGAGAGTTGAAGAGAGTGGGTGTGAGTTAGTGTGTTAGGGGATGTCTATTGACCCTACATTTAAACTCCTGGACGTTGTAGCCGTCGGGGAAGCAAGCATGCAGTAGGGAAATCCACAGGCGGGAAGTGCGAGGAAAGAAGCTGTTGGAATAGAAATTGCGGTTACATTACATCGGTTTAACTGTAAAAGGGCGAGACCTAGTTGCCAATCTAGTATCTCGTGCAAATTCACATCTAGGTGGCACCAGTGATTTAAGTTCGTCAGAGCAGGTCATGAAAGTATTGATAGAAGAGGCACAGGGAAGCCACGTCACGCCGGTGAGAGAGTGACTGCAGGCGGTCAGCCAAGTCGGTATCAATCACATTACAGATTCTTCGCTGTATTTTGTCAAGAACCCCGAGGAGAATAGCAGGGGCACCCGACCAGAAGTGGCAGCAGTACTCAATACACGGGCGGATGGTAGACTTATATATGTGCAGGATAGATTCAGACGGTAAGAATTTCCGGGCCCTGCACAGATAGTCGACTTTCATAGCAGCGGATTTAGCAATGGATTTGACGTAGTCATTCCACTTGAGGTCCGCTGAGAGTGTCAGGCCAAGCAGGCGTAGTCTTTTACTCTCTGGGATGCAAGCCTGTTCCATGCTAATGGGAGGGAGGTGCGGTTGTCTGTGGTTAATTGTTAATTGACAGCAGCTTCGTTTTGGAAGAATTGAATTTTACGAGTCATTTCTTACCCCATTCCACCACGGATTGGAGGTCCTTTTCAAGCTCGGCAGGGATGTTCGCCTTATCACCAACACCAGATTTTTGATCGAGGCGAGAGTAAACTGTGGTATCATCAGCGTACATGCCTACTTGTGATCTTATGTCATCGGGGTGATCATTGATGTAGAATAGAAAGAGCGTAGGACCTAGGATAGAGCCTTGGGGGACACCCGCGTTTGTAGGGTAGTTCTGGGAGGCATGTCCGTTTAATACCACCTTCAGTGTGCGGATAGAGAGGAATGACTGGATTAAGTCCAACAAAAGTCCAGTTATGCCATAGCTTCGCAGTTTCCGTAGAAGGCCGACATGCCATACACTGTCGAATGATTTAGAGATATCCAAGGCGACGGTTCGCGCTTCACCATTCTTGTCGAGAGCCTGGTATATATACTCGGTGATGGTCGTTAGCATATCAGCAGTAGACCTGGTGAAGCGGAAGCCATACTGTTTGTCCGAGAGGAGCCCGTGGGCTGTGAGATGCTGAACGATCTCGGCATTGGTAATGGCTTCGAACACTTTACCGATGATCGGAAGAAGGCTGATAGGGCGGTAATTTGCGGGAACCGAGGGTTCACCAGTGTTCTTGAATATTGGAACCACAGAAGAAGGACTTCTAACAGGCAGGAAAGCAGGAGGAAAATAGGCAGAGGTTGTAGAGCTTAGAAAGGATAGAGGAGAGATCAGAGGCACATTTCCTCAAGACTATGATTGAGATTCCATCCCCACCACTCGCTTTGTGAGGGTCCAGAAATCAGCGAGGGCGTGATGTGGACGTCATTCAATTGGGCCTCAGTTCTAGATGGGAAATCGGGTGTATGGATTCCAGACGAATCCAGACTCGAATTGGTCGAGAATCTACGGGCAAAGCATTCAGCCTTGTTCGCTGAGGAGGTGAGGAGCTCAAACTCGTTGATTAGTGGGGGTATTGAGGACTTACTCTTGTTAATCACGCTTTTACAGAGGCGCTAGTAGTCTTTGGTACTGAACTTAGAGGATGATATGCGCTGCTTCATTCTGGCGGCAAACAGCATCTTAGCTTCGTTAAGTATCTTTTTACACTTATTACGAGCTGAGGCGAAGAGGCGTCTGTTTTGGTCCGACGCGTGGCTACGATAAAGCCGGAAGAAGTGATTCCGGTGGGCAATGGCGGCCGAGCAAGCGGGCGAGAACCAGGGAGACGAATAGGATTTAAGCTGAAATTTCCTGGCAGGGATGAAAGCATCGATGCCAGCCTTAACCCAGGAGGAGACTTCTGATGCACAGTCTTCGATGGGAAGACAAAAAACATTGTTCCAAGGGACGTCGCAGAGGAAGTCACGGAACGAATCCCAGTCTGCTCTTTGATAGTAGTAGAATATTCTGTTGGTCTGGGTTTCTTGGGTAGGGGTGGAGTGGAACGAGATGTTGACAGAAACTACGGCGTGGTCAGAATTTCCGAGAGGGCAGACCTGTCTAAACTCGCGGGTAAAGAATTAATAAACAAGACTGATAAAATTTGAAACACAACGGTTGGAAAAGGACAATATGTTTTAAGTTTTAAATCTAAATAGAAGATGACAAAATCGAAAGCAAAACGACTCCATGAAGAAATCATGAGACAAACAAAAGAAATTGTAGATGAAGTGTCCTTGTTGCATAAAGGGCATTTAAAAAAGAATAGGAATCCCTATTAGAAACAATCAAGAACAAGTTTATTTGAACGAACACTAATGAACAAGAATCAAAGAAAATAGACGAAAAAGTTATAAAATTATCTATTATAAATACATGCAGAAAAATAGCACAGGAGAATAGATATAGACATGACGAGAAAGAGATAAAGTGATTCACTGAAAATTTTACAAACAAGTTTGACTTGACAGTGAGGACTAATAGTATAATGATATAATAGTATACGCACAAATCAGAAACTGTCGAAAAGAGACTGTACTATAATCATTAACGTAGCTTGTCTGTAGAATGGCATAGTGGTGTATTTTAAAAGACAGGCTAGTAGTAGACATGGTCGACTGAGAGCACTATATGTAATCTAGATGAGAAATTTAAGTATACGTCAAGATTAAGTGACGTTCAACATGAAAATTTATAGAAACTGATCAACAATAATATTCAGAGTGTTAAAATACACCTACAGTTTCAAACAAAATGGGCTCTTTGTTTGAGAGGAAACTTCATCTCTTGTTCTGGACCTTTTTGTCTAGATTTAAATATAGTAAGAACTCACAATGACAACAGCAGTAATCCGAGTTAGCTTTCGACATCTTTACCACTAATAATAAAAATCTCTGTCTGCGCCAGACAACTTTTATTTCATTTACCGCTGTGGCAGACATTGTTTTGTATGTATTACAATTCTGTGGAATTTTGAAATTAATACAGACTCTACTGTTTAGCAAAGAAGACAGTTGTATCCACATGACTGGCACATTTAGAAATATCCTAAGAGCAATGCATAACAATTGACACAATTCAAACGTAAAATGTATTTATTAATAACAAAAGGACTTTCTGGGAGTTTGATGGTCATCAAGCGGATTCAAATCCAGTTCAGTTTGCATACATGTCATTAGGAAAGGCATGAATCCATAATTCATTTCTCTTCCATTCTCCTCACTGGAAAGTGTGCTAAATATCATGATAGCCTTGGTTGACAGACTTCCTGAATGCAAAACCGTATGGAAACCACTCCACTATCATTCCCAAAAAGTCATGGCAAATCGTACATATTTAAGGAAAATAATCTGTCAAATGCTATGATCGCTTTCGTCTTAAAAAGACATGGTATTTTAAAAAAATGAAGCTTGTGATTAAGTAACAAGAACATTTGTTGTCATTTGATCCTTGATCTCAATCGAGATTCACCAGATAAGTTATAGTATAACGGTTTGGCTAGTCTTTAGAAGATAAAAAGTCATGGTTGTATTTAGACTATAACAGCTTGGGTAGCATTTCACGTATAATAGTTTAAGCAGTTTTGATAGGATATTGATTTGCGTAGTGTTTATAGGATAACAGTTTGGGTAGTATTTCGAGGATAGGTATTTAGGTAATATTTATAGGATAAGGGTTTTGGTAGTTTTTAATTGGATTATGCAGTATTTATCAGACATCAGCTTACGTAGTATTTAGAGGATAACTATATATTTATTATTTTGAGGATAGCAGTTTTGACCTTATTTGAAAGATAAAGGTTATAGCATTTATAAGTTAACGTCCTGGGTATTACGATTATAAAGATTAAGGGAGTCACAAAGATTAACGTTTCAGACGATAAAATTTTAGAGTGTACTTAGAGAATATCGGTTTTAGTAATATTTAGAGGACACTAGTTTGAATAGTATTCAGAGGACAACATTTCAAGTTGGATATAAAAACGACTATGATTTTGACAGTATTTAGAGGATAATGATTTGGGTAGTATATAAAGAATTACAGTTTATGAAATATTTTGAAGATAACAACTTATCATTTACAGGAAAACAGTTTTGGTAGTATTTAAAGGATAACGGTTGAGGTATTTACAGTATAACTGCCTGGGTAGTAGTTCGAGAATAACGAATTAGCAGTATTTAGAGGGTAGCAGCTTGAGCAATGTGTAAAGGATAATGATTTGGATAGTATTTAGAGGGTAACGGAGTAGCTAGTATTTAAAGATAACAATTTGGGTAGTACATAGAAGATAACGGTTTCGGTAGTCTTTTAGAGGATTACTGTTTTAGTCTTTTAGAGAAATACTGATTAGGTCGCATTTAGATGATAAGTGTTTAGGTAATATTTAAAAGATAACAGTTTATATAGTATTTCGAAGATAAAGGTTTTGGTACACTTTAGAAAAAATGGTTGAGGCTGGATTTTATAAGATAAAATTTTCGGTAGTCCTTAGTGGATATTAGTTTAGGCAGTCTTTAACGGATAACGGTTTAAGTACACTATAGAAGATAACTGTTTAAGTAATATTTAGAGGATAGTTGTTTAGTAGCATTTAGAGGGTAAATCTAGCTGGTATGTAGAAGAAAACGTTTTGCGTACTCTTTAGAGGATAATTGTTTTGTTAGTATTTAGTTAGGATAACGGTTTAGGTAGTATTTGCAGGATAGTTGTTTGAGTAATCTTAAAAGATAGCGGTTTGAGCAGTCTTTAGAAGATAATGCTTTATGTATTTGCAGGTAACGATGTGTGTAGTTTTAACGAATTTGGTAGTATTTAGAGGATAACAGTTCATGCAGTATTTAAAAGATATGGTTTCGGTAGTATTTATAGAAAAAAGTTTAGATATTTAGAGGTTAACGGTTCAAGTAATCTTTAGAGGATTTAGATAGTATTTAATAGTATTTTGGGTAGCATTTACAAGATTACGAGTTGGGTTGTTTATATATCTTTTTATTTCAGTTTTCAGAAGTCTATAGAAAATAAGTAACTACTATTAAACATAAATGATAACTTACTTTTAATTTCAACATGTCTGTCAATATAAGATGATAAATCTAACTACGTATGTAGTAACAAAATTTCCTGAGATAACTAAATATTTTAATGTTTAGTTTATTATTATTATTATTGTCATCATCTTCGGCGTTGCCATTGTTGTTGTTGTTTATATTACTGATGTTTATTTTTTCTTGCTAATTACAAACAGAAACCTGGGAAGACAACAGTGTTACTACTTTATAGCAGTATCTATGACCGAGCGCTCATATTCGAGTATGCTTGTCTGTTAGGGCGGTTAATTAATCTCCGTTGCAGGTGTCCGCTCAGAGCAAACCTGTGGTTTTTACTCAACTATGCTGAGCGGCCGACTGTGGAAGTGACCATGTCCCAGTCATCTGCAAACTAAGGATAAAACTCCGGAGAATGAAGAAGCCCACCACATCACCAAGGCTGCAATAAAACACGCTTGTGAACGACCTCACCCTGCAGAAAGAATACACTAACAGCGTGAGAAAGAAACATGAAGAACAATTTGGAAAAGGACATTCAAAATGGGACTCACTAAAGGAAGCGATAGTGACTTCAGCGAACAACATTGCCCCAAAGGAAATCAGACGCATAAGAAATAACGAGTGGATGACTAAAAAAGATTCTCCACATGATGCAAAGGAGACAAAAAATAACGTCAAGACATGGAGGAGAGTACAAGAAACTACACAGGGAGATAAAGAACAAATGCAGACAGGCTAAAGAGGAATGGCTCAACAACAAATGCGCAGAAGTAGAGAGACTGAGCAGAACCAATAAAGCAGAGATACATAAAGACATAAGAGAACTGACAGGACAAAAACCTGCTCCTCAACAGGATGCATAAAATCTAAGGATGGAACAATCATATTGGAGAAAGAGGAAATACTCTAGCGATGGGAAGAGTATATAAAGGATCTTTTTGCAACGGGAGAGAACAATAAAACATACACAAGGAGGAGGATGGACCGGAGATATTATAATCCGAAGTGGAAGCTGCAATGGCCAAACTGAACAGAAATAAAGCAGCTTGTCAGCGTCGTAATAGAGCTGCTGATAACCATGAAAGAATATGGTATAGAAAAAATTACCGACATAATAAACGAAATTTATAATAGTGGAATAATACCAGAGTTTATCATTGTATTATGTATTATCATCATATTGTATCTCTATAATGAAATTGTTTCTTAAAATAAAAGTGGCGAGTTGTTTTGTTTATTGAAATGTGCCGATTTATTTTTCAGTGATTCAATGAACATTATTAACATGTAATTGGGTAATAAAATCACGATTTCACTAATTTCGCTCGCCGTTAATTATACGATATGACGCCATTTCATTCACAAACACTCAAAGGAAATCATTTATGAACTTTCCTAGTTAAACATGAATTCGTTTTTAATTCGAATTTGTTGACTGAGAACGAGCAAAACGTTTTCCACGCTGTTTAATAAAATTAACGACACTAGATTTTGCAACTTGAATCTTTTCCCCAAATAATTACAGCAATTTCTTGTGACTTTTCCTGTTTACCAAACAATAGCATTTCAAGTTGGTCAAGTGAACCTTTTATGGAAGAATTACTGTAGAGATGTCCAAAACCTTATTTATGGCGACCAATTCCAAATATATTGCACACGGACACGAGATAAAATGGTTCTTATAAAACTGGACATGTTTTATGAGATTTTTACATTATCCAATTGAAGGCTTGTTCACCGATTAAGACCGCTCGCTTACTATCACAAATAAATTTAGACACAAAACAACACCCACGCTTAGCGATCGGTTTACTGCTGTAGCGACGACTTCGTACGTGTTCACGCACACATACTCACATTCACACTCATTCACACACATATACACACACACTTTTGTGCATTTATCCATATATTGATTAGTAACAGACATTCTGTATGAATGAATTGTAAAACATACATATATTTAAACGATATAAAGTGTTAAGATGTGTAATTTGGGTAAGTTTATTTTTCCAATGAAAAGCTAAAGCAGGTGAAACGGAATCATTTATGAAGATATCTGTAAACAGTTCCAAGTGGGCACATGTTACCATGATGACGAGCAGATGTAGCGGATGGAAACGGCTTGTTGTCTACTCGGTTATTTACAAACTGACTATTTATGTCATCCATTAGATCACGGATTATATTATGTCATTTATTTGATCACGAATTATATAAACAGGATTCATTAAAACACTAAATAACATTGTTACACTGACACGAAATTATTAAACAAACCTATTCACAAAACTTTCATTCACATTCACTGTTTATTGTGGTACTGTATAGTTTTGCTGTAATACGAAAAATTAAACAATAAACAACTTTTTTTCCCAATCATCGTTTTCTATTGCCGACACGTTGGTTAAGATGTTGGTTATCATAGCTCTCCACAATTTCTTGTCCTTTACAGCACTTAATATTTTTCTTTTTGTTATCTTTCCTAAGCATCGGTCTCTCATCAATTTTCTCAAGCTCACTAGGGAGGTTATGTGTTTCCCTCTGTCCCCCTTATCTTTATTCTATACTTTCCAAGACCTCCTTTTTCATTATGTGACCTAAATGTTAAGTATAAGTTTTCTTTTAGTTTTCATTTTCTTTAAAACTTGCACGCATGTTTGATGCAAATTCTGTTGAACCACATCCCTGTTGCTTTAAGTCTCTTCTATTAAAGCGATTGTCTAGAATTTACTACCATATATGATATTGGGGACTGATATTACATAACAGTTCAGAATTTTTTTTCTAACCATTTTATCTGTTCCTTAATAATTTATTTAACTTTTGAAAGGTATTTTCCGCCATGCCATTGCATTTTCGGATTTTAAGTGTCGCACTTTCGGCCCTCTGTTAAAACTCTTCCTAGATATATAAAATGTTTTGTTTGATTTTAGTATCTTTAATTTGTAATTTGTATGCATTGACTGTTCTTTTTGCTAACAATCATGTATTCAGTCTTCTTGCCATTGGCGTTTTTGCTTTCCTTCACTAACTTCCCATAAAGTTCTTGTAGTTTCTTTTCTGTTTATGCTATCTACTTTGTGCCATATGTATAGCTTACGTTGTTAAGATTCTAAATTAATGAATATTCGTAGGAATTCTAATTCATTTTCTATCGCTTTTGCAAAAACATTAGTCATTGTCTACAAACTAAAATATTTTGGCACGGAGTTAAATTTTAATCATGTAATTTTGCAATTTTCACCTAAAATTGATTTTTATGAATTTCTGGTACTCAGTCTGTGCATTGAAACTGATCAATAAAAGAGATTGTCAGAAGTTAGAAATTAAGACAAGCATTAATGTCAAACTAGGATAATTAGCTGTATTATCTGCATAATTCCTACTAATTTTTAGCGATTTTATTCTTAAAATAAAGTTCAACAAATGGTACACTTTCAATTTTAAAATAAAATGGCTATTACGTGTACTCAAATAGCTGAAGGATTGGATCAGCATCGAATTACTGATAAACGCTGATAGTTATGTCAAATCTACGTGTATTTTTATATCTATCGATCTCTCTACAAGTGTTTATATTTACACTATATTTTATTATTGTTTTTATCGTGTTTTTATTCTTCAAAGTTCTTTTTTGTGGAGCCTTATTAGAATTATTCTGTATATACCTTTTGTGCTCTCTGATTGTGCCTATCGTTGAGTCTCTCAATTCTACCCAGTTCTATGTTATGGTTATCGGATCGTGTCTGTCAACAAATTTCAGTTCGTTTTTTTTTATGTATCATGTTCTTCACTGCAATAATTACAAATTCGTTGCATCAGTCATTAACTGTTCAGAGATTTCCTGCAGCCAATCTATTCATTATATTTAATAAATGCATTGACTGCAGGAAAAATCTGAACAATTAATTAGTTTTTGTAGAAAAATAATTTAACACACTAGCTTCCGATTTGAGTTCGGCCTTCACTAATGTTTATAACTTCTTGGTCGTGTTGCGTATGCCAGTATGCAGACAAGCGTGTGTGCTTGTATTGTCTAGATGGCCATGATGCCGTTTTTGTGGATGCAGACAAATGAACACGTCATTGCACTCTTTCTATTTCAATGGCGTTACTTATGTCTGGATGCACAGAAACGTGTACTTTTTACTATTTTACTAGTATTGTAGATTGTGGTTGCCCGCATGGGAAAGGGTAAGTGTACTTTTTTTGTTTTTCAATAGTTGATGCTCGTGTCTAAAAAGGATTCTACGCTTTCGGTGCTATTTCTCGTATCTGTATGCAAGGAAACATGCAACTCAACTGATTCTGGTTTTATTTCTTGTGTCTGCATACAAATGAATGTTTCTTTTTAGTGTTCCTATGCCCTTGCTGTCGTTTCTTATCTCTTCAGGCCGAGGAAAACAGAATTTTGTTATTTCTCTTCACTGTTATTCCAGTAAATAGAAATTGCAAAATTCTGTCTACTTATTACATGAAGCAGGCAGAAAAGCATGAAACCGATGTTAAGAGAAAAAAGATATGCTATGAAAAAAGATACACATTTATTCAATTGTATTACAAACTGTGTTCACTGTAAAGTGATGGCAATTTATGACATAACGAAGTCTATCAAAATTTCTCAGATGAAAGGAGTGATTATTGTAGTAGTGTCTTGCAAAGGTTTGGAACCGCCCCTTCAAAGTAAATCAGAAAAAATATTGTTTTCAGTTTAAAAATTCTGCAGTCTCTTCTTTGTACTAACCTACTAAATAAAAATATGTATTAAGCGAATTTGATATGTTAATGTTTATAAATAAAGTATTTGTCTTTTATCAATGCCTATAATCTGAAAATATTGATGCTGCAAGGATGTTTCGTAGATTATGCTTGATTCCTTATGGTAAAATTACTTTTATATCATATGTGATGAGAGCTTTTCATTTTATATTCTTACTTCTCATAATATTCAACGTATTCTCTACTTAAAATTGATGAGCGCTGAATTGGATGGCCATTCCATGATCCTGAAATCATTTTTTTTTTTTTACAGATAACCATTCTGCGTAAAATTCATACCTAATAAAGAATGCAATATTCTGAAGTAGAAAATATTTGATTTTCATGATTTGGGTTGGAATTTCCCAAATTTTCAATGATGCAGTATCCTGATTCATTCGGACTCATTCTCTTGTTTTTGTTGCCACTTATACCTATGGCATTATACCTACTTAAAGCCAAACCCGAAGCAAAAACTAAAATAAAAGGGCTGAAAAAATACAGACATACAGGTAGTTAAACAGACACACATCCAAACATCTTGCCTTATATATATATATATATATATATATATATATATATATATATATATATATATATATTATCGATTTTCTGCACTATTGTAAGAACTGCAACCTTGAAACATGTGAATATCGTTTCTTATGTCTTTGTCTATGGGTGTATCCAATTTGATTAAAATCGGACCACTACTTCTATAACCCGATTTTTTCGATTATCGATTTTCGATATTTATCGGGGGTACCTCGACACAAAACCTAGCTGAGAACACTCGCTTATAGTACAACTGTGTAAATTTTCAAGAAAATCGGTTCAGCCGTTTCGGAGTCTATAGGTAACGGACACACACACACACACACAGACACACACACACACAAAGTTCCATTTATAAATAAGTTTAGATATATGGAGTCAAGAAGAAAATGATATCTCTACGACAATTAAATGGGCAATAATTAAAAAAAATTATCTTTATATAACATTATTAATAGGTATTGTAAACTGTTTAGAAGAAATTATTGATAATAATTTTTAATAATCAAAATAAAATATAAAATGAGAAAAATGAAAATATGGGTCGATGTTGACATTTTAACAAATATTTATTTTGTTACTTAAATACTAATATAACGTAATGCAACATAAAAAATTCAAAATTGGAAAAAAAAGTTATAACTGGAAAGAAATTACGTTGTTGAATGAACACGTAAGCAAATGGAAAACTCATCAATATGCATGTGTCCATAATGGGACTGTAAAATAATGAAAAATTAAAATGTAAAAAATAAAATAAAATAAAATGCGAAATTCACAAAATAAAAAAAAAATCGAAAATATATAAATCAATGCACCCTTAAAGAGTAGATGTTATTACGAAACTTTGGCAGTTAAATAATGTTTCTGTTTTTTAAAATAATAATAATAATAATAATAATAATAATAATAATAATAATAATAATAATATATACACAGAGAGAGAGAAAGAGAAAGAGAGAAAGAGAGAGAGAGAGAGAGAGAGAGAGAGATCGAAATCCGACAAGATGATAAAATAAATGAAGAACAAGGTAGGAAACATATCTCAATCTAACATGTATCAATTTTATTAAAGCTTCTCCATAGATCTAGTTATAGATGAGAAATGAAACATTGCAAAGTTTTTACAAAGAGACAGCAAATAGGAATGTTGTTTGGGGATGATTCTTATTGGTCAGATATGTGTAACATATGATAAAGCAATCTATGATTATCTTTAAATTTATCAAATTTATCGGCATTTATCAAATAACGTGTACAAAAGGAAAACATTGCATGATCTAAAAACCCGGATATACGAACACAAAAGAGACTTACTTTTGGAAAACGTTCTCTCTTGTAATACATCGAAACGACGTGGGACATAAGTTTGATTTCTCTAATGCCAGCTTGATTAAAAAAAGAACATAACCTTTTAAGAAGAAAGTATTATGAAAACATAATAATAGCATTACTACCAACTATAAACACTCGCTTAAAACATTACATTACTTCACCATCTTTCTACTGACCTATACTTCAAGAATCCAATTTATGTCTGCCAAGAGATAAAATAATAATATAACAATACTTCCATCTAAATAATAACAAATATTATTCTCTGTACTGTAGAATATTCTACATATTACATAAATATAATATTTTAATGTACAATTTTTTAAATAATATATAAAAATTAGCAGCTTTTATACATTAATTAGGAAAAAAAATCAATGAAAGATTCCAACCGTAATATTTATTACATCCATGACATATATATATAATACTTCTGGATATCATTCTAAATAATTCATAATATTCTCTATATACATAATATTCTATATATTACATAAATAATAATTATTGTTACATAATCTTCTTCTTCATGTGCTGTGTCGCTTCAAGACGTAGGTGATTATTGACTTCCACTTGGCTCTGTCTCTTGTCTCTTTCAACACTCTTCCAGCACATAGAAGATTCCAGTCGCAAAGAATCATTACGTTTAATACATAAAAATAAATAATATAATACTTCCGAATATTATTCTAAATAATTAATATTTTAATATTCTCTATATACATATCTATATATATATAAAAGGTAATCTGTGAGTCTGTATGCATGCCTCCTTTTTTAAGCTACGCCATTCAAACTTTCTAGGGACACATATCTACAGGAAAGCCAGGTCGACACATACTTTTTGAGTTTAAGTTCAGTAATTTTCCTTTTCGCACTTTTGACCAATGGAGCCGATTGTTTACATTTGCTCCGTAAAACATCTAAGATCTAAGATGGTTACTAGATTACGTCAAAGAAATCAAATCACACGTGTCAAATGCAACTAAAAAAAAATATTTAATTTTTATGCCGACGTTTTAAAAATTCATTTGGTCAACAAAAAAATGTAAATATTTTCCCCCGTAATTTTGAAACAAAATAAATATTTTAAAAAAAGTATTTTTTCAAACAAAAACAAAATATGTAAAAAAAAAATAGCCAATGGTTAATTTAATTATTTAAGTCTTTTTTTTTTCAGATTTAATATTTCATACTTCAGAAAATAAAATTTTAAAAAAAGAAGCTTTTTTTCGCTAAATATTTCATGTCCGTAATTCGTGTGGCATTCATGTAACTTTTTTCTCTAAAATTAAATGTCAACATTTTTAAATATTCTTCGAAAATTTCTGAAATTCATTTAGTCAACCAAAAATGTAAATATTTTCCCCAGTAATTTTGAAACAAAAACAAACGCAGTGTTGTTTACAATGTTACACAAAACATCAACTCACGTTTACGCACAACAAAAGAAAATAGATGTTTTTAATGGAATTTTTAAAAAAATTTTAAACAACAATTTTTTATATAATTATTTTTTTATATAACTGAGTTTTAAAGTGAGGCGGCGACTACAAGCGCTCGGAAATCGCAACATGCTTGCTTCTAATTAAAAAATATTCGGGCAACGCCGGGCTATGATGCTCGTCTTATATATAATATTTCAATAAATAATGGATATTGTTCTAAATAATAAATTTATATTAGTAGTATAATATATATGAATTCAATGATAGATCCCAACCGCCAAAACTTATTACATTCAATTTTTTTTTCTGAAAATTAGAAAGATAACATTTATTTGTATACATTTTTGGCAACAATTTAAACAGAAACGTACTCATTTTATCAAACACATATACCGTAAAGTTACCGACCAACAAACACATACAACGTCCATAGTTTATATCACATGACACGCCTGTTATTACACACACATACATACAAACTGACAAGTGTTCCTATACATACATACACTTACAAAATTTTTGCACATACACTCATTTAAAAATAATCGTCTATTGCTTTCTTGTGGTGAGTGGATATCGGCTCGGAACGAGAAATCGGGGAGCCAAGTTCGAATTCCAGTCGAATTCATTGCATTCACTTACGCGTAGATACCCTTGGGAAAGGTATTAATCCGTCTCTTCCTTCCAGTTATGGATTAAATAACAGGACAGATTGGGTTCTATAGCCTTGGCTGGCAACCAGTCTACCGCAGAAAGCAATGGCAACCTACTGCGGGATAATCTTCTGCCCAGTCAGTCATGTCTCTTTCAAGCGTGTTTCACGTAGGGCACTTAAATGACTGACTGACACATATCTGACCAATAAGAATCAAGTCCAAAAAACATTTCAATATACTGCTTCTTTATAAAAGCTTTTCAATTTTTCATCTTTATTTCTCATCTTTAACTAGATCTCTGAAGACGCAAAACATGTTAGACTGAAACACGTTTTCTACCTTGTTTTTATTTATTCTATAATACGTATATATATATATATATATATATATGGTTGCCACACTCACACATATATATATTAGTCATCCGCAGATAGTCCTGTTTCGCTGTTTCACAGCTCATCAGTATGGTTAGACATCCGATTGCTTCGGGCCAGGATTGAAACCCGATCGAATTATCATCAGTCGGAGAATCTAATCTCTCTCTCTCTTCTCTCTCTCTCTTCTCTCTCTCTCTCTCTCTCTATATATATATATATATATATATAGAGAGAGAGAGAGAGAGAGAGAGAGAGAGAGAGAGAGAGAAGAGAGATTAGATTAGACTCCGACCGATGATAATTCGACCGAGACAATCTTGTCGTCGTCGTGTCTAACTGAGCGTAGACAACTGAAACAGGACTATCTGCGGATGACTAATATATATATGTGTGAGTGTGTGCGTCTGATTGAATGACATAGACAACTGTATTATGATATTGAAGGTTTTTGAATGCATACATAGAAATAAATTTGATCACAATTTTGATCTAAAAGATGTCACACTGATAAAAAGAGAAAGTAATTTACTCAGAAGGAAAACCCTCGAGTGTGCCACTATTAAATCTTGTCAGAATATGAATCTACGCCTCAGCTTTTTCCTAATCTCGCTTTTCCTGAAAGACTTACTACTTTCCGAAGCTATCATAAGCAAGCACTACTATGTTGAATATTTCTCGTTTACTTTTTGCCAGACCTTGAATTATGTCACTTTGTGTTCTCCACGTTATCACTGAAAATAATTCACAACCCACACACACACATATTGAATCAGAGAAAGTAATTTGCTTTTCGCCTTATCCTTATCGTCTTTTCTTATTATCTCTTCGTTTGTATTCTTTGTATACATACCAATAAAAAAGCATTTATTCTATTAACAATCTCTATTGCTGCACATGGGCGTTATACTTATCTTTTAGGTAAGGTCTTTACCTTGAAATCGTCACTATTATTAACACAATGGGCCGAAATAGAAAGTAAGCAGGCATCATCTCTATTAGATAATAAACTCAACATCATAGCATCAGAGTGCAAACATCGATATGAGCAATATTCTGCCTTTAAAAATCCACTTTGAAAATAAAGTCTTCATTGAAACCTTAAAGTTCCCTATCGATGTCTAAGTGCATTCATCAGCTCGACAACAGTTTGATCAATCAGAGTGGGTACTAGAACAGGGGAAAAGTAATTCAAAGAATTAAAAAATAAAATAAACACCTGAAAAATGATTGTTCAGTCTGAATTATATAAGTTATCCTAGCTAGGAAAAACGTTATTAGTGTGTTTTTAGTCATGTCATGAGTGGATAACTGGTAAGAGTAATTATAATAAAGATCTATTATTTATAGGAGGGAGATAAGATAACCGTTGCGGTGGTCGTAATAGCAGTGATGTTAATAAAATGGAGACATAAAATGGAGATTGTATTGGTAGATTAAATGTAGGCTTGTAGAGTTAGTGACGATCTAGCATGAAGAATGATGTTAACTCTTATCTGTATGGATTTTTCACCACTGATGATGGTTACATCTGTAACTTTTGCTTCACTAGATTTATCTCCTTTGAACTGGCCGTTTAAAAAGATTGCACGTAAGAAAAAACTATTATTGGTGTAACCTATTATTAGTAAAAATTTAACTGTTATTTTTAACGTTATGGGTTAACTAATAATGATAAAAATATCAATGATGTAAGTAATGTTGAAGAGGTGATGAATGCAATATTTGGGAATATCTTGATAGCAACAAATGGGTTTTATGATAGCAGTCACTCATTTTGATCACTGATTTTGATTTGATAACGATGGCTTCATTAGAGTTGTTAAAACTTTGCTCTTGATAACTGTGTGAAATACTAGGGAAATACTAGCGGTTGGTAGCAAAGGTTTTTAGAAGAATACATTTCATCAAAGAAAAAGCGGATGGTGTCTCCTACTTATTTCGTGTCATTTTCATGGCCAACTCTTCTTCCCATTACATCTTGAGCTTTAAATTTTCTCGTAACAGGTTTAAGCCTGCAATATTAAACTGATTGACTCTTAAACTCCAACACTGTCTAGACAAACCAGATATGCAGTGGTAGATGTTGTTACTACAGTTAAAATATAAGTTACTGTCTCTTTCTTTCTTTTCTCATTTTTCATTGTTTATTATTATTTTGATATTATTTTATCAACATCTTTTCCTCTTTTCCACCTTCCTTCAAGATTTTCTAATTCTCTTAACCATTTTTCTCTCTTCTTTCTCTCATAAACATTTGTTTCTCTTTCTAAAATTTTCATATAAAATATTTTTCACTGTGATTTTTCGCCGCATTCGTTCATGTTTTGTAATTGTCTTCCTTTTTCTTTCTTTCTTTCTTTCTTTCTTTCTTTCTTTCTTTCTTGTTTTCTTTTTGTATTCTTTATTCATTCTATCTTCTTTCTCTTCAATTTTAAATATTAAATCTTTCTTTTTGTCGCTTGTTCCCAATACAGATTTATTTTCAAATATTTCTTCTCAGACATTTTCTGCATTCTCTTCAAGCGTTTCTCTTTTTCCTATATTGATATTTCTTTCTTACACACAATTTATTTATCAGTTCCTCCACCCCACTCATTTCTTTCCTGATATTCCTTGATACACAATACGAATAGCGCTAGAAAAATGCCCTTTTACAACTAAATCATCAGTGACTTAACTCTACAGTCTACACACACAAAAAGAAAATTTATAAAAAAAAAACAAAAACATTCTCACTTGTTTTCTGTCGAGACGAAATTTATCTTTTACTTCATTTATTTTCTCTCATTTTGGCCCTTTTTATCGTTGTTGTTGTCCTGTGTCTGAGAATTTTTACGGTAATTTTTTGTAGTTCATTACTTTGCCATGTTGTTTTCCTCTCAACTATTTGAAGGTCGTTTGATTTTAGCAGACGATTGAAAAGGAAAAAAATGAAGCCAGTCATTATACGTCTATGTATGTTTGCGTGTATTCATCTAATCGTCATTCTTTGAATGCATGTCTGATAAGAAATGAGTGTATTCGTGCGCATATCCACATATACGATTATAAATATCAGTTCGTATATTGATCTCATTCTATGTCTGCATGTGTGTATGCTTGAACGTATATTTCTGTGTTATATGTGCATACACGAATGCATGCATGCGGATAAGAAAACTGTTGTTCACATGCTGTTTGCTACTTTCCATCATTTCATTCGTTTTTTTACTCGCTTTTCTTTCTTGTCTGTGAAGGTACAGAACCATTACGTGTTTACATAATGCGTGTGGCAACGTGTCAATGTTTACATATGTGTTTGGAGAAGATAGATATTTCTTTTGTTTCACGTCTGTCTTGTCCTCGTGGCAAACTACAGACTTCTGTTATTCCAATGTTGTTATGTGACATGATAAATGCAACTATCTATCTATCTATCTATCTATCTATCTATCTATCTATCTATCTATCTATCTTGCCCACAACTGGTCTTTAACAGATTTTAATATGCAAGATAAAGTTTTCTTAAAACCGATATTATTCAGTCGGTATTAGTTAAAATCCTCGAGTATATTTTTATAATAAATGTGTGAATTTCATTTTATTATCACTGCTTCTATTGAGATAACGATATATATTTCTAAATATCAAGAACAGTATTGAGGAAAATGTATGACAAAATGAAAAAAGTTTTCTTGTGGCGCGTTTCGACATTTAAGACTTCATCGGACTAAATTTGTTACACATACGTACAAACGAAAGATATTGGGAATTAAATTGTTTTTTAAATTAAAATTTAAAAACATCTAGCCGATTTCATTTAGATTATTTTTCTTTCCATTACTTTTGTTAATAGATATGTGATAATAGAAATTCTATTAGGAATAGTGAAATGTAAGAACCCAGGCGCATATTTACTGTAGTTGACCTTGCAATCAAGGCACTCGCTAGACATTTCATCTGAGTGAATTGTTTTCTTCTTTGATGAGAGTAACATTGTTTATGCCAAAATTGTGGCCAGTCCCCTTTCGGTGGCCAAGCAACGCATTTGATTCATTGTTTTCTAACATGCCTCTTTTGTATTCATATAATCTTTTACATAAAAGGTTCCTTGAGATTTATCCTATGTATTTTTTGTGACAATTATTACAGTTGACCGAGTAAATTCCTCCTGTAATAATTGACGATAAACTTCTAAAGGACGAAATGCGTCGCAAGAAAACCTTTTCCACTTTGTCAAACATGTTTCTACAACTGCTTTTATTAGATGATGTGAGATTTCATTATATAACGAATTATAATTACATTAACGTAAACTTGATGCTTTGCAACTAGTTCTAATTTAATTATTTTACTTTTGTATTGATCAATTATTTGATCTATTGCATTAAAAAAACAAAAAATCTTTATAGTATCCAAATAGTATTAAACATTTGATGGTAAATCGCAGATAAATCACTCAAAGTAGAACCTCAATTTCAAAATGTTATTCAAGTTTCTAATGAGGTCGAATGAACAAGCTCGCTACTTAATGAAGCGATTAAATTTGAAAACTCTTTTATTGAGAGATCCGTTAGTTTCCATTGCCAAATGTGATGTCGTACATAAAATTAACCTCCTGTTTTAAAGTGTTTGGCTTCTTTAAATATGATTCTACATGCATTCTAAACATCAATGTATATCTGAGTTGTCCTATTAACGCTTTCTGGAAGTCGCCATAGCACTTCTCAATAACACCCCAAAAATAATACCACCACTGACTTGTTGATGTATCAACCTGTAAGCAGCCTTCTAGCCCATAGAGGATAGCATAGTATTCTTCTGTGTAAAGAACAGTTAAAAATCGCTTTTTATGTATTTTGTTGTACATTTTATTCAGGTTTTCTTGCATACATCTTTTAAAGAAACCTAATGTTCAGTTTCACATGTTTGCGACTTGATTTATGATTTGTGACAAAACCATATTGATACAGTGCCTAAAACGTTCATGGATCTTTTTATTAATTTTATTATTTTGTTAATTTTATCTTGATATAGTAAAATTTTAATCTAATTTTAGCTTGATATAGGACACAGATCTTCGAGAGAAAATATTCAACTTGTTCCTATTAAAGATGAATTAAAGATATGCAGGAGCTTTAACGAGCTTCTTCACATTGTCTTAATTCGACTATTTGAAGTTAAAGAAATGTCTGTCTGTCTGTCTGTCTGTCTGTCTGTCTGTCTGTCTGTCTGTGTAAATGTGTGTGTATGTGTGTTAATGCTATCCCAAAGTTATTGTAGTTTTAGAAATGAATCTATTTTCCAAGAATACCGACTTATCCTAAAATGACTGCCTCGATCAGATCAGTTCTCTTGAAGCTTGAAATTTAAATCGTTTTCTATGTTGCCTCTGGTTGTATTTATGATAAAGAAAATCATTTTGAAACATTTACCTCGAGAACACTAACCATGGGTATAGAGTACCCAGCGCAAATGACGCCATTTTAATTACAATTCAATTACAATTTTCAGTACCTGATTTTCTTTCCTAAATAATGTTTTTCAGTTCCAATTAATGTTAACTCAAAGAACAAATTTTGAAGTACCTGCATGTAAAATATTTCAAATAAAAAGTTATACTTTCTAATTTTATTGTATTATCCAAATCTTTATTCGATATTAATTATCTGTTTTCTATAACCATAGAAATTCCATGGTTGATAGTTTGGGACTTCATATTTGAAGTTGGATAAATTGTTAGCATTCATTAAAAGCAGTCATAGAGTGCATTCCGTGTTATAATAATTTTTCATATATTTTTTATGGCATATACTCTTTTTAATTGCGTAGAGTGGAACTCGTGGAAATTCTAGGGTGTTATTTAATTTTCCTTATTGAAACTAATTCATTTATGGCCAGCATATTTTATATTGTTATATTAAACGATCTCCAGGATGAGAAAGTTAAAAGAAAACTCCCTTACTCCGATTAAAAAAATAAACCCAACTTTACTCAGATTAAAAACTTGTAGAACATTTTGAATAGGAAACTTGACTTGATGATTTGACTTGACTTATTTATCAGTAAATGATTAATACTATTTTTCATACTATGAAGTGTTTTAAAGAAATACATTCTGAAATTTACTCTCCCTGATGCTACTATACTGAGAATTTGTGAGCAGGAGACAGATAAAATATTTGATGGGGGTCAGGAGGCAGCCAAATTACAGAACGTAACGGATGTAACAATATTATAATATGCTATTTTAGGAAATACCCACGATAACAATGTATTAACAAATCTATTTTTATTTCAACCCGAATATAACTTGTACTGATTTAAAACTCAAAACAAGAGGCTAAACATCATAAATTCTATAGAAAAACTCTCTCAAAAGGGGGTAAATGATTACAGAATTTCTGATCGACGAAAAATTTCGTATCGCGAAAAGCGCAAAATCCCATGATTTTACAAATGAATTTGCTTTATTTAAGTGCGTCTAATTTGCAAAAGGACTTCTGCAATTTTCAAACGAACAAATCCTGCCACCTAATTATATTTCTTTATTCTTATTTCTAGCTTACCTGAACATAACACCGTTGACAATTTTACAACGGACCAAAAATGCCGACGACCCAAAAAATGCAGCCCCTTAACAGCACCGCCCTGGAGAGACCACCTCTTCCGTGCCCCCTTCCCTAGCCATGAAACTGTGTAAAACCCTTAGTTTTAGAATATGTATTTTTCAATTCTATATGTATCTCAGGATGATGCCTTCTGAATGATTCCTGTTGAGAGAAGAACATTTCCATGCGGTTAACGCAATAAGAGAAAACATTATTTTATCTTTATAATATTTCAATATGCTACTTTACGTTACAAGTGTGCATGTGTGTTTGATATGATGTGTCAGTGTTTTATTCCGGTCACCTTACTTGGATGCAATATATGCGTTTGTATTTTTGGGGAACTTGAATGGACGATGTCAATTTGCACGGCTGAGGTAGACCTGTGCATAATGAATTTTGGTGCGTCTTCTGGCTATTTTAGAAAATTCCCTGCGTAAACGATATTTTCCAACATCCCACCACACACACGGGAACGTACACACACACACACACACACACACTCTCTCTCACTCTCTCTCTCTCTCTTTATCTCTCTCTTTCTCGCTCTATTTCTCGCACTCTTTCTCTTTAAATCAATTGACTTAACTTCCCTCTTTCTATTTTCTAGTACTTCCTTTATTCTCCCACCCACGTTTGTGGCCAGAAACACTTGCAACATAAAAAATAGTCGATAAATAACTATTAAAAGAATATTGCACAGTCATTTGTGATACGATCTTTGTTGTGTACTAGATGAACTCGTGCAGAAATCAATCAAATCGGCTCACTAATCAATCTAGTAGATTGATCGATTTCATTAAAGTGTGGGAGGGGATATTTATATCACAGATTTTACAGTTTGTTTTTGGGAAACTGTTTAAGCCAGCAAATTTGTAGGATTGTCCATTTCAATAACCAATTACGAGATCGATCACGAAACAATTTTTCTTTCTTCTTCTCTGCGCAGTGTCCTTACAGGATATGAGCGATTATGGCACTCCATAACTTCCTGCCCTTTGTATCTCTTATTAGTGTTTGTTTTTTCTTTACAGTCACACCACTGCCTGTTCGTTAGGTAAATTACTCATTGTTTCCTTCGTCCCATTATTATGCCTTCGTGTGAGTGTCAAATTTCCAGAACATTTTCTCTCATTATGTATCTCTGAAATCTCTTTCTGATTTATGTATAATTGTCCTTTTGAATTTATCCCTTAAAATGTATTTTTTTGTCCACAATATTCTCAGCTTCCTTCTGTAGAACCCTATCTCTGTTGTTTCAAGATTTCTCTTCATTTCTGATGCGATTATCCGTGTAGTAGAATTAATATTACGCGGTTCAGCACTGTTTCTTATAAAATTTTCCTGTTTCTTAATACTTTCTTTAGTTTTTGGATGGCACCTTTCATAGCGCCTACGATTTCCATGTTGCTTTTTCCTTCATCTGTTAAAACACTAACCAAATATTTAAACAAGTTCACATAAAAAAAAGAAATATATTTACCGTAAATGGAGTTTATTATTGAAGCATTGTATTCTTCCGAAATAGACTGACAGCATTAATCATGGAGCATGGAAACACCCAACTGATCACTCGTAAATTACTTACGAACATCAAAATTGACAACCTCGACGTATTCTCGTGTATCATAGGCGGTATTATTGAAATAATTAGTATGTAAATAGGACTGACTCGTATCCAAAGCATGTACGTAGGGATTTATAGTATCCTTAGTATAGGAATTATTGGTATGCGGAGATGCTTAGTACAACTATTAGTTTTTCAGAAAGAATGTGCAAGTATGACTTATGTGCTTTGTCTATACTTTTAAGATGATGTATTATTTACATTATTTACATTGTTTGGCCTAAACGGCATAAACATGGCAATAAAGATGAGGACAACAGTCTGAGCAATGTAAATAATGAGTACTTTTATGTTTGAATATTAAGTTCCTGAATATTCTCTCTGCAACCGTTTTTCGATGACACTAGGGACTTTTGATATTAAACTAAATTTATTAAAATTAATATTGCTCTTGTGACTCTAACAATAGTTTCTATATTTGCAACTTCCAATATTTGTAAGTTTCTTTTTTAACCTTTTTTTTTAACTTAAATTGAAGTATATTTGTTTGTTAGTTCCAACATTGAAGATGGAATAATATAAGAAACATTTTCGTTTGATATTTTTTTTTTAAGAAAGGTAAAAATGTGAAACAAATACAAAGTTCTTTCTGTATAAGATACTGTGAATGTTTCCAATCTGAGTTTTTTTTAAGAAAGGTAAAAATGTGAAACAAATACAAAGTTCTTTCTGTATAAGATACTGTGAATGTTTCCAATCTGAGTTCTATTATCGCATGATACTCCAAGGTTGAGAAAACTAGTTAAGATTGATGTCAATCACATAATGTGAAAATATTCAACAAATATCGAAAAGAGGCTTTCAAAATCATCTGCACCAGAGTTTTTTGTTTTAGGCACAAATTTTTATTAGTGATGAAAATTAAATACTTTACAACAATGTAAAAAGCGAAAGGGAAATCAAAATAAACGACTATTAAGTGTTAATCAAAGATTATGTTGTGCACATAGTAGGATTAGAATAGAGTCGTTTTCAGAAAAACAAATAACTTCTTCGATTAAGTACTGTTCCCAGTTATATCCAATAAAAGTAGCAATCACTGAAAAGCCTGTGAAAGAGAGTAACCCTGCTCAGGATAATTACTGTTTATTTAATGACTAGGCTAAAATTAACTAGACCAGGAATTTTTCACTCATTTTCTCTATTCACTTGTTATTGTAGCTTCAGATTAAGTTTTATCCCGAATTGCATTAATCGAATTTTGCAAGAGAAACTCGAATTGAGTTCCCATCGAATGATTCCAATTGTTTAAAGCTGATTAGATGTTTATTTAATTAAACCGACTTTGATATAAAGCTAGAGAAACCACTAAGAGAGGAACTTACTATGAATAGTTTCAGAGACTAACCTCAATCACTATCAAATGCTAATGAATAGAATTATTTGCATTAATTTGTATCATCGTTAATTCCTATTTTCAAACATTGGATATTTTAAAAATGAAAACAAGATATAAAGAAATTACTGATCGCAACACTAAGTGGATTATGATCAATGAAAATGAAAAGATTAAAGTCGAGCATATACAACTTTCCTCCATCATTTCCAAAGAACGTTTTTGATGAACCCAAATAATTGGTGAGCAAACATGTCGCCAGTTATGTTTTATGACGCATATAATGTGTCTATTAAACATTCCGACTCCCAAAAGAACCAACTTTAAAGCAAATTCGTTGCATTCACTTAAGCGCAAATAACCTTGGGAAAGGTATTAATCTGTCTCTTCTCCCTCCAGCTATGTGTTAAATTGGTTTCTGTAGCCTTAGTTGGCAACCAGTTTACCACAGGAAGTAATGGAAACCTCCCGCAAGAAAATTTTCCGCCCAGTCATTCATGCCTCTTCCGAGATATGATCGCTCAGTTGGGTATCACTTATGGTACTTAACTGATTAACACACGTTTATGCGTTAGAGAACAGTTTACATCTTTCAGCACGACATATCTAAACTCGATAGAGATATAATATTTGTTATATTTGAACTGATTACTGAATTTTTCGGATTACATAGCTTTTTTCATACTATTAAGCAATATGAATAATATTAATATGTATATATGTGTACCGCCTATGTATATTTATAAATTTACGTAACTACACACATGCATGGTGCTGAAACTTGGAGCCTATGCCACAAGCACATAAATCAACTTGACGTCTTTCACATGCGCTGTCTTCGTGCCATATGTGGTAAAATAATAAAATGACATGTTCAAGAATAGTGTTATATTAAAGAAATGTAACAACATTGCAGGCATTGAAACCATTCTAGCAAAGATATAACTTCGCTAGTCATGTCATATCAACTGATGTGCATAGGCTTCAAAAAAGGTCCTGTATGGACAACTGCCAAACTCCAAGCATTCAGTTGGACGTTCACACTTAAGCTGCAAAAAACAAACAAAAAAAAAACCAAAAAAAAAACCCGAAAGACAACTTTAAACGTCTCAACTTTGATCTGAAAATCTGGGAAATCCAAGCATCATATCTAAGAGAGTGGCGTATGACATAACTCATTAAGTAAAAGGGTTTTGAAGACAGTAGACTGAAGCATCGTACCAGCTTCATCAAGCTCTGAAGCAGAGACGCCATCAAAATCCTGATTCAACAAATTTCATCTGTCAGTGTGGCTTTGTCGCCCGCAGAAAGGCTGGACTAGTCTCGTAATCAAGAAAGAACAATCGAAATGTCTTCCGCCTACCAGATTTTCTTCATATTTGCACAAAGCATAAGTGTAAAACGGAGGGAACAATCCACTGCTAATCCTCATTTATTGTTCACGATAAAAGAATACACCATATATATATATATATATATATATATATATATATATATATATATATATATATATATATAACCCTAAACAAAGCAGGAATACCACTAATGCACAGGAGGTTACAGTGAGAGAAAAATGCTGGCTACAGGGGTACGAAAAGGATAAAATATGAACAGGATTCAAGAAGATAGAAGATGACATTTGACGTTGCATTTAATTTTTTGGAGATTGTAGCTATGAGGGAAGCAAGTAAACAGAAGGCGGAAGTGCGATGAAAGGGACTATGTGAGTAGAAGTGGCAGTTACATTTAACTATATCAGAGTTGAAAAATGGGTGGTAATCTAGTAACATGCTTCAATTCACGTGAGTGGGTCATAAAGAAAAAAAAGCTCGTCAGAGCAGATACCATGAAAATTTCTGTAGAAAAAACATAGAGTGAGAAAGTAACTGAAGTCAAGATGTCAGTTCAGGACCGATTATATTGGAGATAATTCTTTGGATTTTATCGATAACCTCAAGATGAATAGCAGGAGCACCCGACCAGATATGACAACAGTATTCAATGCACGGATTGCATTTTAAATACTTATATTTCTATATCTATATCTTATTACTTTAAACGTGAAATTTAAACATGTTTGAATAAACATCTGTTTATTGTTTTTCTTTGCTGTTTTTAACAGCGTAAATCTATGCCCACCGTTCTGTGCATTCGAGAGGCTTAATAAAGAAAATGTGCCTTCCGATTGGGTGCGAGCCTGCGCCCCCGTTGTAAGAGAAAACCATATAAAAAATCCGACTACCAGCTATATTGTACCTCGTTCGAACAGAAAAAGATATTATAAAATACATTTACATCGTATATGTACCATCAAAATATAAATGAATTCGAAAAAGGCTACCCACATCGGTTTTTTAATATCAACCTTATTGCAAAAATCTACATTTGCATATTAAAACTTGGTATTGGCATCAATACGTCCATATTCTTATGATTAAAATATTCTTAAATATTTATTTTCCTACAGAATCTACATAATTCTCAATTACTAATAAAAATATCCTAAGATATATATTCTAAGACATATTCATACCAACGAAGAGTTTTAGCACTTTATGAACAGAAACAATAGAAATCGTTCCAATCACCCGACCCAAATGCTACCAGAATGATAAAAAACAAGCAATAAAAAAAACCCATGAAATCCTAAAATAACGCATAAAATGTACAACATTTTATTAAAAGGGATGTGAAAAAATGGTTCTATTTTACTGCATGCCACATTAACAAAGAGGAGTGCTGAGAAGTTATCAACTTGAACCTCTTTTACAAAATCAATATTCTGGTGTTTGGCTACTGAAATACTAGTTTTAGTCGTATAGAGAACTATTTTGGAAATTCTCTCATAATTTATACTCTTCAAATATCTTAAATACCTTCCTTCAAAAAGCATTCCAAATCGTGTTACAAAAATATCGCAAAGTATGCCATTAAATAAATGTGTGTCGACAATAAGAATTTAACATTAATCAATTTTAATGTTATACTCAAATCATCCAAAACCTGAACAAAGGAATGAGAACAATCTAAGCACGTAGATTAAATAAAAAGTACAGTCCAAAATTACCTGAACGTTATAAGGTTCAAAAGACACCTAAAATAAAGGCCAGGAGATAACAAGGATCGAAATGTGTAATAGATCAGGACATCAGTTAGAATGTAAATCGTGCAAATCACAAAAAAATAATTTCTTTGCAGAGAATAGATGAACACTGATAATTTGACGCATTTGACTTCGAAGAAGGGAGTTTCTTAAGAATTCTTCTTCTTCTATGTGTTGATTTCACTGTGTCAATATGAAATCTGTTTCAAGTTAAGAGATATAAATTGGCAAAGATAAACAACTGTATCAACAGGTAAGCCAACGATTCTGGTTAAGTCATCTCGTTTGATTTGAACGTTGGAAACATTGGTCTAAAGAAAATAAATTAAAAATAATATTTCAACAACGATTATTCAACAGATTATTATACAAGATACAAGTGTGCAATTACTACATGCACCTTTACCAGAGATGTATATTTTTAAATCCTTCATGACTGCAGAGCCATTTTTCATTCTAGGAGGGAATGGGAACACGTCCGTTTAAAGAAAATCTTAAAGGAAAGTGATTCTTATGTATTATTCTATTATATTACTATATTATATTATTTATTAATGTTATTATATTATTTATGTATATGGTTTAATATAATTGGATATTACGAATTATATATATTATCTATTTAATATTCTCATCATTGTTTACTTACCGTATCTGTTGACATTAACTATATAAATGTAACATATATTTATTTGTTACTTACTGATACATTATTTTATAATATTCAAATGCATTATATCAGCTAAATTTTATTATATTTACATGCATTATATAAGCTGAATTTCATTTTAATACAAATGATTGGTAACTTATTTTACGGTTTTATGATTTAACGTTCATTTTTTATATAAAGGAAGACAGATTTTTCGCACTTAGAAAAGACACGTTCCTATGTCTAACGCCTAATTTCTAACGTAGAATCTCTAAACTTTAACTATTCACTACGATAGAAAAAAACAATACGAAACAATTTCTACGATATTCTTTCTAAGGAAAATTACCTTCCTTATTTTAAATTTTCGAGAATGCTTACTACTCTCGATTAGCTTAATGAATAAATAACTGAATATACAAGGTTGTCATAGTCGGGTGTGATATCTATAAAATGCTTCCATGGCATGCTTGTTCAAATAGCCACTGACATCTTAGTCCAGCCCCTGACGTGCACGTCGCGGAACTACTTTTACAAACAGGAAAAGGGGTAAAAGGCAGGTCACTGGCGCCTCATAACCAGTTGCTTCGGATAGGTAGAGCTCGTCAGCCTGGGAAGGAAAACCCTCATTTCAAACCTCTGCTGCCTTGCAGCCATATCCAATCATGAAAAAAGCTTCAGGAGTAAACCTTGAGGTAAAATCCGGAGTCGAAGTGTCTAAGGCAGTTCGCTGCTGTATTCAACTAGTTCTGGCAGCTCCTGCGACAGCATTGATCCAAAATTGTAATGACCCTGTCGTTCCATTGGTCTAATCAGTGACCTGGAGTGGGTGGATGTGCTACATGGGCAACAGCCTGACCTCCATTTCACATTTCTCAGGCTTGCATCCGACCATACTGCACCAAAACGATAAACCTGGAGAGGATACCCCAGCTTCGCCCTTGGCGTTGAGACAACACGTGGGACAACAGTTACTGATTATAGTCTACTGCTCGATTAGCGTAGGGCATCAGCGCCAGGGGTTGTTTTCTGTGGAAGAAATTCTCTAATCTCACTGGAAAGCTACTGCCCACAAGCTGGGCAGCCCCCAACCAGTAAGATTTGTTCCGCCACGGTCTGCCTTCTTCATTAGGTGCATGTGGATTAGGAGACACCCGATAAGAGGACAGTAACATTTGCACCAGGCAACGAGAAACCAGGAAACCAGCTCTAAAACTGGGTTGTTGGAATATTCAGACTATGCTGACCGACCTATCTGAAGACCTCCAGAATATCAGTAACTCCAGGAAAACTGCAGTTATCAATGAAGAGCTTAAGAGGCTTCATGAAGACATTGCTACACTGCAGGAAACACGTCTGACAGACTCTGGATCATGGAAGAAGAGGAACTACACGTTCTTCTGGTAGGAAAAGAGCTCAAATTAACTTCACCAACACAGTGTGGGTTTTGCAGTTAGGAACAGCCTCCTGAATATGATTGAACCAAATAGTAACGGTTCTGAGCGACTTCTCACTCTCCGCCTCAACACAACAGCAGGTCTCGTTACCCTCGTCAGCATGTATACCCCGACACTCTCTGCCACACCGAACTCCAAGAACGAGTTCTACGCCAAGCTTGCAGACATCATCAGCAGCATCCCAAACAAGGTAGACCTTGTTCTCCTGGGCGACTTGAATGCCAGAGTGGGTGCCGATCGCGACTCATAGTCCTCGTGCCTTAGACTATTTGAACAAGAAGCAAGATGAACAACAATGGCCAGAGACTATTCGAGCTATGCACAAGGCCTTTTGGCGACACCCACGATCGGGGCACTGGCACCAGTTGGATTTAATCCTTGTCAGACGAAGGGCCATTAAGAACGTTTTTCATACTCGCTCTTATCACAGCGTGGACTGTGACACCAATTACTCCCTAGTGTGCTGCCGAAGAGGTTATATTATGGCAAGAAGCAAGGGAAACAAGATTAGACAGCTGAAAAATCGGGACACTGCCACAGAGAAGCGGGATACTTTACAGCACAGCATGCACTGCCCTGCCTTCGCCACCTTTGAGAGAAAGACCTCGAAGTCACATGACTGGTTTAAGTCAAAGTCCACAGAGATGACTCCCGTCATTAAGGCCAAGCGCGTCGCTCTAGTGGAGTACAAGTGGTCACCCAAGGAGACAGACCTACAGATCATTCGGACTGCCAGAAGCAAAGCTCAGCAGACTACCAGACGCTTCGCCAAGGAGTACTGGACAGAGCTCAGCAAAAATATTCAGACAGCAGCAATCACAGGGGATATCAGAGGAATGTATGACAGCAATGGAATCAGTGCAGAACAAAACAGCTCCTCTCAAATCTACCCCTGGGGTAGTCATCACAGACAAAAAACAAATGATGGTGAAATGGGTGGGACACTATAACCTCTTCTTTCGACACGATAGGCGACGGTAGCGGAACTGAGCGAGGCCATCAACAACTTAGCCACAAGGAAAGCGCCAGGCAGTGATGGAATTCCCTACTGATTTTATCAAGGATTGCAAGACTATCCTACTTCTTCTTCAGGTTGTTCTCTGTCAGTTCTGGAAAGAAAGGGCTGTACCACAGGACATGAGGGGCGCTACTATCATCACTCTCTACAAAAACAAAGGCGAGCGAAGCGACTGCAACAATTACAGATGCATCTCTCTACTATGCCTTGTGTGCAAAGTTTTTGCTCGGGTTATCTTATTCCGTCTGCAGAAATTTGCCGAACATGTTTGCCCAGAGTTGCAGTGTGGCTTTCGATCAGAAATTGATCTTCTCGCTCCGTCAGCTCCAGGACAAGAGCAGAGAACAGCATATGCTCCTGTACGTCGCTTTCACCGATCTGACCAAGTCTTCGACCTTGTTAGTAGGGAGGGCCTCTTCAGAATCCTGTTCAAGATTGGCTGCCCACCCAAACTGCAGAGCTTGATGACATGCGGGGAACTGAGCAGTTCAACGGTAACACCTCGAAGCCGTTCAACATATGCAGCGGAGTCAAACAGCGTTGTGTCATCGCTCCAACACTCTTCGGAATATTCTTCGTGCTACTTCTGAAGCACGCATTCGGCACATCAAGGGAAGGGATTTACTTGCATACGAGATCAGATGGCAGGCTTTTCAATCTCGCCTGTCTCAGAGCCAGGACCAAAGTACGAAAAGTCCTTATCAGAGATATTTTGTTTGCATTAGCATCTCACACCCAGCATGAACTACAATTTCTGATGGATCATTTCTTTTAGACTTTGGGCTGACCATTAGCTTGAAAGAAACAAGCGTCCTAAGTCAAGGTACCGCATCATCACCGGTCATTACCATCAATGACTATGAGCTGGATGCGGTCCATCAGTTTACCTACATTTGCTCTACCATCACTAACAACCTCTCCTTGGACAAAGAGCTCGACAAGAGAATTGGAATGGCAGCCACAACACTTGCGCGCTTCTCAACACATGTTTGAACCAACTCCAAGCCGACAGTGAAGACAGATATAACAGTGTACAACGCCTGTGTCAGCAGCACACTACTATATGGCAGCGAGACATGGATCACGTATGCCAGGCAAGAGAGGCGTCTGAACACTTTCCACGTGAGAAGTATCCGACGCATATTGAGAATCTCATGGTAAGACACTGAGGTCGTGTCTCACGCGGGCCTGCCGACTTTGTTCACATTCCTTAAACAGCGCAGACTCCGCTAGCTAGGTAATGTCTATTGCATGCCAAACGGTCGCATTCCAAAAGACCACTTGTATGGTAACTGTTATATATCATATTCGAAGATAACGATAATTCTATTGAACCACAAAACTGCTGTAAATTCAGGACTCTCTCACTACGGTGGCGATGATGATAATTCTACAATTCCGCGTCCACAGTGAAGAATCAATGGTACTTGATCAAACGAATGATGAATGCCGCGATGATGTTGAGCTCGTGATGAACATTAAGCTTCATAAATTCGGCGGCCTTCACTGCTACCGCTACGACGACGATACTTCTGGGGCGATGCTTAAAACTTTCAACCCAAATCATAAATACTTTTCGTCGGGGATCACTCAACCTGGCTTCTTCACAAAAATCAGTTTCACATAATCATTTTCTTTATTTTCTTTGTCTTTTTTTCGTCACCGTCAGCAACAACAAATACAATCTGCACCAAACGCCTTTGTCTAAAACAATAGGACCAGACCCAAATGTAAATAAAATATACAATATATTAATTACATATAATTTTATTTTCCTATTTGTATAGACATCTTCTGTGACATGCCATGGGTTAGGTTGTTTGGCAAGAGTTGTCAGCACCCTCCATCGTACGCTCCAACGGTTATGTCTAGACTCTAAAATCCAAATCAAAATTACTACTAAAGATTTTCTAGCTGTCAGCTTGACGTCGCTTCCGCGCCATTGACAAGATATCTCCCGGTGCAAACTTAAATATGGGACATGAACCACTGACCTCGCTACACAAAATAAAAATTCAAATGCGAGAATGTTTTCTTTTTTGCGCACCTGGCTGACATTTTTAAACAAAATACATTTCACTCAAGAATTAATAAACTTCATTGCCAAAAATTTCATGAATTCTTTAAAATATCGATTAACGAATATTTAACACAACTGCTCTGACGAGCTTTTTTCCCTGGTTCCTCGACTACATGTATTTACGCATGCTAATAGATTGGAATTAAGTTCCAACCAATTTACCGTCGAAATTGTTAAATGTAACCGCCTCTTCTACCCTCAGTTTCTTTTCTTGCACTTCCCGTTCGTGGAACTTCCTTCCGTTTGCTTGCTTCCTTGATAGCTACAATCTACATAAGTTTAAATGCAACGTCAGTTACCATCTTCTATCTACCTTGATTCACATCCGTTTCTTATTCTTTCTTCGGCATCCCCCGTACCTTACTTTTTTCTGTCACTGTAACCACCTGCGCACCAGTGACGAAATTGCCTTGCTTGGGATGAAATGATTATAAAAATTGCAACTACGCGTTTTGTTGCATCCAGATCCAAAAAAGAGCTTGTTGCTCATTGCTCATATCAACTGTAGTCACGATTGCTGCTAAACGACAAGGCAAACGTTTATGTATTAATTCTGGATATAGTTCTTAAGCATAAAATGTAAGGTGGAAATCAATCGTGAGAGCAACAGATTGCCAAAGTGTGTGTATGTTGAATCGTATGACCGAAATTGACTTTCATGCAAATAGATTCACAAAATATATGAACAAATAAGAACGAAATGGAACAAAGAAAGAATTTAGACAAAATGAATAGGAAATGACAAACACTTATCCACGGTGCACAATATCAAAATATCTATTGGGTACATGAAGATGATGATTCTCTCTTTTTTTTTTTTTGTTCTCTTTGTACTATGATTTGTTGTAAAGATATTTACAGATATTCACCAATTTCAACATCTCTTTAAACTCGTATTACTTCTGAATTGTTTCCATGATTTGAAAAAATAAGAGACAAAATCTATGACATGAAAGTCCAGTGATACTTTAACAATAATTGATCTGCCATTACATGCATTCACTATGAATTTATTTAAGTTAACAATCAAATCATCTGATCTCCCACAGTGTGATAAAATTTAAGAAGATGGAGGTTGGAATTGGCACTTTGTGTGTGTCAATTGAAATTTTTGTTTGCATATCAAGGCATCAGACATTGATCTACCAGTGAATCGATTTTGTTTTAGTTTGATTGAAGTGTCTGGAAGAAATGTATAAAAGTGCGCAAAAGACCACCTGCAATTATGTTTGTAGTTGATTTTTGACAAATCCTGTACATTGATTCGAAAATTTATTGTGTACATCAAAGGTTCTGACTTTGATCTACAAGTTACCCAACTTTAGTTAAATTCGCCTGAGGCGTCTCGGAGAAAAATAGTTCGTAAATTCTAAGGGTTTTGATGATTCCTGCCGTACCCTGTAAATCGATTTGAAAAGTTTTTGTGTACAGCAAAGGTTCATGTCATGATCGACAAGTGACCCAATTTGGATTGAAATCAGACCAAGGGTTTCGGAGAAATAGAGTTCGTTCGTATGGACACACACACACACACACACACACACACACATCCATTTTTACATTAAAAATATGTATGTCTTATAGATATAAGCGTTACAAACGAAAATGTGTTATGCTAATCGGAAGTATGCTAATTGGAACTAAATTATTATTATTATTATTCCTCTTCTTTTTCTTTTTCTTCACCACAAAGATGATCTGATTTAGCTTGAATAAAATGACCCTCATGAGGCGATCAGCAAGGTGATGTTCCCCACTGGCGTTGTATAAAGTTCTTTGACTCATATGAATCAACATGATTTCAATGTGGATGTGTGCACAGTCAAACACACGCATTTTTGAATTATTAGATTGTTTATGCTGGGAAATATCAATTCGGAAAAAATATATATCATTCTGCAGCAAAGAAGTCTTACAATATTTACTGACTGGGCAAAACCACCAATATTTTGAGTTCGAGGCTATAAATTAATTAAAATGAAAGACTAAATATGGCACTTCTAAAAGTGGTTTAGGGAATCTCTTGACCAATTCATTCACCTGATACGTTTGCATCTTTGTTTTTGGAAGATTTCAACACATTTTCATACAAAAACAAAACTTCGTTTTTTCAAAGCAGCCTAATCGAATATCAAGCAAAAATAAAAGAATATAAAATAAAATCAAAAAGTAACAAATGTAATAAATGTTAAAAAAACAACAACATTTTATTAAACAATTTAAGAAGGAACAATTTTTAATAAATCGAAACTAATTTATTTAATTTGATAAAACTGTTGGACATTTAGAATATTTCTATTTGTAGAAATTAAATCAACTGAAAATTCATTTGAAACCTTAGCCAGAAATGTAGGTAAAAACAGCTTTGGTCACCGCTGGCATTTTTTTAAACTTAAATTCTAATCTTAATGTGTGTGTGTGTGTGTGTGTGTGTGTGTGTGTGTGTGTGTGTGAATGGTAATATTAGTTTGCTTTTATTAAATATTGACAAATCACAATCCTCTTTGTGAAAGTTGTATTGGAACACTATTTCTGCATACGAAAAAAATGTATTCCTAAGTTCAATACGACGGAGCGAAAGAAATTATTATTAGTGGTATTGTTGATTTTGAAGTTTATTGTAAATCGCAATATGAGCTTGAGTTAGAAATATTTAATACTTGTATGCTTGTAAAATCTGAAAAATAGAAAAACTATCTGAAATTAAATAGAAAGGAAATTTTTTTTGCATTGTTATTCAGACGCTTGGGTTTTCGGCCGGTGGAAGTGAGAAATAGCGATAGCCAAAAAAAATTGTCAAAAACTTTTGATGAAGTTAAGAAGATAAATGTTTTAACTATGGGAATAAAAACGAAGTATAAATCTCACTGTCATTAAAGTTTCCAAGCCAAAGGCTGGATTTGCTGACATAATCAGTTGAATCAAGAAGAAGAAGATGAAGAGAAATTACGTCAGAGGAAGTATTGTCACATCATTGGTTGAACCAAACCCCCATCTCGAAATGTGTAGGTGGAAGTAATCTCATTAGTCAAAGATTTGATTTGCATAAATACCCTGGGTCCAGCCCGCACTCCTAAGAGAACTTGGGACAAGCATAAAAATCGGAGCCCCGAGTTGCAAAATCACTAGTTTGAGAGTTGCAGTCGACGTCCAGTCGGTTCTCGACCCAGAGATGTAACGACTAAGGGAGGCGTGTTCCCAGCCTCCCATAGAGCTCATGGCGGAACATATAAAGAAACGTAGAAGGGCCTGCCGCCAACCGACTTAAAAGAGTTGAATAATGCACCTTAAAAGTTGAATAATGCACCTCCGATAGAGTTCTGACTAAAGATGTATAGAAACAGAATGAGCCGAGAAAGAGTTAAACTAGCTGAAAAGATATATTTTTTTTTATTGCCGAGCGAAAAAGACAATAAGAATCTACCATCATCACCAACTTTCCGCTCCATTCGGCTATTTCCGTAAAATTTCGGTAAAGAGCTCTGAAAAGACTTTTTTATTTAGAAAATTGAAAGCTCTGATTATTCTTAAGCGAAAACTTTCGCTCCGTTGTGAAAATTGAATTCAGCGATTGTACATTCTGCTTTTGTTGCTAATTTTTTTTTTTTTATATTTGTAAAGACTTTTCCGCAACTATCCAGGCGTCTTCGAACTTATTCATTTATTTTTTTGGTGCCGTGTTTTATTTTATCAACACAAGTGTACACGTGTATCCGGTCTGGTTTGGGGTGGTAGAGAAGCGGCTACCGGGTTTTCAACGTGTCTTTTCTGAAATCAAAATACACAGCGTAGGCAGGAAAATTCACCGTTGTAATAGACATCATGAGGACCAGCTGCTGTGACGAGGCCATCATCACGATTAGCGACCCGAGTGCGCCGTCATAATTTGTGCGGTGTTCGACAGCATCAACCCTGACTCAGGTTCCGGTCATCATCATCATTGGCGGCCGTAATCGTCTAGGGGTCAGCCAGCAAGCCAGCCGGGCGCGGTGTCACATTATTCTTGATTGATAATTTTTAAATCTTTAAGGAACAAAACGCTTGCAAATATAAGTTTTCCTCTACTCATTTCTTTTACCACTATTGTATCTGCAGATTTTTTATAACTGAATTTTTACACACACAAAGTACACACACACACACACACATGCACACATACAATTTTTACACATAGACATACATGTGTGTGTTTGTTTTGTTTGCGTAAATTGTCATGCCTATTGTATTTTTACAATTTAGAATGTTTCTTTTTTGTTCATTTCTTTCAGGTTATGTTTTAATTGTTAGTGACTCTTTCAACCTAATGTCTAGTTTGTGGGTACTTTTAGGATTACACAGAACAAATGTTGATTCGATTGGTTCTTTTGAAATAAAAGACATCTTGCTATGTAAAAGTTACTTCAATTCAAAAAATACCTACGATAAATATAATCATGATTCATAGGATTTTATACTAGTTGCATAATTTCACTATTCACGAATCAACCTTCTCATTCATGTAAGAAAAAATTAGCAAATAAAAACAAAGAATAAAAATAATTGTGAATATGGATTGATACTAAGTCGAGCAAAAAAATCTCATAATAATGGTCATTACTAAAGTAGACGCATCAGTTCCTATATGTAAGACAAAACACATTCCGCTCTGTTTAAAATGTTCTCTTTATTCTCAAATTTTCTTTTACTGAAGGAATGTTAGGTTTCTAATGAAATATGTATTCGATATAAGGGGATAGTTCTTTCTGTTCTAAAGTATTAGAAAAATAATTTATTCACATTTTTCCATTGTGCTTAATAACTATGGATAAGGACAGATATATAAAATTAGATATTTACTCGTTTTCGATACCTAAATTTAAATTGAATTTTTAAAATAAAAAGTGTTCTTGAAGTTTTAATTTTTGCTTTAATTGAAAGCCAAGAGATTAAATTCACTAATTCCAGTAAGCAAAATGCTCTGGAATATTTCAAACCGAAATTATATTGATTGGAATCTAAATTTTTTTTATTTAAAAAAATGTAAGTTTTCGGCCATTTTTAATCGATCGACACATTTTGTATACAGTAGCCCATTCTCGGTTTTAAAAAAAATTGCAAAAATAAAATATACCTCGCTGAAACATTATTTTATTAAAATTAGCAAGTTTAAATTTACCCTCATCTGATTTGAAGCAAGTATGACTTGCTTACTGTCTGAAATGTACAATAAAAGCTTTTCTTAATCACGTTAGTCCTCTTATCGGAGCCAAAAACGGGTTATAAAAATATGAAAAAGGAAATCTTTTCCAATTTTTGTAAGGTACTTACATTCACAATTAATGTAAAAGATGATGAAACTAAGAAGTAAATTATTTTAAATTTTGAAAGCGGAATTTGAGAATCCTGTTGTTGGGTGATTCAGAAACAAGTGGAAATGAAAATAATTGGGCATTGAATATAGATGTTCATTATAGGGATGTTTTTCCTGTAATGGGGACAACCCTTCAATCACGTGACCTTTTAATGATAAAAATCACGTATAGCCACCCGTACAAATAAAATACGTGTAATCAGCATGCACATAAAATGTTTTAAGTATTTAAAAAATCCATTGGATAAATTATTTGTCTTAAGCTTTTCAATTTTCGATTAGTATATATAATCGTCACACATTAATTTAACAATCCAGTGTTAACAATAAAGGCGGAAATTTTAAAAGATTTTTGAAACTTTATAAATTATAATAAAAAACAATAAAAATGAAAACAATTCTTGTAAAAATTCATTATTCACTGAAAATAAATTCCGTTCAGACTATGATACCCTTAATATATATTGTTTATAAAACCAATCAAACGTTTATCTAATAACAAAAATGGCATAGTTTTATTGCATTTTTGTTTTCGCAGTTTGGAGCAGATTTTCTAAAAATAGGCTAATTTAGAAGAAAAAAAGACAGTTGATTAGCATTCCGTAATGTCTCCTTAATTTAATTAATTTAATTTAATTTATGGGGAAACGATCGCGAATTTATAGACATTTCTGGAAATTAATTGGTTGGGAAAGTAACATATGTAAAGAAAATATTTTACCAAGATTTTCTAAAATAATTATTTTAAAATTGATTTCAGTCAATTATAAATAAGTCCGAAAATTTTCAACAAAATCCGACCATTATTTGATTGTTGCAAGAATTTCCAAATTAATGTTTCCTTTACTGGCAAAAAAGTGACTTGCGTGATATCACGTTTGTTGTAACAAACACTTGTAAAAATTACGTTAGTCACGGACGAAAGAAAAAAAAGATTTTCTAGAAAAATTTCGAATGTGTTAAAAAGAACTAAAAAAATTAATAATTAAAAATACTTTGATCTATCCTCTTAATATTAACATAAACATTTTGCCGATAAAACTTTGTTTTTATTTAGTTTGGGGCGTTTTTCCGTCATACAATACTTTTTTTTTCAGCGATTTGTTGGAGGTACCTACTTAATATATCGCACGGTGGCAACATCACTTGCTACTTGCTAACTGGAGTAAAGTAATATCTCCCAACCTGTTCATAGTTTCTAGAATACTATGTTCCTGCCCTTCTTTCTTCGCTTTATTTTTCTTCTTTTTCTTCCTTTGTAAGCTTCTTTTTTATTCTTTCACTGCCTTATTTTTTTATTCGTTCAGTTTTTCGATATTTGTCTTGAAACACAGCAAAACTGTAACAACTCTATAAATTCAATAAAAAGTTAAAACAGGCCCATAACCTGTATTTGTAAAAAAAAAAAAATAGTCAATGTTTAAAGACCTTCTTTTTATGTGAAATAATTTTCACTAAGTCTGCATGGATTTTTTTTACATTTAACTGATTCAATAGACTTAGAAATATACTACGATGTTTAAAGATGGCTGGTGGCTTCAGTTTAGAGTGCACTCATTTTTATATTTCATTTAAAGCCGAATATAATATTTTTCTCGCTTTTCTTGTCGGGTTTCATTTTTAAAATAAGATTAGTTTATTCGTGATTTTATGAATCAGAATTGAATTCTAAACTCGCGAATGTAAGATCTATAAGAAACTTCAAATATTTGTATCATCTAGTAAATTCTGTAAATTAAATAAGTATATTCTGAAAATGCTACCCATATTGGTTTTTTAATATCAAACTTATTGCAAAAAAAACCCCTAAATTTTCGAAATAAAACATGGCATTATGTATACACGCAGGTACATCAATAAGTCTATATCCATATGAGTTAATTTGGTGTTGAATGTTTATAGAACATATACTTTGACCATTTATGATAAAAATTCAGTTATATTAGCGACTTGTTAGGCTTAAAACGTAATCGTATATCTGTATATATATGCATATATATATATATATATATTTTTTTTTTTTTTTTAATCATATCACCCCGAGCAAGGCGGTAACGCCACTGAAGCGCAGGGGGCTACGTAAGAGTGAAAAGATTGGAAAAGAGAAAGCCAGGAACCACATCCTAAACAGGGAACAAGGGATGAGCCTCTTCACCTGTTCAATAGACGTGGGTGGAGTGTGAACCGGGCGATAGATTAGTCTATCTACGCCAATTGAAAAAAAAAAACAAATAAATAAATAAAGGAGGGAAAAGATTGGAAAAGAGAAAGCCGAAAACCACATCCTAAACAGGGAACAAGGGATGAGCCTCTACACCTGTTCAATAGACGTGGGTGGAGTGTGAACCGGGCGATAGATCAGTCTATCTACTCCAATTGAAGAAAAATAAATAAATAAGTAAATAAATGAGTGAAAAGATTGGAAAAGAGAAAGCCGGAAACCACATCCTAAACAGGGAACAAGGAATGAGCCTCTACACCTGTTCAATAGACGTGGGTGGAGTTTTAGTCTTGGTTATTTTTAATAAGTTATTTTAAGTAACTGTGGCTTTTTTTCTATGCACAAAAACCGTATATCCTAAAACGCTTTTTAAATTATTTAGGTACCTCAACTCATTTTTGATAACTGAAACTTTTAAATTGAATTTTTAAAAATAGCTTTCTTTAAACTTTTATTTTAGTTTTACTAATTGAAAGCTAAATGATTAAATTTAATGTTTCTAGTAAGCAAAATACTCTCTCTGGTGCATTTCAAACAGAAATTGTATTGATTGGAATCTAAAATTTTTATTTTTATTTTTTAAATTTGAGATTTTTTCAGCCATTTTTGAGTGATCGACACATTTGTAAACAAAAAGTTAATTCTCAGATTCAAAAATCTTGCAAAAATAAAATATACATCTGTGACACATTATTTTTGGAAAATTAACAAATTTAATGTTAAATCAATCTTATTCACACAAGTATTACTTATTTATGAAATTTAGAATAAAACTTTTTTAACCTGCTGTAATTGAAATGTATATTGACAGATGATATAAGATGTATGACGAAGCCCTATTGAATAAAATTCATCTGTTTGTTATTATAATACGATAATAATTGTTAACCAACAAACGACATCTTATCCAATATGACTTCTCTTAAACCAATAGATAACCTCATCAGGAATCTAGAAATCTACCTCCCACAATTAAATCCACTACTTCTTAGAGTTCGGCACTTTGACGTGATGTAATGGTTAGCATGTTTCGCTAAAACAATTGCAACTGAATGGTGAGTTCAATTCTCACTGAGTGCCTCATGCTTTTCACATCTCACCTTCTTAGAATTTGGTTAACTAAAGAAATAACATAATACCAAGTCAGAGAGGTGAAGAATACTCAACAAGAAGAGCAATTATTGCATGATGATAATTTCATTCATATACAAACAATAAATACAATAATTAATAATTGCTAACAGTTAAACTATCTAATGTGGATTTTCAGCATTTCCAAGAAAAATTACAGCATAAAAAATACCATTTTATTTTTATAATCCAACTATATCAGTTAAAATCTTAAATAGCAGTGACTGCATTGATATTTAAGATTTTTTTTAACCTATATAGCTGAATTATAAAAACGGCACTTTTTATGGACTTGAGTGACACAAGTGACTTCGAAAATTTGTTTTCGTTTTAGTTTAAGTAAAGGTTATATTTACTATTCGAAAATTGAAAAGTTTAATAATACAAATCATCGTGCCTTTGTATAAAATAAAAAATTTTGAGTGTATTTGAAGTTGTTTTGTTTGTTTGTTTGTTTGTTTTGTTTTGTTTTTTGTTTGATAATTTCTATGTGTACATTAAAAGGTCATGTGTCTCACGGTTTCTTCCTCTTACAGGAAAAAAAAGTTACAATTATGTCACTTGTGATTTCTATATACTTGTCTTGTCTCGCATCTGTCGAGCTGTCATCACATTTCAAATAAGGGGGAAATATCAGAAAATTCAATTCTGTGTTTAAGAAATAGTTTTATTCTAAAGTTCATGCTATAAATAAGTAATACTAACTTGTGTAAATCAGATTAATTTGACATTAAATTTTCCAATTTTCCAAAAATAATACGTCACAGATGTACATTTTTTATTTTTACAAAATTTTTAAAACCGAGAATTAACTTTTGTTCAGAAATGTGCCGATCGCTCAAATATGGCCGAAAAATTGAAAACTTTTTTATAATCTTAGATACCTTCATTCATTTTCGATAACTAACTTTTAAATTGCATTTTTAAAAATAAAAAAGTTTTCTTGAAACTTTTAGTTTTAATTGAAAGCTAAAAATGATTAAATTTACTATTTCCAGTGAGCAAAATACTCTCTGGTGTCAAACAGAAATTATATTGATTGGTATCTAAAATTTTAAAATTATTCTTGATTTGACGAGGATTAATTTCTTTCTATTTTTTAATTAAATGTTGATTCTATGACTCATAGAGAAGGAACTATAAAGTTAAACCTAGTATTTACGAATATAAAATATTTATTTTAAAATAAATTACTGAGGTAAATCACTTAGAATAAAATCGTGTAACTAAGAGTTTCTGCAAATAAAAGTTATGTTATTGTTCTGAAATAAGGAAAACAAAACATCCACAATCAAAATAACATAGCAACCAGTACATAATCAAAACAACGGATAAGTAAGAATTTTACAAGTTCTATAAGTGCACTAACGAGAAATATTTGAAGTAAATAACAAACATGCGAATAACAAAAAATGGATATGTTTCGGCTGTTTCGCTAAAGTTAATTTTAATCTCATTTCGCAGGTATGCGATAGTCATGCTAGCAATATGACCTACCAGATTACATAGATGCTTAAAATTCTCAGAACACGTCAATCTCAGAAAAACAAAGACACATAGTTCTGGAACATTCATCCAATCACCCATCCAATCATGGGGAAAGCCACCATACTCAGACAACACAAACAAATTTAATCAATAAAAAATAAACACCGATTCATCGATGCACCGATGTAAAATTTAAACCAGAATCTTAATTCTTGAATCAGTGATGAAATCTGTAAATACCTAATTCTGAAGAAATTCATAATATTCTCAGTTAAGATTTTAATTTAAAAATAGTGTAAGTGATTGACAAGGACCACGTTGACAGAAATAGGACAATTTAAGCTATCTTGGCTACATGTAGGCAAGATGGACAAATTGTCGTCTAAATTACAAAAAACTGAAAACAACACTGATATCTCATTTTAACTGATATATTTACCAAAATTACACAAAAATATCTTGAAATAATAAGGAGTAACTTTATTCAATAGAATTGTCATTGGCGCCAGACGACTTCGGAATCTTCTGAATGGTCTCTTTGTTTAAGTTGGTTAATGCTGCCATAATCCTTGTCGTGTAGATTTTTTTCTGTTACAAGCTCAACTGCGCCCCTCACATAATAATCAAGGGAGCGCAGTCTGGGAAGTTAGGTGGCCAGATGAAAGGGGTTCAGAAAGTATCTAACAGCCATGACTGGGTTGTCCTAATGATAACATTACTACCAGCTATAAACGCCTACTACACACGCCTAAAACATTACATTATATCGCCATCTTTCTATGAATATATTCTTAAATTATATAACATTTTTATCTAATACAAAGAATGCATGCTGAAAATGTTTCAACCAAATCAGAATGTTGTGACACCCCACTGAAATGACCAATTCGCACAATTGTGAAGACTACTATTAGTCACACACACACACACACACACACACACACACAATTATGAACACACATTGCCATCCGATGTCTACTTAGACATGTCCTTATGCCCACTTTCACAAACTTACATACAGATAGAATTATCTACGGTTTAAACGCACGTGACACGCATCTGACCAATGAGAAGTGACCCGAACAAAATTAAAACCTACCAGAATCTCTTTATTATGATTTTCTCGTAGTCTCTGACGAAGTTTTAAAAAATGGGAAACATGTTAGACTAATATATTTGTTTCCTATTTTTTCTTTATTCCATCATATTATCAGATTCCGATCCATATTTGATCTGCATTTGATCTTTAGTGAGACAGAGAAAGAGAGAGAGAGAGAGAGAGAGAGAGAGAGAGAGAGAGCTTTATTATAGATTACTGTATTTAATCCATTTTGATAGTTCCTTACAAGATCATTACACACATTGACAGTATTTTGTTCTATTCTTTCCTCTCAATAGCTTCTAGTCCTCCACATTTGAAGGATTTCCCTCCTACATTTTTCTTCAATAATTCCCATAAGTTTTTAATGGATTCCATGTCAAGATATAACTATACCTGCATTTTGCTTTCATTTTAGTATTTTGTGATATGTCCCGGAAAGGGATATATATATCATTCGAGGTAATTAAGTGGTTAAGGCAAATGTAACCAGGTAGAACAATCTAGTACATAGACGTAATGTACGGTACTCGTCGCATGCAGTATCCTAAGACGTAGGCTTAATCAATAGCCGTAGACCTCTAGTGGAAGACCAATAGACCTCTGCATCTCTGGATCTCCTCGGCTTAGTCTATATTTATGTCTGAAACCAGTGAGGGGGAACCAAGGTGTATACATATTCATTACATATTCATTACATCACCTCCCCCTGAGCTAAATTTTCCCGTGAAATTTAGCTTCGATATTTTTTCTTTTTCGATCGAGTTTTTTCCTCAGTCTTTTTCGCCTCAAAGCTTCCTGCCGTGGTGAGGTTTGACATACTGGTACATCTGACCTTGAGTTCGGGAATACTTCCATTGGCGAATGTTGATTTGCGGGAACGGGAATTTCAAATGTGTCATACAGGACTTCCATTGGAATTTCCTCGGCGTTTTCCGTAGTGTGTCTGGGTCTCAATTGATTCCAATGTCTTTTGCTCCGAAATTTTTCCACTTTTATGTCATATATGACCTGTCAAATTCTTTTGATTATAATTCCTTCTTCCCAAACATTTTCCATCCCTAAAGTTCTGGATAAACCTTTTTCACCTGGCTTATAGGCTTTAGTCATCTCTTACTTTTTTCGCAGTTTTCTTCGACGGACTAGGCAACAGCCTATCGAATACAGACCGTATCTTCCTCGCAAACATTAACTCTGCTGGCGATAATCCTAACGTCGTATTCGGGTTTGGCGTGATCCTATATACTGCCAAATATTTTTGAATACTTCTTTCATTCGTGTCTACACCTTGACCTTTCTTTAACGCTCGTTTAAAGATGTCCATGAATTTTTCGGCCTGTCCATTCGATCTTGGATGATATACTGGCATTGTCACATGATGAATGGACAATGATGAACAAAATTCCTTTAACTTTTATCCCGTAAACTGCGTTCCATTGTCACTGACTAAAGTTTTAGGGAGACCAACGCGACTAAAAAATTCATTAAGTGTGTTTATTGTATATGTTGCTGTCGGATGTCTACACTTAACAATTTCTAATCACTTAGTGAAACTGTCCACAACAATTAGATAATGATATCAATTTATGGGTCTGCATAGTCGATATGCAATCGAGTCCATAGCACATCTGTCTTTGGCTATGGTTGAATCTTTGCTGCCAGTTGACATCCTCTGCACTGTTTCACTAGGTTTTCTATGTCTTGGTCCATCTTCGGCCAATAGGTATAGCTTCTCATTAGGGGATTTCATTCTCGAAATCCATGGATGGCCAGTGTGCAATTCTTTTAGAATTTTCTTTTGCAGAGTACCTGGCATTACAACTCTATCTGCATATAGTAATACCTGATCGCAGAATGAAAGCAGTGACACACTAAATCCTTTTTTAGATTCCTCGATCAAACCAACTTGCTTTTTCATTTTTTTAATGAAATTATCGTTCGCCACCGCTTTTTTTTATCTTCTAGAGTAACCGGTAGTTCTCTAACAGAGTTGATTACCAGACTCGACAATTCACTTTCGCCTCTTAGCGACGCTATTACTGTTTCTTCCAATGGTTCAGTATATTCCGGTATCAATCTTGATAACCCATCGGCGTGGCCTAGCTTCTTTGAAGGTACATATTCTATTCTGAAATTATAATTTAATAGAATTACACACCAACGCTGTAGTCGATTTGCCGTGTGAGTTGGTATACCATCTTTTTTTACAAATATTGACAACAGCGGTTGGTGATCTGTTTGCAAAATAAACTCTCTTCGTATAGAAACCTGTGAAATTTTTTCTGTGTTAGTCAACAATGGGTAACCAATTTTTTTCATGCTTGAAGTTTTTTCTTCTTTTACCATCCTCAATTTCGTTTTTCGAGCAAACTACATTCATCTTTGTTCGCTCCTTTTCTTTTTCTTTTCTCTGTTTTGCCCGACAATGAGAGCTTCTATGGCCGATACGCCCACAATTAAAACAATTTTATACTTAAAGAAACAATTCCTCTTTATATGCTGTCCTCCACACGAACTGCATATAATTTTCTTCTTTTATTTTGTCTCCACTTCTGTTGTCTTACAGTTTTTACTCGCTAAATGCTCTTCTCTTCAATTCGAGTATTGTCGATTTTTATATTTATGACATTCTTCCTTTACTTTTTGTAACGTAATTTTTGGATCCTGTTTCATGATAGTGAAGATTCGTGATCTAATATTTTTGTCCTTCAGCGTCGTTAGCCCTTGAAAAACAATTAGATACTTGAACATATTGCTTGACAATTCCTTTAATTTAAATGTCTCACACTGTGCATTAACCGTACCTGCATACGTGATAAAATCATCAACCTCTTCTTTTAAGATATTTAGACACTTTTATCATGTGTGAATAGACTATCTCTTTTATCGAAAATTTTCGACAAAATTTCAACTGTTTCGCTGAACGTAATTTCTTCTAGCTTCTTTGGAAGGATTAAATTCGTGTATTTCGTATTTTCTTCAATTCCTAACTTCTGCAATAATAGCGGGATTTTTTCACGTTTGCATCTTTTCATAAATATTGTTTCGAATCTACGAAAATAAACCGGAAGCGTTGAACCACTGTCGGGGTCGTACTTAAATTCAGATAGTGAATTTGCAATTCCTTCCGCAGAAAAAAATGTAGGTTCTTTTGTTCTCCTCGATAATATGTCTTCCAAAATTACTTTACTGTCTTTTGCCTGCTGTTCGAATAATTTTTCAAACGCTTCTTGTTGTTGCATGAATTGTTGTTGTTGTTCTTGTTACTGAATAAGTAGTTGTTGTTCTTGTTGTTGCTGTAAAGTAGTTTGAAGCACATTAATTAATTCAACAATTTGTTCCATTTTGCCGACGTATTCTATTTATGTATACAAAAAATCATCCAAGTCCAACAAGAGGGGGGTCACTTTCTTACATTTGTAAGCATTGCCATGTTTTTCTACTTCTAACGTTCTTCGTTAGGAAGTGTTCAACCAAAAAATTGAGGAAAAACTTACTTTCTGTAAGTATTAACGATTATTTCTAACGTTCTTTGTGAGTATTTTTTTCTTGTGAACTCGTTCCGAATTCTTCGTCGCCAACTGATATGTCCCGCGAAGCAGCGAAGTCTCCTCAAAGAATAATGCGTCTACCACTGCACTTAATTGTAGGGGATATATTTTTTTTTTTTTGTAAGCATCATTCGATTTCCTCCACATATAACGGGAGGAGTTGGTATACCTTTTCTATTTGGTCACATCTGACTATTAAGCAGATTTCTAATATCATTCTCATGTTCTACATGCTTTTTAACTAATTTTAGATGATTAACCTTAGGAAAGGCAGTTTTCCTTGGCTAACAGGCTCGATGTCCGGCTCAAGACATCTTGCTACTGTGTTCACCCATTCATTCAACACTGTAGATCATTGAAATATCATTTGATGCTAACTGGAGATTCTTCGAGATATTCCAACAATTTTCCTTTTCATTCACTCAGAAATTAACCGTTTTCTGCCAGTCCTTAGGCTATTCTCAACACAATGAGTTTTGTACTTCGTTATACTGATCCGACTTATTGATTTAGAAACATTAAAACACGTGGAAAGTGCGATATATCCACAACTTGCTTTTAATACGCCTCAGTTCTCTTCAAGATCAGTTCAGCAGTTTTTGCCATGTTTGAAGAACAAATAAATAAATCCCGGTATGTGACTTTCACATATTTTCCTCTTTAGAAACTTCTATAATCTTATAGAATCAAGTAAAAAAAATTTCATTTTCAAGTGCTACTGATATTAAATATCAAATTCAGAAAAATATTACAATTGCTGGAGGGCAATATTACTTCATAATTTTCATTGTGGGGTGGGAGGGAACGAATAATTTTTAAATGCACCAATTTTAGAAATATCTATAACTATGAATACGACATATTAAAACTCATTCGCATATTAATATTGGCATTTCCTTAGAAAATATACAAATATTCAGTGGGACGAATAATTCAGACACAATTGATCTTTAGGTAAGTGTCAATAATTTTGTCCGATGTTAAATATTTATCAAACACTTAATGCATATAATGTTTATATACGTACATTATATATGTTCCGAATGTTTTTATAGCTGGTGCTATTAGTGGGTACAACTCCCACTGTCAATAACATGGTTCCGTGACTTCCATCTAAAATAGCCTCTGGCAACTCCAAACTGGAGAATAGGCAAAGGCGGAAAACTGGCGCCTTATAACCAACTTATTCGGGAAGATAAAGCTCGACTGCCCAGAAAGGCAGTTCATCTAATGGAAGTAAAAACATGATTTTAAACTTTTGCTGAATTGTAGTAATATCCACGCACGTGTTATGTAAGTAAATCCAGACAACCCGGAGTGAAATCTCGAAGGTTCTCACATTAATTATAATCCTTTGCATTTCTTTGGATCTTGTCGGTATGGCCGAGTAGAGGGACATGTAGTATGGGCAGTGCACGACCTCAATACACCACCCCTAGACATATGTCTGTTGCGGACTGTTAGGGCTGGGAAGAAAGACACGAAAAGAAGATAGGTTGAACCTCTGTATTAGTATAACAGAACATATATACAAAATAAGAGTGTTAGTAGTCAGCAGATAGAAGTGTGCATCCGAACTGTATAGTTACACTGCGTCTCGACCGCCTCTAGGAAGTCACGCAGGTTAGTATTTATTGACGGAGGAAGAGTCCGTTCGTATTGATAGGACACCATAATAATGATGTTCTAGAGAAGTCACTTCAGATTCTCTGAATTTTTACCAAACTGCACGTTACGTTTATCTGCTGCCTACTTAAAAAACTTAGTTCATATATATATATATATATATATATATATATATATTCAAATAAAACGTTGAAAATTACATGTGTTGCATGATCATTTCTGTGAAGAACATTCGCTTTGGGAATATTATAGAAAAAGATTTTCATACACTGGAAGTTTACTTAAAAAGCAGGAAAAGGAAAGAAATAAGAAGGAAAAGTGGGAGGGGAGTTAAAAAGAGAGAGTAGATTATGTTAGAAGACAGGCATCTAGACACTGTTACAGAAGGTAGGGAAGAGGGAGGGAAACAAAGAGAGATAGCGAAATAGATTCAAACTCGATCTTTGCAAAGGACATTTAAAGATTATATACGTGTAATGAAATTTAAAATAAGCGTGTCAGAGAAACGGAAGTGAGGGAAAGTGAAACGGGAAATAAGGGGAAAAAGAAAAACGAAAAAAAGGGAGATAGGGGAAAAAGTACAGGAAAGAGAGGGAGAAAAAGGGGAAAAAGAGAGAAAGAGGGGGAAACGTACGTTGGATAAGCAGATGTGACAATTGTTAACCAAGGAGGGTGGAAAGAAAGGGATAGATACATAAAAAATAAAAAATAAAAAAGGAGAAAGGAGAAATAGAGCAAATGGATAACATTACATAAAATTCGGCTTTACCAAAAGTTTTTAAAAAATAACACATTTAAAATAAAATAGGGTCTGGCTATTTTGTTGAGATCAAATTAATTTACGTTAAAATCTACCACAGGAATAAAAGAAAAGAACTATAATATTGGTAGAGGATATAAATATTTTTTTTAAGATACAGAAAAATATAAATAAAAAAAAGGAAAATATATCTAAGACTTTGAAATTAACTGTTTCAGGGAATCTCCAAAATATAGATAGTTTTCTATAATAAACGGTTTGCTGACGAAGAAATTTCACAGAAATGATCATGACATTTTCGAAGTTTTATTTTTTTAGTCAAAGTGTGCCTCTATCAACTCGGCCACGGAGACCAGCCTGACAGATCAACTTTACAATTACCAATGTAAGAAAATCACTTTTTCTTCTCGTTGAGACGACTATGACTCTATATTTTGGCCACATATGTACCACACTGTCTCGTAGGTTGACTAGTCATTTATCAAAATTTTGTGCAATGTATATAAGCATATGACTAATAAGCAAAATTATTAATATAAGAAATTTTAGTCGATAACACCAACATTTTATGTAGACACTGCAAAGCAAGTCTCCAAATTCTGGAGGCTGTTGTAATAAATGAGAAGCAGCTAGCATCTTTCTCAATAAATAACCGTATACTGAAATGTGTTTAAAAAAACACGTATAAATATTGAAGCTTGGCTGTTTAAGTGACGTCATTTTGAATGACCTGAAATTGGTTCCATTAAATGTGAGACCACCAGAATTTATAAAAAAAACCAAAAAAACACGGATGTGCGGTGTTGTGGTGTAATGGAAATCGGCTCGGAATAAGAAATCGGAGTGTCGCGTTCAAGTTCCAGCCGAATTCGTTTCATTCACTTATGCACAGTTACCCTTGGGAAAGATATTATCCCTTCTCCCTCCAGCTATGGATTAGATAGCAGAACGTATTGGGTTCTATAAGCCTTGGTTGGACTACCGCAGAAACTAATTGCAATCTATTGCAGAAGAATCTTCTGCCTAATTAGTCATGTCTTGTGTATTACGTATGGCAATTAACTGACTCACTAAAATATACGCAGAACTATCCTTGAAAACAAATGTAGCAACATTTGAAAGTAATTAGAAAATAATGTAAAATTAAAATAAATATGAACTTTGGAAAATTTATCGGTAAGATAATTCGGAAAATTGAAAAATTTAATAAAAAAGTGAGACAGAATTTATCGCTGTTATTTGACGGAATTTATCGATATTATGTAATCAAACATGTTTGCATACACACACATACACACACACACATATACGTGTGCCTAAAAATAAAAAAATACCCAAAACTTACATTCTCATATATATATATATATATATATATATGTGTGTGTGTGTGTGTGTGTGTGTGTGTGTGTGTGTGTGTATTGTATTATATATAGTCCACAGACAGATCTGTTTCGCTGTATCACAGCTCATCAGTACGGTTAGACATCCGATTGCTTTTAACCTAGGATTGAAACCCGACCGAATTGGCGTCAGTCGGCAATTCTACCTCTAAGATATGGGCGCTCGGTAGAAGGAGGCAGACTTTTAGAGTATCATATATCATATGCCAGTAGCCAAAGCGATCTAATTCATTACTGATATATATATATATATATATATATATATATATATATATATGATGGACTTCCCCATCGATTTCGACGTATGAGCGTCTCAAAAACTAATTCCAGTTTCGGTGTTTACGTCTTTCATGGGACCTGCAAGCGTGACCACAAGCCGTGCACAAAAATTTTAAACGAAATTCTACTTGGTCTGGCAGCTATTTCTTTCCTCTTTTCTCTTGATTTTCTGAGCTTTTGTGCTCTTTCTGATTCAAAAACTTCTAAGGCAATGCGACACATCAATCTCCATAGTTTCCTGTCGGAAGTAATTAGTTCAAAAGTTGACAGTGGAATGTTAGCTGCTGTCAGATTATACTTGAGCTTATCCTTGTACCTCAACAATGGGCAGCCAACACACCTTTTACCATGCTGAAGCTGACCATACAAAAGTATTTTAGGCATTCTATCGTTACTCATTCTGACGACATGTCCGACCCAACGGAACTGACACTGTATAAGAAAAGTGAAATACCACTGACACTACACTTTACAAACAGATCAGCATTGGACACCCTGTCCTTCAGGATAAATCCACATATTGTGCGAAGGCAGCGTTTGTGAAACACATCCAACTGCACAACATGTGAGCGGTAAGGAGTCCAAGCCTCAGCACCGTACAAGAGAGTTATCAGAACAACAGCCCTGTAAAATCTGATTTTTGTTTCTAACTTTATACCTCTGTCATTTCACAAGCGGTGCCGAAGTTTACCAAAAGCTGATGTTGCCTTCGCTATGCGATTTACAATTTCATCGTCAAGAGATCCGTTTGAGTTCACAATGCTGCCTAAATATGTGAAACACTTAACATATTTCAAACTCTTCCCACCGACTGTTATGCAATCATCGGAAAAAGAACGAACTGGAGGATTTTGTTTCAAACCATATACTTGCTTTTGATGAGGAAGGGGCTGATGAACTACTTCAGTTTTCTTAATACTTATGGTGAGTCCAAATGCTTTACTAGCTTCAGAATTCCTGCGCTTTAACATACGATGTATCGACCAATGCAGCTGCAGCAGCAGCAAATAGCATGTCATATATCATTTGGGTTCTTAGCAATGTTTTGGCCTTAAAGCGTTGATGGTTAAATAATCCACCACTAGTACGGAAATGGGACTTCACACCACTATCGAAGCCACTAGCTGAAGCATCACAGAAAAATACAGTGCAAAGAGAACTGGAGCAAGCACACATCCTTGTTTTGTACCGTTTAAGACATCAAAAGGATCCGAAGCAGATCCATCAGAGATCATAGTACCTTTCATACCATCATGGAATCATACAATTACTTTAAGCATTGCATCTGGTATTCCAAGTCAACAAATACCCAATTCACTATTTTTCTCCCGCGCCTTCTCAGCAACTTGTCTGAACGAAAAAATCATATCTATAGTGCCCCGGCCAGACCTAAACCCACACTGTGACTTTGGATAAATGTCATCAACCAGATTTTTTATGATTCTATTGAGAATAAGACGGGCCAAAATTTTCCTGCAATACAAAGAAGAGAGATTCCACGAGAATTGTCGCAACAATGCCGATTACATTTGTTCTTATAAAGATGTTTTATGTCCGCATCCTTAAAGTCTTGTAGAACTTGACCATGAAACCAAATTATCTTAAATAGCTGATGCAGCTTTTTGACTAGTTTTGGGCCTCCATACTTATAAGTTTCCGGTGGTAAACAATCTTTCCGAGGGGCCTTGCCTGAAGATAATTTTTTGACACTATCATCGACTTTTTCCAAGGAAGGTTCAATATCAAGCTGTAGTAGTTCTGGGCGTTGAGGGATTGATGCAAGTGCTGCTTCATCAATGATAGAGGTGGAATTTAGCACTGTCTCAAAGTGGTCTTTTCATCGCAACTGAATGTCACTCTTCTCAGTTAAAGGTGTTGCACCATCAGAAGCAAGCTCTGGTGAAGTACCACTTGCTCTGGGACCATACACTTTCTTCAGACCATCATAAAATGCTTTGCTGTCTTTCCTGTCTGTAGCCTCCTGCAAATCAGCTGCCCTGGCATCCCATCAGGCATTTTTCATTTGCCTTAAGGCGGCCTGAAACTTAGCTTTACATTTTTCTGTATTCTTGTTTCTTTACAGTTGACTGTTTGTCACCAATCCATGCCTTATGTGAGCTATGCATCTGTTCAATAAGAGTTTTTACCACGGTATTATTGTCGTCGAACCAGTCCTGGTGTTTGCGAACTGGGACACCGAGAACCTTCTGTGACGTGGTGTGGACTATATCACGTAGAGATTTCCATGAACATTCAATGTTTTCAGAAATTGAGACTGATTCAAGAGATAAGGTCATTTTATTTGACAGTTCATTACGCTTACCTACGTTTCTCGAAGGTAAGAGATTTATGCGTTTTGGCAATGAAGATTTTTGGAGCTGGATTCGCTTCAGGCGGAATGTCACACTACTACGAAGAAGAGAGTGATCAGACAAAAATCAGGTTGAGTGAAAGCTTCGAGTTAACGAGAAGTCTTTTATGTCTCGCCACCTTGTGACAACTTGATCTATCATGTGCCAATCCTTGGACCGTGGATGCATCCATGAAGTTTTTCGCTGATTTGATTGCTGACAAAGTGTATTAGTAATGGTAAGGTCAAACGCAAACCATTTGAGTTCATACGGCCAACGCTATGATGACCCAACACACCATTCCAAGTGACATGATCAGCACCAACACGAGCATTTAAATCTCCAAGCATAACAGTTTTTCTTTGTGCCTAACATTTGAAATGACAATGCGAAGTTCATTGTAAAAGTTGTCCTTAACTTCGTCTGTATTTGACATAGTCGGTGCATAACAAGGAGTATCATTTTCTAGAGTTAATTTAAGAGTCATGATTCGGTCGGAGATAGCTGTAGGAAGTGAAGGAAGGGTTTTGGCAAGCTCGGTATCATGTAACATACGCTTGTAGCCAAAGCGCTCTAATTCATTACTGATATATATATGAATAACGAACGAAGAAAATATTTGCAGCTTTTAAAACATTAATTTAAAACATTGCTTAATATAGAATTATAGCAATGAATAGTTAAACTAGGACATAAATTTCTTAAAATAATTAATAAACATTTTTCCAAAAATAGCCCTTTAAGCAGAAATTTCAATAGGAATACGCTAAAACACAGTTATAGTTACTCCAACAATTCAGAAAAAATAATTAAATTGCATAACAATAAAATATTGAAATTATACAACAAAAACAATTCTACTACTCACTTTAATTTGACCCATTATAAAAACTTTTATAATTGTACAAACCCTAACCTCATAAGTGCTTAACTAAATTCCTGGTCTACATGTGTTCTATCTCATCCTAGGGTTACTAAAGTTTATATTGATAATACAATGAACTTTTTTAAAAAGCGTTTTACAACCCTTTTTCATATTTTATTAATAAGGATAAAAGAAATATGGCATCACTTTGGAAGTTAAAAAAAGGAAATTAAACACCTAAAGTTAAATAAAAATTCCTCAAACAGGCTAGAATATCTAAATCGGTAAATGAACTATGTTTCCTTTGTCTACAAAAAATGGAAGTTATTGAATACATGAAGAGTGACATATTACAGAATCAGAGGCATATGAAAGAATTAACCTTACAATCTTGCTAAAATTACAAAATCTAAGGTTTGAATCTCTATAAACTTGATAATTTCTTTCTTATGTTATTTTATCTTTATTTTCGATTACAAATTGTGATTTATTTAATGTTTTAAAATTAAATTAAATTTTTATTTTTATTTTTATTTCATTTTTAACATTATATTTTCTTTTAATTTTTATTATTTTTTAGTTCAATTTTAATTTTAATTATTTTTTCCCTAATGTACTATATTAGCAGTAATGGATTTATATCTTCGTCTTGTATTTTTAAACGTCGTCAGATCTGCGCTTTTTGAATAATTCCTATGTTTGTGTATGCGATTTCATCAATATTTTTAAACGCCAAAAGATTTAGTTTTATACAATGTTACGAACAAATGTATCTATCTGCAATTCATTTCCAGTCAAAGTTTGAAATTTTTATTTCTTTACCGCTTATGTTGTCTCCCCCACCACTTTCTTCTCCCTCTATGCATTTTCTCACGTAGCGTGACCGATATCTGTATATGCCTATGTTTTACTTCTTACCTAAATTTGGGGTCTATTTCTCTCTAAGCCGTTTTCATTAACTCTTTCTTGTCATTTCTTTCTTTCTCTCTTGTTTTCGTCTCTTTTTTATTTCCTTTGTGTCCTTCTATTCCCCCTTTCTTTCCCCTTTTTTTATTTCTCTTTTTGTTTTCTCATCTTTCCTATCCTCTTTATCTCGTACGAAAAGTTTTCTTATAATAAAAGGAAGTGAATTTTTATAAATTTTCTTTTTTAAAAAATAATGTTTATAACCATCATTATTAACTAACTGATGAGACATTGTTCTTTCTTTTAATGTCGAAACAAAATGTATAAGTTTGTAGTCGATTGTAGTTTGTACATGTTCTAAAGTATAATTTATAATATATATATATATATATATATATATATATATATATATATATATATATAATAACAAGACCGACTCTGTAAGTATCTAAATCCTAAAATTATACGAAAATAAACTTTGAGGACAACAAATAACAGACAGAATCTAACTCCGTTATTGTCCGTCGCTATAAGGCGTTGGACAAGAGGGGAAAAAAAAAGAAAACTGCGGAATACAGACAATACATACAATATCCCGTAGTAAAGAAAAAAAAAACCCAAACGGAACCAACCACAAAGAAAGAAAAAGTGCTCGATACAGAACTAACCAAAGCGGAATAACAAAGAGGAAGCAATGTAGAGCAAATTAGAGAAAATTTTCAATATTCAAAGGTGTCGGATGTACATTTCGACATAGGATCTCTAATAGAGATTCTACGTCACGTCAGCGACATTGTTTTGTTCCAAATGGCGAAGGTAAAGTGTGGAAAGGGCCAGGTTAACAACGGTCACAAAGTAGAACAGGACAGAACTGGTAGTGGCGGGGTTACAGGGTGTAGAGACAAGAGGTGGACGGAGTATCAAATATCAGATGGTAGAGGCTAGTGAATGTTTACAGGGGTTTGAAACGGTATATTTAGGAGGGGGAGGAATAGATTTAAATGTAATATCTTTAAAAAATTTTATTTAAGTTTATCCATTACAGGAAGTCATGAATTTAAAGTTATTAAAGAAATATATAGGGAGTTGGTAAAGGAGTTCATACTTTAGAAAGATAGTCAACTAAAGGAGTTAAATTACTTTTTTAAGGTTAAGATTTTGAGCTGTTTGAAGAGGTGTATTTAGGCGGGAAGGCATGGCTTTCAATATAAGATTTTAAAAATTTTATTTATGTTTATTTAATTAAACCTTTTAGGTAGAAGCGAGCTAAATGCCAATTACAGAAAGTTATCAGTTTAAAAATTATTACAGAAAAAATGTGTTAACCAAGGAAAAAGGGGTTTAGTAAAAGAATCCATATTTTCTAAAGATAGGTTAAAGGAGGTTGGGGTAGGGGGGTTAAAATACTTATTACGGTTAACGTTAAGGTAAAATTAAGTTTAAAACTTAAATTGAATCCTTTTAATTTATATTCTAACATCTAGTCAACGGTACCTAATATATATATATATATATATATATATATATATAGGTACCTCCACTAAAAAAATAAATATATATATATACCTCCACTAAAAAACACCATAGTATGAATAAAAAAAGGCCACCAACTTTAACAAAATCGAATTTTTTCCATCAAAATGTTTATATTATTATTATTAAGAGGAAAGATCAAATTAATTTTTAATTATTTTAAAAAAATTTTTAATCCCTTCTAACACGTTTGATGTTTTGGCAGAAATCCTGTTTTGATTCGAGTTAGCTGGTAACCTACACTTTTTTGTGTGGGTATTTGAAGTTTTTTTGTTTTTGCATGGTAATTTCTATGTGCAAATTAAAAGGTCAGAGTTTCCTCCTTTACCCGAAAAAAATTTGCACAATTTTGTCACCTATGAACGCCATACACTTTTATCATATCTCTAATCAAGAACATGTCAATACGTTTTATATACGGCGATCAGATCAAAAAGTTCAAATCTGTGATTAAGAAATAGTTTTATTCTAAATTTCACGCTATAAATAAGTAATACTTGTATAAATCAGATCAATTTAACAAAAAATTTGCTAATTTTACAAAAATAATATGTCACAAAAGTATATTTTATTTTTGCAAGATTTTTAAAACCGAGAAGTAACTTTTGTTTACAAATATATCAATCGCTTAAACATGGCAGTAAAATTCGAAAATTGAAAAAAACTCTCACACTTTTATATTCCAAACAATACAATTTCTGCTTGAAATAAACCAGAGTATTTTGCTTACTGGAAATAGTAAATTTAATTATTTAGCTTTCACTTAAAACTAAAATAAAAGTTTCAAAAGAACTTTTTTATTTTTAAAAATTCAGTTTAAAAGTTAGATTTCGAAAATGACTGGCGTTACCTAATATATATATTACATAAATAAATAAATATATTAAAATCCAAGTAAGCAAAACTAGGGGTAGAAAAAAGGGTATTTGCGCGTAAGTGAATACAATGGATTCAACTGGAATTCGAACTCGGCTCCCCGGCTTCTAGTTCCGAGCCGATATCTAACAAAGTAGGAAACGCTAAAATTGTTTACACACACACACACACACACACACACACACACACACACACAAAATTTAATCCTTGTACATCTTGGAATATCCACTAAATCCATTAGAATAGAATCCCTGACTTTTGAACTACTTAACACTTTGTTGTTATTAGCGACGACCACTAAACTATGACACGCCCAACTTCAACAAATTTATCTTATGATCATCAATTTTTGGCGCAAAAATTCTTATACTTGATCACATGATCATAATCAGCCAATCATATTGCATTTTCAAAAGATAGCATAAAACGTCGAGAATAAATGCGAGACATATCATGCCACAGCCGCACGTCTATTCTTCTCAATTTAGCTTAACTTTAATAATGATGGTAATAAACGAATGAATAAGAACGAATAAAATAAATAAAATAGTGCTCAATATTAAAATAGGGCAATGAATATTTATTATTAATTATTACTTTAGCCGATTCTCTGAACTCTTTCCTCTCTCTATTTTCTCATTTATTTTCCTTTTCACTTTCTATTTCTTCTCTATCTTTCCCTTTCCTTTTTCTTTTACATTTCTTGATTTTTCATCTGATTTTTTTTTATCTTTTCTTTTATCTTTCTTCCCCTCTTTTTTAATATCTTTTAACTTCGTGCAACAAAAAAACAAAATTCCCAAAATAATGGAAAGTGGTGTTTTTATTTATTTTTTAATAAAACGTTTATTACCATCATTATTAACTACCTGGTGAGACATTGTTCTTTCAATGTCGAAACAAAATGTACAATTTTGTTGCAGTTTATAGTTTGCATATGTTATAAAGTAATAATTATATATATATATATATATAAGTAATAATTATATATATATATATATATAAGAATGTAAGTTTTTTATATATCCAACACGGTTCAAATATCCATAGGAAAAAGTAGTTGAAAATGCAACTGGAGTCTTTAAGAATATTTATTTAGAGTAACTTTCACAGTTCTATAATTTTCAAAAGTTAAATTGAGAAGAATAGACGTGCGACTGTGGCATGATATGTCTCGCATTTATTCTTGACGTTTTATGCTATCTTTTGAAAATGCAATATGATTGGCTGATTATGATCATGTAACCAAGTATAAGAATTTTTGCGCCAAAAATTGATGATCATAAGATAAATTTGTTGAAGTTGGGCGTGTCATAGTTTAGTGGTCGTCGCTAATAACAACAAAGTGTTAAGTAGTTCAAAAGTCAGGGATTCTATTCTAATGAATTTAGTGGATATCCCAAGATGTACAAGGATTAAATTTGTGTGTGTGTGCGTGTGTGTGTGTGTGTGTGTGTGTGTGTGTGTGTGTGTGTGTGTAAACAATTTTAGCGTTTCCTACTTTGTTAGATATCGGCTCAGAACTAGAAGCCGGGGAGCCGAGTTCGAATTCCAGTTGAATCTATTGTATTCACTTACGCGCAAATACCCTTGGGAAAGGTATTAATCCGTCTCTTCCTTCCAGTTATGGGTTAAATAGCAAGACAGATTGGGTTCTATAGCCTTGGTTGGCAATCAGTCTACCGCAGAAAGCAATGGCAAATATCTATCCATATGAATAAAGATCACACATGTTTAGCATTTGAGTTATTATCTTCTTATTTTTTCTACCCCTAGTTTTGCTTACTTGAATTTTAATTTAACAGAAACCTACATTAAACATCCGATTGAATCAAGGGATTTCTGAGATTTTTAAGTACACAGGAATAATACTCAGTAAATAAGCTCCCAAGTTGATCCTCTCAGACACAAATCCACGCGCACACTTCTTAAATATACGTGTTTGCCAAATTTCGTTGAGTAATATTCTAAGGCACGGCGCCTCGCTTAAGAGAAACTTCTTCCATCTGAGCAATTGCATTCAACCGACCAGTCGACTCAGATGATGTAAACGAACAGTTTGAATAAAAATGTCACTTGAAAATCGCCATGTTGATTAATGAGCACTGAAATGGCGTGCATTAATCTAACAAATAACGTTTTTCACTCTTTTGTGCCACAGGCGACTTCGGACAGCTCGAATAAAGTTTAGGTTAACCGATATGTTTGATAGCGTGTTTTGAGCATACACATCACGACTTAGTCGAGAAGAATGATGCCAGCCATGATTTACAAGTGTTATCTAGTTCCTTTTTTTCATTTTTTTCATTTCGTTTGATAAGATGAACTAGCGCTCTAAATGACAATGCCACACACAGTTTAAAGTAGAGTCTTGCTTTGTGAAGCAAGAGTCTTTTGTTTAAAGGAAGCATGAACAACATTATTAGGATAAGACTTCTTTCATTGACACCGGAGCTAAAAGAGTAAACAGGGAATTTATCAGTCTTAAAAGAATCTCTGACAGTGGTAGTGACATCAGATAGTTGTATATATTTATACCATGTGGGTATCTCAGATTTTACTAAACGAAGCACTGGAATAATGACAGTGCCAAGAATATACACAATAACAACACCTTTGATCATCACTAATTTATATTCTAAGATAAATTTTTAAGTTTTCTATGATTTTAATTCTTTCAATGTAATTGAGGGGATCACGCTCATGGTGTTTATCTTTTTTTTCTTTCTTTTTTCTTACTACAGAAAATGCAATAATAAATCCTATACACATGACTATTTGGTGGTATACTTTAAATATTCTTACTTTTGTCATTTTAACGGATGAAAATCCTAAACATTGGATTTGAAATTTGTTTTTCTTGTGTAAATACACTCCTGATCAAAAATTTAAGTCCACTTAAAAATCTTTAAAAAGAAATTTTTTTTTTTACAGATAGATTTTAAACTCCTACCACTTAAGGTTACCAAAGGTTATGGAAACAAAAAGCTACATTCCAAACATTTTATTTAGAAATTTACATTTTTATAAAATGAGGCGATTTACGCATGATCAAAATTATAAGACCAGGGGTATAAATTGTTAGATTTATGGTAATTCCAATGTTTTTAGTTCAGTTAGAGATTAGCAATCACTGCGTAAAGGTGTTACCATGCCTAAAGCAAGTAAACTTACCAAAGTTGAGCGTTCTCAAATTCTAGAATTCCATAAGCAAGGTTTGTCACAGCGGGCGATCGTAAACCACAGTAAAACTGTGATTTGCAACTTTCTAAAGAACAGTGAGAATTATGGAAAAGCAAAATCCTTTGGTAGGCCCCCAAAAATTTCTCCTGCATTGAGTAAGAGAATAAGTCGGGTTGTTATGAAAGAGGGGGCACTTTCTTCTAGTCAAATTAAGGTAGTCAAAAAGGCATGCTAAATAAAATGCGTAACCAAATTCCTCGGCTGCTTCCACGTCACAAGGTGGACCGCTTAAAGTTTGGTTGTGAATACCAAACATGGGACGTTGAGAAATGGAAGAAAGCCCTGTTTTCTGATGAGAAAAAATTCAATCTAGATGGTCCTGGTGGCTTCCTACGATATTGGTATAACAAAAACATGCCTCCTGAAATTTTCTTCACACGTCATTGTGGTGGAGGGTCCCTAATGGTATGGGGTACCTTTTCTTAGAGAGGGGCGATGGAGCTCCAGGTGGTGCAGGGTTGTCAAATAGCGGCTGGTTATGTTAGCATGCTACAAAAAGCATCATTGATGATGGAGGGCCATCGTTTGTGTGTGGATGGATGGTTATTCCAAAAGAATAATGCTGCAATCCACGCTGCAAGACGGACCTTGACCTTTCTACAAGAAAACGGGGTCCATCTCTTGGGACATCCTGCATGCTCACCAGACTTGAACCCAATTGAAAATGTTTGAGGATGGATGACAAGAGATGTTTATCGAAATGGCAAACAATATTCAACAAAAAAATGAACTTCGTGAAGCCATCTTCAGAAGCTGTAGTAACCTCCCTCCGCACCTTAATGGAAACGCTTATTTCTAGCATGTCCGACAGAATTTTTGAAGTCATCAAAAGCAGTGGAGGTAGAACTCATTAAATTTGGTTGTTGAATGTTTTCAGACACTTTTCATACACTTTTTGTACAATTTCGTAGAATTTTTGTCTCTGGTCTTATAATTTTGATCGCCTCATTTTATAAAAATGCAAATTTCTAAATAAAATGTTTGGAATATAGCTTTTTGTTTCCATAACGTTTTAGATTGTAGTATTGGTTACCTTAAGTGGAAGTAGTTTAAAATCTATCCGTAAAAAAAATATTTCTTTTTAAAGATTTTTAAGTGGTCTTAAAATTTTAATCAGGAGTGTATATATAGGAAAATAAACCAATAGATTACACAAAAGGAAAAGAAAAAGTAGCAAATTAGACATTTGTCTTTTAAATAGTTTGTACTTTTGATCTGTTCTGTGTTGACACTTCTGAAATCTTATTTGTCTGTAGTCTCAGTATCTTTTCCGCTTCGGATTGACCACTATTAACTCCGTTGCTTTTCTTTTCCTTTTCGAACGGTTTATTTCAGGAGCCGTTAGAGGGGTTGGAATATTAAAAGTGTCATATATTGTATCCATTACTGTTTCCTCAGGAAACCAGTTTTCAGTCTCGTCAATTAGGCGTTTCCTAAGTTGATTTATGTGTCTTTTATTTATGAATTGTGGACCCTTAGTTGTATCAATCATATTCCCAATTCTTTTTTCTATCGAAGATTTATCTTTAAACATTTTGAAGAAGACTCTTTTCCTGAGTTATAACGTCTTGCAGACACGATGTTTGTTCTTTTTGGTTTCGTCTGTTTCGACAGTAGTCATAAACAGATCGTATACGATGGTCTATCTGTAAAATGAATTGTCGATCATAAATATAGCGGTGGAACTTCGTGCTTATTTTTTTAATTTGCTAATAATTTTTACCGCAGGAAACAAAGCTCTCGACGCATGCGACATCGGTTTTATTGTTCCTTCAGTTATTTTGTGTAGAATGCATGCCCCTACGCCATACGGACTCGGGTCGCTGGCAACAATGATTTCCGAATTCGGGTCGTAATGCGCTAGAAACTAGTCTGACGTTAAAGTTTTTCTAATTTTTTCAAAGGCCAGCTGGCATTCGGCTGTCCAAATACAGGACTTGTCTATCTTTGAATAATTCATTAAGGGGCAACCAAAATAATGCATATTTAATATGAATGCCTGGTAATAATTTGCTACACTTAGGAAAATCTGTAACGAAACGAAACGATTAGACACGTCTTTAATCGCGGTACCCTGTTCAGGGTTCGGTCTTCTAGCATCCTTGTCAATTATGTGTCCTAGTTATTGGATTTTTTCCATGAAAAAAAAATCACATTTGGTCTCTTTAATTTTGAAACCTTACTCTTGGATTTTAGCAAAAACTTCGTGTACATGATGTTTATGTTCGCCTACGTATTCTCTTTTCATTAGAATGTCATCTAAATAAACGACAGCAAAGTCAAGTCCGCCCAGCATGGTATCCATGACTTGTGGAAAAATTGCTGGCACTACCTTGACTCCAAACGGTAAACGTTCGAATTTATATAATCCACAATAATTTCGAACTTACTTCTTCAACAGGCATTTGTAAGTAAGCGTTGCTAAGATCAATTTGGAGAAAATCCCCCCTCCATTAAGCTTTGCGAAAATGTTTCTGGGCCTAGGAAGAGAGTAGTGATAGTCCTTCAGAACAGCATTCAGTTCTGTCGAAAAATCAGCGCAAACGCGTATGTCCTTGTATTTCTTTTTTTACATAGACTCCTGGTGAAACCCATTCACTGTACTCTACTTTTGATAGAACAACAGTGTTTTTCTAATCTATCAAGTTCTTCGTTAATTTGTTCCAACGAGGCACAAGGTATATTTATCTTCTTTTTAAATACTGGTTGAACGTTTTATTTAAGTTCAATTTTAGCTTTCATTTTGAAGAAGACAAGATGGCGACAGAACCAAGGGGAAGTTACAACCTACGAAGCAGGCCGAAGGTCGATGAGGTAGAGGAGGAAGAGGCTGAGACCGAAGAAACAGTTAATTAGCAACCAACGAAACGATGACAGCCTTTTAAGGTTGTCATCGTTTCGTTGGTTGCTAATTATAACCAAATCGAAATTACAACCAAATACAACCAAATCGAAAAGGCAGAGGGGAATAAATTCTCGAATATATACTATCTGAAGGATGGAATATTGATGAGGAGATAGCGACCACAAAAAACAGCCATTGGAGGGGGCCAGAACACCTATCAACAAGTGGTAGTACCAAAAGAATATAGAGCAGACTTGTTAAGCCTAGCTCATGAATCACTTATGGCCGGTCACCTGGAAATAGTGAAAATCCGTGACAAGTTCTTGAAACATTTTTATTGGCCAGGAATCGAGAGAAGTGTGAATGAGTTCTGTAAGTTATGCAAAGTCTGTCAGAAAACTGGTAAACCGAACTAGAGTATCCCACCCGCGTCACTTAAACCGATACCAGCAGTAGGAGGGGGCATTCGACCGAGTCCTGATTGGACTGTGTGGAGCCATTTCCGAAGACGAGAACTGAGAACAGGTATATATGACCCTTATGTGCGTCACGACAAGATTCCCAGAGACCATCCCACTGAGAGCGATTACTACGAGAAAAGTAGTGGACGCTATGATTAATTTTTTTTTGTGAAAGTTAATCCAACTTTCACTCCGGAACATACAAATGGACAGAGAATCTAACTTCATGTCGAGGCTATTTAAAAGGGTGACTGAACAATTAGGGGTGCAGCACGTGAAAGCGAGTGCGTACCACCCTCAGTCACAGGGAGCCCTGGAGAGGTTCCATTCCACGTTGAAGCACATATTAAGAATTCATTGCGCCGGGCGACAGCAGGAGTGGGATCAGGGATTACCCTTTGTATTATTTGCTGCGAGGAATGCTGTACAGGAATCCATAGGATTCACTTCGTTTGAATTAGTTTACGGACACCTAGTACGAAGTCCATTACGGATGACTAAGGAACGATAGTTAGACCAGGACATTTTACCCGGAGAGTCGTCCACATACATGGAATGTTTGAAGAGGAATCTATTTATTTGGCCTAAGAGCAAGGAAAAATGAAAACGATATTTGATAAGAAGGCGAAAGTGAAAGAATTTAATGATGGTGAGGAGGTGTTATTATTGTCACCGAGTAAAGGATTACCGTTTGACGGGAAATTTCAAGACCCGTATACGATAGCGCAGAAGCTAGATGATGTGAATTACAGGGTTAATACCCCTGATAAAAGGAAGAAAACGCAAGTATGCCACATCAACAGTTTGAAAGGCTACATCAACCGTAACGGCCGACCGGTCTTAGTAGTGAAAGGCGGCGGCCGAGTAGTCGATGGAAATGAGACGTAAGAGAATGGGTGGACGGAGAAAGATCCACCCACGAAGGTGAGAAATTCAATGATTCTAAATAACTTGAAAAAGAAACTTGACCATTTGTCAAGACACAAACAAAATGACTTGGAAGGTCTGATAAACAAATATCCAGGATTATTTTCAGATATACCGAAGAAAACGGCGATGATACAGTACGATATCGAGTTGATTAAAGAGACACCCATTAAAAAACATCCGTATAGGTTGAATCTGAGAATGAAAAGCGAATTTGGTGCAGCAACTGTGAAATATCTCGGACATGTTGTGGGGCATGGGCAGGTCACTCTAAACGAGGCGAAAACTAGAGACATAAGGAGGTATCCCACCCCAAATAACATAAAAGGCCTAAGAAGATTTTTGGGAATGGTGGATACTATCGGAGATTTTGCAGAGATTTTTCTCGCAAAACAGCGCCCTCAACTGATTCCTAAAAAAGACAATGAGGTTTAGGTGGTCAGAAGAATGCCAGGAAGCTTTTGAAAGAATAAAGCAGGCATTGAGCGAGGAGCCGATTTGGTGGCGCCAGAATTTGAAAAACAATTTTATCTAGCGGTGGATGCCAGCGATAGAGATATTAGAGTTATGTTGATGCAGAAAGACGAAAATGGAGAACTGCGCCCGATTAGCTATTTCTCCAAGAAATTAAGTAAACATCAGGAACTGTACTCGACCACAGAGAAAGAATTGTTCGCCTTGTTAACTAGTATACAGCATTTTGAAATTTATGTTACGGAAAATTTGGAACCGACAAGGGTATATACAGATCCCAACCCGTTAATTTTTCTGGAAAGAATGAAAAGTAAAAACAGAAAATTACAGGCATGGTACCTGACGTTACAGGAATATAATTCGGAGATTCATCATATAAGAGGCAAGGACAATGTGACAGCTGATGCATTGCCAAGGTATTAAACTGAAGACCTGTATAAAAAAGAAAAAAAAAAGAAAAAGAGCAGAGAGGAGATTAAATTATGAGAATCTAACAGTGAACCTTTTTCTTTCTTCCTTTTTTTCTTTTAAGGGTGGGGGTGTGACGATGTATGCATCGTGGAGACTGGAGAAATGACGCTCTCTGTCCCACTCCCTATAAACATACATGAACATGCGGTAAGAAAATCACTCTCTATAAACTTGTGATGTGTGCATGAACTTGTTAGTGTGTATCCGCTGGTAGTAGTAACGCTGACTGATATCTTCAAAAGAGAATATCTTGAATTACCAAAATACCCAACCGTTCAGCGTTTTGATTTGATTGAAATTTCATCTGCACCTCGCTTGTGTTGAATTTGACCTCCATTCCATTAAGTTAAGAATTATATAGGACCATATTCTTTCTTTCCATTTTTAGACCATCACTTTTAAATTGTCTACCGATCTACAATCGCGGAAGCGGTAGAGATTTAGAGGTTTCTGTGACAACGCTGGGGCATTTTTGCAACCGATCAGTATGTTAGTGAACCACTCACCGTCTCTCTAGCCTAGTGAAGCGTCATAAATAATAATTTAGGGGCTCATCTTAAAACAACCAGAAAAAAATTCCTGGATGGGGCTTCTTTCAAAAGTTTTTTTTTTTAGTTTATCAGCTTCGGCATTCCAATTTTCAATCTTTTGGTAGTGCGAATTAATTGGTAATTCCCGAAGCTGGAATTATGTCATTTAATCAGTACCAAATAGGTTGTTCGAACTTTTCATGACAAACAATTTTAATTTTCGAGTCTTACCGTTGAAAGTTGCATTGACAATTAATTGTCCCTCGAATTCAATTTTTTATCCAGTGACAGATCTTGCTATTTTGCAAGATTTTATCATGGTTGGCTTGCCCAATTTTTTCCATGTTTGCTAGTTAATTATAGTCAAGTCTTTCCCCGAGTCTAATAGAAATTCAACACTTTTGTTGAACATTTTTACGGGGTTTTTTTTTTGCATGAATTTCCTTGTATTAGCACCGTCTAGATCGTCCGATCTTGTATTTTTTATGCAGATATTTGTTTGGTTTTATTTTTAGATCGACATTGCGAACTTTTGTGTCCGGCTCGGTTACATGTTGGGCATTTTTGTTTCTGAAAAAACAATCTTTGTACTAATGTATAAACCCACATCTGTAACATGGGTTAGGAGGCAATTTATTTTGCTTTTCTTACTTAGACTTTGTTTCTGTTTGCAGCGTACTTTTTTAACGTGAGCAATATACCCGATTCCTGAATATTTGTAGAATCCTGCTTTATACTGACGTACAGTTGGCATTCTTCGGAGATCTGATGAAGTTACATTTGGTTCATTCTCCCATTTACTAAGTATTCTTAGTCTAATTTCTGCATCTTTTGCTGAAACTAGTCCATGCACGAGTATCAAACATTTGAAGTTGTTTGCACTTAGCTCCGCCAACCTAAAATCATCGCAGTGTTTGTTAAGTATTGATGCGAAAGTAGTATAGTCGTCCGATTCATTCTTATTTAGATTAAAACATTATCATATTTTCTTAAAAAGAGATGTCTTTGGATTGAAAATTTCAGAGAGTACTTTTACTGCTTCGGTGAATGTCAATTCACTAGTCTTCCGCGGCAGAATGTAATTAACGAGTTTAGTATGTTCACTTGTGCCAAGTTTTCTCAGAATAAGACGTAATTTTTAATCTTTTATAATCTGTATCATAAATACCCTCATACCTCTTAAAGTAAGACGCAATGGTTATGTCTTCCTCGGGAGCGTACGTAAATTTTTCTCTTACCATCTAATGGTGTCTTGTGAAAAAGAAAAATTCTTTTCACTGGTTTTCGTTCGACTTGTTAGTTCCAAGACTTACTTCTGACATTCGATCTCTCTCTTTTGATATTCCTTCTGAGTCTGAAGAAGTAATTTTTCCATTTTTTCTTGTTGTGCACTCTGGTACTTTGCTAGTTCTAATAAAATGTTCTTGAAATCCTCCATTTTGTGTCTTTTTTCTTTTCACGAAGTACTTTAAGAAAACTCAAATATTTGTCGCAAATGTTAGTTGCAAATCTTCGTCACCAAATTGTTGTGGATCTTCATCGCCAATTTGTTGTGGAGTTGTGGCGAAACTTCGCCGCAAAGTTGTAGTGATCGGTTTGTGCCGGAAGTAAGACACGGAACGCAGAAAGTGCGTTCAAAACAGTGTTTTAGTATAACAAGAACATGTATACACAGTGAGTGTTCGTAATAAGTAAACAGAAATAATTAAGTCCGAACGGTACATTTATGCTGCTTATTGATTGACTAGTAGCTGGCTTTAACTGCTTACTAGCTGTCGTTAACTGCCGTAACTGCCCACTTCCGGAAGTCACACAGGTAATTATATATAGTAAGAGGGCACCATAACAATTGAGTTAAATCCTAAGCGTACCTTGTCCTATACTAAAGGCATTTTTAAGTAAGGCGCATTCAAATCTCCATTTCGAAATCCTAAAACCACATGTATCGTCCTTACAATTCTCCCTCTGTAAAGAGTGGCTTTTTGGACTTGAAATTTGTTTTTCTTGTGTAAATATATATAGGAAAATAAACCAATAGATCACACACAAGGAAAAGAAAAAGAAGCAAATTAGACATTTGTCCTTTTGTACATTGGTCTGCAACAAAAGAAAATATGTATCTGATTCATTATCCAAATAAATATCTTGAGGTGACTTGGTGAGGTCCTGTTTTGGGCCTAAGAATAATCCCTAGGTGGCAAACTTAATTCCCCGATCGATGTTATTCTGATAAAAGATATTTGACTACCAAAACTCTTCATCACAAAACTTTTCAGAAAACTTTTACTGCTGACAAAATACATCCCCTAACACTGTATGTACGGTACGTATGGTTTATCAGTTCTTTCTTCCGTGGTCATAATGATCTGACTGCCTTAATATTTTGGTGATCAGTGGCAGTGACTATTCATTATGAAGGTACCAAGTTAGCAGTTTTCTGGTTGCTGCATCCAACTGGTAGTAAGGAGTCTGAACTCTTTGGTAGCACTTAGGGAGGCTGCTCTGATCTACAGTTGCCTGACATCAGTGTATTTGTAATGCGATGCTACGCACGTGTAGGTGTCCATGCGTGTATTTCTGGATTTAGTTTTAGCTATTTTCTGGTTAGTTTGTATTGACACAGATGATAGTGACAATTATTTTGGCATTTTTCCTCTTAAAACAAAAGTTACTATTTACAGATATAATGAAAAGAAATACGAATAAACAAAAAAGTGCCTATTCACTGTCTTTCTACAATGTTCGTTGAATACATTGCAATTTTTCTATTCTTTTTTCTAAAGCTTTCAATTGTTCTATTCTTTTTTAAATTATTTTTCTTGAAATGTTCCCCTCTATTTGCGAAACTAATTTAAATTCTTCTATCTCTACAAGGTATTCACTGTTCTAGACAAATTTCCTCTTTGTCGAAAAGATTCTAAGACATATGTGTGGTCTCTATCTGAGAAAATCTGACAATTGCAACCTCTAGAACGTCCTTTAATGTGATATCAACTTTCGTTATTGCACTCTGTTAGCTATCTCGTTTCCATTATCGCTCCCTTTCTTCACAGAACTGTAATATATCAGACAAATTTCTGAAAATAAAGACATTTCTTTCTCTATACAGCCATCTGTGAATATTTTTGTGTTTGTTTATTTTAATGCTCATTACGCCATTAAATTTTAATGTTATTGATATTGCTGATATTCAAACTCCATTCCTCTCTCTCTTGGTCAAATAGTGGATTTCCCGGCTCGTTTTCGTTATAAATCTGATCAACATGCTTCTTACTTGATTTGTTCCTTACCTCCTCTCCTTGATTTTATCGAGCATCAAAACTCTGTCCTTTTGGCGAATTCTGTTGATGTTTCTTTTTAGTCATCTATTAGAAAGGAACATCCTATTCACAAGACTTCTTTTTGTTACCAGCGTATTGACTGGAAATCATTTCATGACGTTCTGCAAGCCAACACTTTTTTAACATTTTTTCACAGCAATAATAAAATTTTGTACCCAATAAAAGTATTCAAAATAAATCAGTTAAAATTTGAATAGGATGTACTTTTGGTGGAACTATTCAAAAGTTCAGATAAATTTCGTTTAATTTCATCCAATTCTGTTTCAAATTTTGTAATTTATCTCAAATAAAAACTGATCTTGATGTTGTTATTCACTAAGGTCAATGTAGTTTGGTATGAAACACGCGACACTAGCGGGTTTATGTTCATATCACGTTAAAACACTGATTTTTGTTCGATCACCGAAGTAAAGCAACGTCTAGCTTGATCAGCACTTAGACTGACCGCTTGGGTATACGACAGTTCTAATGATTAAAGGCTTAGAATTATAAATCGAAGATCCGAGTTCCAATTCCCGTTGCGTTCGTCATATTCAGTAAAAGGGCAAATCCAAATTTAATATATCTAGGAAAATGTTTATCAGAGGGTGAAATCCTGAAGATGAATTGGAAGAGCGAAAGAGGCCTTCTTAATTAAAAAAGAGGAAAATTTCGTTAGAAAAATGTTTACTCTACTATTACATAATACCCTACTTCGATATGACAGTGAATGCTGAACAATCTTCTGAAACATGAAGAGAACATTTGAGGCATCAGAAATGTGGATATACAGAAAGATACTGAGAATATTATTGACTGAACTCGTGAGCAACGACGAGGTTTTAGGAAAATGGAAACAAAAACGACACCTATACATAGAATCCAAAAGTGACAGTTAAAATTTCTAGGACAAATAATGAGAGAAGAGAACTTTGATAAGTTGATACTCACTGGACATATTGAAGATCAGAAGGACAGGGAAAATCAGCTAACCTTATCTTTGTTTAAAAACAAAATGTCGGAATAGATGAACATGGTATTTCCTCACTACTTCCTCTCATATAAACAGAGATGCACAGTACCTGGGGATATTTCTAACTTGTTCTGACAAGCAAATCGGTGGTACTGACTACAACAACGCTATAGCCTCATCTTTTCCTACGAAAGTCTAACGAAATTTTACGACATATTTAAAGGTAAACATTCTCAGACAAAACTGATAGATTTATTTTCTCTGCTCTTTGCGATAAATTTATGCTAATGAGCGATTTATTTTGACAAAAATCTCGACTGAGCTCATCAGTGTCAGTTGGAAAAGTGTGAAGCTCCGCAAGAATTGCTGCACTACCAATATATTTTCTAGTGAAGCTAGATGTCGAAGCGTTATTGCCAATTAGACATTGGCATACATAAGTTCGTACTGACAGCAATAGAAAATATTAGGTATTAAGTGATTCCAAGACCGACCAGATTGTGTGTTTTACTGGAACTAGAATTTCTACACTATGACAGAAAATCGGCAAAGTCTGGTTATATTGTGTAGCACTTTTGGGGTGCCCTAGGTTAATAATGCTTCTGGCCCAAACCATACTTGATCCCAAAGGCTTTATTTGAGTCACTGTTGTTGTTTTCACAATAGTAGTTGTATGAATTTTGTCATTTATCGTTTCTACACGTGTATATAGTTTTTTACAACGATTTTCACCCTGTACAAAGCTCAAGAGCCATTCGGGGTAGGGAGTTACAGAATAAAACACTGTTTCGGGGAATATGTGGAAAAGATAATGTTTAACCCTCGACGCGAACAGATTAAGATTGTAGTGATAGGGGAAGAATCTTCTTAGAAGTCGGTTCCACAAAGCAGTCGTTCATAAGAAAAAGCTGCTTGAGAATACGAAGGTAATAAATGTGGTTATTACGTGGTGTAGTGGGTATTAGCTGGGTTAGGGTTAGAATTGGCGGAACTAAGGAATGTTGTACGTATAAACACTTTCCATGAAAAAAGATATAGAGCAGCGAAAGACATTCGACGTTTTGTTTGTAAGAAAGATGTTGTAGGGAGGAACATAATTAATCATCCACAAAAACGCAGAGACACTTTCTGACTCTAACTAGATAAACGTTTGTCCCAACAGACGCTCAAGCACGACGTCTCTCACCTGTTCATTGCAATAAGGGAAAATTCATTGTTCGCTCGATAATGATGGAACATGACTAGTTTCGTTTTCGCTTATGACCAGCCAATTCCCATCTCCACAAAACGTTAAAAATAAGTAAGAGGTGAGATCAGCTGCCAAAGTTTGGTCAACTAGAGTTTTAGAGATGTAACATGTACCATTGTACCATCAGCATATATAGTCACAAAATATTACTGGGAAGAGCATGTAAAGTAAAAAGAGGGCTGGGTCAAGAAGCGAGCCGTGGGAGACGCCTTCGTTGAGCACTTGGGTCCCGAAATGATTTAAAAAATCCTGGAATGTACGATCTTCATATTAAATACATTAGAGTCAAGATATAAAATGTATGTAACCATATTTGGACAAAAAACAGTGTATTCTTGATTTAATAAGAATGAAAATATCTGACATAAAATAGTGTATTCAATTACATCGAAGATTTTTCTTACATTTTTAGATTGCCATACTAAGAGTGTACTCAAAACACAAACTGTTCTTTATTTCAAAATCATCTTAAAATAACAGAAGTAGCCAAACATTTTTACAAGATTTTATGAATACGATGTTGATAATATAAATGAAACGAACTACGAAAACTTATATAACCAAATAATTACAATTAAATAAATAAATCTATAGACCGCAAATTGTGCGCATTTACGGCCGCCTTGTAAATGTGAGATTCAAATACCAGATTTGATGGGAGGATGCAAGTTTGTGAATGAATTTGTGAAATGCGTGCGAAACTTAAAAAACCTCATTGAGTCTTCATTTAAGTTTGTATGTTTTCAAAATGATTAACGTTATTACTATTTATTGTTTATTTGATTTCTCCACTAAATTTCAAACTTTTGTTCTTTGATTCATTTGTGATTTATTAAAAATGTTTAATGCACAATTATTACTCACAATATAAAAATATGAACATTATTTTCATGTGCCCTCAAAAACAATTTCCTTCAAAAGTGATGTTAACAAGTGCGTATTTGCTATTAATTTTAGAGCTCAATGGAAAAGTAAAATGGCCGATTCTAGCTTTAAATTACAAAGCTTATAGGAGCGGCAACAAAACGCATAATATGAATTACATAAAATCTTCTAAGAGATGCTACAAAACTAAATATACTGGTTTAGTTCAAAAGAAAATCAGGAAGACTTCAAAAATGTTGACGCTGTGTCGTCTTATGTTCTGTAAAAACATTCCTTGAAAATACATGATACAATAATTAATAAAATATTTACAAAAGAGAAAAGGCATCGTCACACATAAAACACCAATTTCAACTGAGATTTACAGCCGCATTGGATAAAATGTTTTTATTATTATTTTATTATCCTGTTTTAGTCTGTGAACTTATTTATTGTTTTTATCTTTCCCAGAATTCTTTGATATTTCTAATAAGGAATCGTTTTATCAAATAATTGTTATTCAGCGTCAGTTAAGAAAACGTTTTCACACAATGTACTATCTTACACTGTGTGTGTGTGTGTGTGTGTGTGTGTGTGTGTGTGTGTGTGTGTGTGTGTGTGTGTGTGGTTCCTTTTTTAAAATGTCCGAACTATATTTTCTCATAAACCGAATAAATATTTGAGGTTTCAACCGAGAAGAAAGTAATGATTTTTAAAATGTACTTATGCAAAAATGTGCACGGGCCGCATTCCAGATATATATATTCATCGTCTGTGCAACGACGAATATATATATAAGTGGTTTAAACTAATAAATATATATTTCACAGTTTAAATTTTATTTTTTTCAATACAAATGTAGAGCATTTATAAATATATAGTTATTATTATTATTATTATTATTATTATGTCATTTTTCATCATATTTCGATTTCTGCTTTGGTCTCACTACCAACCAAGTCTGCGGGGTGACCTAAGGCAAGTCGTGGCGTGTTGTTATGGCTCCATTTCATGTTTTTCTGTCTTCCCTATCATCCCTAGCGTTACATAGATAAAGTTTTCCTTAGTGTGTGGGCTGTACTTAATAAGACAATTTTTTGTATATCTCTTAAGCTGGGGTTTCCAGGGATTCTTTCAATGTGTTGTCTTGTTCCATTTTTTATCATTCCAAGTGCACCTACTATCACTGGCACAATTCTTGTTTTCAATTTCCACATTTTTTTCTTTCAATTTCCAGGTCTTTATATTTTGACAGTTTTTCAAATTCCTTGATTGCTATGTTACAATCCGCTGGACAAGCTATATCAATTAATAGACAAGTTTTATCTTTCTGGTTTTTAACAATAATGTCTGGCCTGTTTGCTTCAATTTTCTGTCTGTGTAGATAGTGTAATCCCATAGAATGGATACATCTTCTATTTCTGTAACCGGTGCTGGGTGATGTTCATACCAGTGTTTGTTTACAGATTTTCCATAATGTTTGCACATTGTCCAATGTAAATATTACCCAACTCTATCGTGGCGATTTTTATATTCATTTGGGGCAAGCACAGAACAGCCTGAGATTAGGTGGTCTATTGTTTCTTGATGTTTATCACCAAACCTGAATTTTGGATCCATATTATTATGCATAATATTTGCCTGAAAGTTTCTAGTGAAAAGACTTTGGTCTTGTGCTGAAAGAATAAAACCTTCAGTTTCAGACTTTAATCCAGATACACGTAACCATCGATGAGTATTAACTTTGTCAACATTGGATTTATTGGCACGTTCTGGATATTGGCCATGCAGAGGTTTGTCTTGCCAGCGCTGTTTCATCTGTTCAAGAGCTTTATCTTTGGCTTTCATTTTCATATTTTTTGTCGCAATAGTTGGTTCTTGGCTTCTGTTTTGCTTTTCTACAGAATCTACTAACTGTAAATCTTATTTGTATTTACTGTCTTCTTTTATTATTGAATATTTTTTCTTTCTTTCTTCATGTTGCCTTACTAATTGTATCATCCAATCCTTTGTTGTTTCTATGTTTGTTAGTAAGCCAATAGTTGTTGTCTTGTATGACAATTCTAGCTGAATAAGACCTCTTTTACCTTCTTTACGGGGTATGTATAGACGGTCTACATCAGCCTTTGGATGATGCATCTTATGCTTAGAAAGAAGCTTTCTTGTTTTAGAATCCATTCGCCTGATGTCCTTTAGAGTCCAGTTTAAGATGTTGAAGCTATATTGGACAACTGGGATTGCAAGGCTGTTAATGGCCATAACTCTGTTCTGAGAATTCAATTCAGTTTTTAATATCATTCGTAGCCTTCTATAGTACTCTTTACGCACTATTTCTTTCATTTTTTTATGGTGAATGTTTTCACTCTCATTTACACCTAGGTATTTATAAGCTTCTTCTAGTTTCAATTCTTTTATTGTTATAGCAGGGTCTAAGCTAATTGAGGATGTTTCTTGTATTGACCCACGTAAAACTGTAGCTTTAGCACATTTATTCAAATTGAATTTCATTCCAATGTCTTCGCTGAAGCATTTTACAGTTTGCAGAAGACCTTCCAGCTCATTATCATTCTTAGCATATAACTTTAAGTCATCCATGTAAAATAGATGGCTTATTTTATTTTGGCCTATTTTATAACCACATTCTATCTTATTAAGTTGACTGGTTAATGCTATTAATGATATGCAGAATAGTAATGGAGACAAAGAATCACCTTGAAATATACCTCTTTTGATGTTTATTTCATCAGACTTATAGGTTCCATTTATATGATTGAGATAAAGGGTTGTTTTCCATATAGACATGCACTGTTTGATGAAATTGATGATGACGGGTGATATCTTGCATATACTTAAAGTCTTTAAAATCCAGGAATGTGGCACACTATCGAATGCCTTACGATAATCTATCTATGTGCCCTGTCCCTTCAGGACGTAGGCGATCATGGTTCTCCACGTCTCCCTATCCCTTGTGGCTTTTAGCATGTTTGCTCCTGTTACTCCTGGCAACCCCTGTTCCGTCATCCACCTGATCAGGCCCTGCAAATATGTTATCCGCTGCCTTCCTCTGTCTCTTTTTCCTTCTATCTTGCCAGTCAGTATCAGGTTCTCCAAGCCCTCCTTCCTCATTGTATGTCCCAGGAACTTCAGTTGTCTCTTCCTGATGCTCAGTATTAATTTCCTTTTTGTTGCCATTCTTTCCAATACCTCATCGTTGCTTGCATGCTCAGTCCACGATATCCGCAGCATCCTTCTGTAGAACCACATTTCCGCTGCTTCCAGTTTTGTCCTCATTTTCGATGATATTGTCCAGCATTCGCTGCCGTATTGAAGAACTGACATCACGTAGCAATCCAGCACTCTTTTCTTTGTTTCTAGTGAACTTTTCCTATGTGTTAGTACTTTACTCAGCTTATTATTATTATTATTATTATTATTATTATTATTATTATTATTATTATAATAACAGCATATGAGACTACAATTCAAAAGCTATCTAGTTTTGGTGCTCAATGCACCATCATCAGGCAGTGAAATGTGGTTCAGTTTTGGAGTCATAAATATTACTAAGGAAATTTAAAATATAAATAAAAGATGCCACCATATTCGTTAAATGTAGTGGAGTGGGAGGTTATTATACCTTAAAAATTTGAATATTGAGACATTACAGTGTAACAATGTGGCAGAAGGAGGTGTCTGTTGTCATTGTTTAAATTGTGAACATATATCTAGCTAATATATTGTTTGAAATGCGACGTGATTGAAATTGAAACAATAAAATATTTATCTTAAAGGGTGTTGTTAATATAAATATACAAATTTAATGTAAGGAAATAGACATTAGGCGAAATTACTCGATTTTAGAGTTAACTGGTAGTAAAAGAAAGCGTAAACAGCATCATCTCGCGTTCGTCTTGAAAGGCATCATACACACACACAAACGTAATGAGAGACATAACAACTGGTTTACGTATGTTTATATATGTACACAATAGATTATGTTCGTTTTGTGATAAATTTATGTATAAATAAATTTGTGCTTGCTTTCATATATGAAGAGACATTGCCAGTTCGTAAAATTAATTGATGTATCACAAGGATAGTATGATGGAGCCGAAATTTTAGAATTGTTGAGTATATACATTTTAAATAAAATCAACAAAATAATCCACATAGACAACCACAGATTATACAGAGATGACTGATTAATGATGGCACCGGACAACAAAATAGAAAATGATAAAATAAGGAAAGCACTTTACAAAATCTTCAAGCAACTAGATTTTGAGATAATAGTCGAAACAAATAAAAAAGCAGTCCAATATTCAGATGTAGTATTGAATTTACAACCTGGCAATGTCTCTCGGTATATGAAAGCAAACATAAATTTAAAATCAATAAACACAAGATCTAACCATCTCCAAAAGCATAATCAGGCACATTCACAAAGGAATAGAACATAGGCTATCAAGAATTCGTCAAACAAAACAATATTTGATGAAAAGAAATGAAACTATGAAGATGCACTAATAAAATCTGACCATAGGAACATCTTAGAATACAATCCCCAACCAAACAGACAAATAAAAAAACAATGACAGAAAACGAAAAGTTATCTTGTTCAACCCACCATTTAACTTAGAAGTATAAACCAAAACAGAACAAATATTTTTTAAACTGTTTGATAAACACTTTCAAAAAAGCTCAGAACTAAACAAAATTTTCAGTAGGAATACAATCAAACAGAACTGTAGAAAACTTTATAAAGAAACATCAAAAGCAACCTACAAAACAAGATTATTAATAAGGATTGTAACTGCAGGGACAAAAATAAATGCCCACTAACAGGAATTTGTAATATAAAAGAGGTCATTTACATGAGTTAAATGGTCAAAACAGAACATATTTGGGATCAACCAAAGATACTTTTATGACCAGATGGTTTAATCACAGGTCTACATTTAGACTAGAAAACTTAAAAAATGATACAAAACTGGCTAACTCCGTGTGGAAATTGAAACTAAAATATGGACATAACGTGGAGTATAGTGAAAACAGCCAAGCCTTTCAACGTTGGCAAAATATGAAGACTGTGCCAGGAAGAAAAGTTAGTTATTAGTCATAATTTCTCTTCTTTCATTCAGTAATTAATTTTTGTTTGGGAATTATATAATAAGTCTAACCATACCAAAAAAATACTTATTAAGATCATACAACCATGGATAAAAAAGTTTAAGTTTCTTCTAATTTTGAAAATTACGCGTTCCAAAAAATACACGTTACGTGTGCGTTCTTAAAAAATCAGTAAAATCAGTTATTGTAAATCGCTTGAAGACATCAGATGGTAGAAATCTAGGTTGCGTAATATAACTTGTTTACAAATGAAATATATATATATATATATATATATATATATATATATATATATATTCTAAATATATACTGTTAAATATAAGAGACAATGAATGTCTATTATGCTTAATCATGAGCCGTTCTAAACGTCGTATTTTGGCTTTAATTTCAGTTGAAAAAAATTCTCCAATTCTTGTCTTTATTTTCAACTGAAATTAAAGCCAAAATACGACGTTTAGAACGGCTCATGATTAAACATAATAGACATTCATTGTCTCTTATATTTAACAGTATATGTTTAGAAAATTATTTGCTCCCTCGATACATTATATATATATATATATATATATATATATAGTCCTAAGTTAGATCAATATCTGGTTTTCTAGCTAGCTAGCTAGCTAGCTAGCTAGATAGATAGATAGATAGATAGATACGTTCGATTGCGTATTTTATGAAATCATAGTTAGTTCGTAAATTAGACATATTTTACTGGATAAGGTTTGGTACCGAATGTCACTAATCTGACAGTGAGGAAAAACACGGAAGATTAGTTTGCCTCACCATACCATCATTGGAGATATCTTATTTGAATAAAAGAAAATATCCAAAATCTGATTAAATTTGTTGCTATATTAATATTATGTCAATCTATTAATATTATGTCAATCTATTAATATTTAATTGACATTAATATAGTATTCTTCTTTTATCTGCCATGTCCCTACAGGACATGGAAGGTCATTGCACTTCACAATTTTTTATCCCTTGTGACCCCGAGTAGTTTCTCTCTCTTTGCTACGATACCCACCCCCGTTCCCCGTTCCATTCACACAAGTTCATCAGCTCTTGGAATTAACCTATCTCTCTTGCCCTCAATATGCCCCGTGAAGATTAATTTTTACAAGACAATCTTTCTGATAATGCGTCTAATGCATTTCAGCAGTCTTTTCCTAATTCTGAGCAGAAGTCTTTTTTCTCTTGCCCTTTTCTTTAATATTTCATTACTCGCTTCGTCCATGGAATTTTCAGTATCTTTTTGTCGAACCAGATTTCTTTTGCCTCTAGTTTTTTCCCCTAAACCTTGGGGATATTGTCCAGTATTCACTGTCATATTACATATCAATCCAGTTCTCTTTTCTTTGTTTATGACAACACATTTCCGTTTCTTAGCACCATGCTTTTGGAATGTTTCTTTCGCTCATCGAATGCGCGTTCGGATCCCTATTTTGTATTTTCTATCTTCTGTTAAAAACCCCCCATATATTTAAACTTCTGCACCTGCTTAATTCCTATATTGCTGGATCTGGAATTAAATAGAAGGATTAAATTTCTATATTTAAAGCTTCAAAATCTAAACTTCATTGTTTTCCCTCATGCTAAATATTATTTTTACATTCGTATTTAGTTTTGAGATTTAATTAACCATTTTTATTTTCGATTAGTAATCAGTATGTTATAATAATTTTGAATATTAACTCATGAGTTAATGTATCGATTATTTCATGCTGGGTTAGAGTCATGCCTTCTGATATACTTGCTGCAAAAGACGAACATCAGTCACACGACGAGAGCAAACTATTTTTCGTCAAATCAATAATTCCTTGTCAGTGATCCAATACTGTGAAAATAATAGATTATCGTTACAACTTGTCTTTATTTCGCTTCACTTTTACATCCACTCACTACAGCTTGAGGTATAGTTTTATGGAGTGACCAACAGCTTGTTAGTAAGCACGTTAACACTGGCTCTACGAGTTGAGTAGAGACTACAGACAGAATAATCACTTAGTAATTCCCTTTATTGCTAATTACTTTAAAATTCTCTGTTTTAGTAAATTCTAAATTTGCTCGATTTCTCATAACAAAAATAACAGCCAGCACCAACGTTAATGTTGTGTCCTAAATTATTTTAATTAAATGTTTAACTGTGAAACTTTCATGGCTTCTGCTCCGACGAGCTTAGCTCCCTGGTGCCCCCTCTGCATGATTTCATCGAGCTATTAGACTAGTAACTAGGTCCCACTCTTTTAAAGTGAAACCAATCAAATGTAATCGCAACTTCTACTCTCTCAGCTTCTTTCCTCGCACTTCCCACCTGTGGAATTCCCTTTCGTATACTTGCTTTCCTGATAGCTACAATCTCTAAGAGATTAAATGCAATGTAAATTGTCATCTCTTATCTCTTTGACTCCCATCCTTTTCCCGACACCCCTTGTATCTTGTTCTTCTCCTTTTCCACTCTACTCTCACGCAGCACTCTTCACACCAGTGTTTCTATCCTTCTCTTACCCATACTCCGACACTCTCCTGTAACCTGTTCCGCTTTCTCTTCACTCTCCTCTTATTTAACCCCCTGCGCACCAATAGCAGTACTGCCTTGCTCGGGGGTGAAACGATTATTAAAAAAAACAAAAAAAAAAATTTAAGGAAATGGAAATTGCTGAAATGATTTTAAATAATGGTTTATTGAACATGAATTTTAACGTCATATTTATTATAAAGAGGTTCACTTTTTTAAATAAATGAATCTAGCTAAAGCCCCCATAAAATACGCATATTTTTGAATACGTCACTTCATGTCTCTTCAAACCGAATTTAAAAGCAAACGTTAAAAGAAAAACAAAGAATAAAAGAAATATTTCCCCAGAAATTTCTACTCGGATTAACTGGAAAGTAAATGTTTGCGTTTAAAATCGACGAATATCCATGTTCGATAAAGTCATCATAATTATGTGCTCGTTTATTTGCAACGATGTGCGTTGTGGTTTAATGGATATCAGCTCGGAATGAGAAATCGGAGAGTCGAGTTCGAATTTGCTTCGTTCACTTACGCACAAATACCCTTCTCTACTATGGGTTGAATAACAGGATATATTGTGTTCTATAGCCTTGGTTGGTGACCAGGTTACAGCAGAAAGTAATGGCAACCTACTGCGGGAAAATCTTCTGCCTAGTCAATCATGTGTCTTTCGAGACATGATCGCCCAAGCGTTTATCACGTATGGAAATTAACTAACTTGTACCAACCCCATGTTACCCATGTTACCCCATGTTACATATTGCTTATGTTAGTGTAAAAAACAGACTAGTTTATTTGTTTTCAGCGAAATATGGTTTTAATAACTTTGTGTCAAAAGATTATAGTTCTGGAGTATCTTAAGAATGCTTGAAAAATTTGGAAAACTATTTCATAAATAAAACTTTACAGCTTTAATATATTAACAAATTAAGTTTATATTTTTGACATAAAGGATCTGCGGTCTTTCTTTGTATACTTTATTTGTGTTTGCATTCTAAATTCGACTTGATATGAATTCCCTGCGGAAGTGACGTATTCAACCTTGAAAAATCGTCAGACACACGTTATGGTAAGACAATCCTCTAAAAATCACGCTTGAAACAGAATTCATTGCTAACATGCAAACAAAGAAAGGATTCATTTCATCATAATAGACAAAGATTCAGTCACCTTGACTCGGGTTATAATCATTATTGCTATTATTAATAGTAGTAGTAGTACTAGTAGTATTACTACTAATAGTAGTAATAGTAGCAGAGGTTGGAAGAGCGGGAGTGTTTATATTGTTAGCAAACGTGTTAGGCTTACAAAGTAAAAATAAAAGACAATTTTTATTTTCAACTTTATTTAAAGATATGTTGATTGCTTTATTCTAATATTTTCTGGCGGGGAAGTTTATAATTCTATTCTTACTGAACCTTTAAAATTTTTCTCAGTAAATAACTGCTCCAGATGTTTTTTACAGTCTTCCACAGACTTGACTTTAAAAAAAGAAGAATATTGTAGTCTGGTCACGAAAGAAACATGAAGTCTTTTACTTTTACTTATTAAGCCAAACATTTTTGCATGAATCGCGTCTTTTGAATTAACGAATTTCGGACGCTTTTTAATCGTTCTATTTGGGAACAGTACTTTTTCGAAACGTTCGTTTTATAAAAAATAATCATAGAACTTTTATTTTCAATAAAAATATATACACATATTCAGGAATACTTATTCTGATACTGTTAATGGGCTTTCATTTTCCCTTTCTATGAGTTTATCAAAAATAGAAATGGGTGTGTCTTTTCAACAGATCTATTCAACCTGTACAGCGAGGCAATTCTGAGAGAACTAGAAGTATTGCCAGGATTCGTCATTGGCGGTCACAATCTAAACAATATAAAAGACGCAGATGATACAGCGCTGATAGCAGACACTAAAAGGAAACTACAAAACATCCTACAGAAGAAAAAAGAAATAACTAAACATAAACTACAAGAAAACTGAATGCATTATCATCAGTAATACAAGGAGCACAAAATGTCAACTACAAGTCGGGGATGTTGAAATCAACCAGGTACAGAAATTTAGATAGCTGAGAAGTGTTCTAACAGAGAAAGGAAAGTGTGATCCGAAGATCCGAAGGCGTATTGGCATGGCCAAGGATGCATTGCTGAGCAGAGTATTGAAATACAGGAAAATTTTGCTAGAAACAAAGAAGAGTGTACTGGATTGCTATGTGATGTCTGTTTTTAAATATGGCAGCAAATGCTGGACAATCTCATCAAAGATGAAGGAAAGACTTGAAGCAACGAAAATGTGGTTCTATCAAAGAATGCTGAGGATAGCATGGACCGAACATGTTAGCAACAACGAGGTTTTGGAGAGGTTGAAAACGAAAAGGAAACTTATATTTAATATCAAGAAAAGACAGTTGAAGTTTCTGGAACATGTAATAAGGAAGGAGGGCTTGGAGAATCCGACACTCATATGACAGACAGGGGGAAAGAAAAAAGGGGAGAGCAACGCATGACATACTTGGTGGACTTGAGAAAATGGATGATAGAGCAGGCTTAGGGAAGAGTAACAAAAGAAAGTGTTGAGAGCTACAAAGTTTAGGAAGATATAGAAGGCTGTGATTGCCTACGTCCATAAGGGACACAGCTCATAGAAAAAGAACAACAAAATATCTGTCTATTCATGTTAGTGTAAAATATCAACTTTTACTCCTCGATCCCGTCTAAGTTATATCTAAGCCGACAACTACATATGAAAATGCAGTTTAGTAGTTTGTTTGTTTTTCCTTGGCGGTGGGTGAGTGGTCACGTAACTTATATGAAAGCTAGATATCAAAGGGACTGACATAAAAAGGTTTGTGAAAATAATTATTTTATGTTTGCATTTCTATATTTTCATTGTGATGGCTATATTTATATTTCTCATTCGAACTAAACCCAAAATAAATTTAAAAAAATAAACATATGTAATTGGATCGACATAATTTAAAACCGCATGAACCTTTCACTTCAGGACAAACGATTTTGTGTGAACACACGCAAATAGTTATTAACATATGGTAATCATAGTACATGATAGATTTATATTTGATGGTAATATTTTAGCAATTATTTAGAAATGACTCAAAGAGAAATCAGCTTGTAATATCAGCAAAGATAAGAATCGAACTCACAATATTAATAATTGAAGTTTCTGAAAGCGAATGTCTCCACTACATGTGCATTTGTTAAAATTTCTTGGATAATTTTTTTTAATATCACAATGGCTTAGACCCATACTACTACTGTAGAACACAAAAAGTTGACTAAGCCTGTCTAATATTATAAAAGTATCCACCGAATAGTACGCACATGAATACACCCCATAACACCAAAATCTATATATATTCAATAAATATATTAAATATTATGTCTGTAGTAAATATATATATAAGATACAAAACCGCGACGATTGTCACTGTTCGAAACAAAATTATAAGAAAAAGATTATTTTCATTAAATTGTCAATACGCTTCTTTCTTTGTAAAATAGAAGTTCTAAAAGAAACAAAACGAAAACTATTTGGCTTTATTGAATCAGAATGTGCGTTGTGGTGCAATGGATATCGGCTCAGAATGAGAAATCGGAAAACCGATTCGAATTCCAGTTGAATTCCCTTACTTCCTTGGGAAAGGTGTTATTCCATCTCTTCCCTCCAGCTATGGGTTAAATAGCCAAACAGATTGGGTTCTGTAACATTGAATGGCAACCAGTCTACAGCAGAAAGAAATGGCAACTTACTGCAAGTAAATCTTCTGTCTTGTCAGTCATGGATAAAAAAGATATGATCTCCCAAGTGTGTATCACGTATGGCACTTAACTGCGCAGAGAATAAACAGATAATAACACCTGTACCTGTAAAACAAAACAAAACAAACAAACTACAGAAGCATCGACAACCCCTCGCTATCAACGAGGGGGTCGTCAATGGCCTATGCTCCAATGGAAGCGATACCATCCCTTCATTGAATTAGAGAGTCATAGTAATTAAATATAGGCCAAAATCTAGAAAATCAAAAATTTCTTTCAACATTTATAATTATGCGAATATTGTTTTAATATTAAAATATTGTTTTATATTAATATTGTTTTAATATTAAAACTGGTTCAAAAGAACAAATTGGTAAAGTTTCGGTTCTTTTCAAACTTTACAATTGTTGGTTTTATCTAATCTTGTAAATATTTACCAAAGTTCCATTTGGAATCGAAAAGAAAAAACAATATTATAACTTCTAATCCTAAATAATTCTCGCAAATTTTGTTGTGGGTCATTTTCTAATTTTATGTAACAAAAAATAAAAATTCTCACTAAACTGTTGCTGGCAAAGCAATGCCTATATTGTATGGATTTTTAAGTATTTTGTTCCTTACAAAAATACAAATGATAGTCATTTATATGAAGTTGGCTTGGTTTAGCTCAAAACAGTAGCAAATATCTTCCAATATAAAATAATATCGTATCATTTTCTCTGTTGATATAAAGTATTCAAAAGAAGGAAATTTCCGGCGAATGTAAAAACTATAGAATATACTTCAAACTAGTTTAAAAACCCTAAAGTCTTCAGGCTAACACAACAATTCGTTATAAATTGTTAAATAAGTTTGTTTGTGCCAATTAATTAAGATGAACAGAAAATTGTCTCGATGGGGAATGTTATGGGCAACGTCTCGTCTTGGATGAATCTCTTCGAGTCCAAAGAATCGGTTGTTGAGTATCGTATAAAGTTACCCGTCTAGGTCTGGCGCTGACACTTTTCGCCTTATCTGTTTGTAATAGCAGCTTTACCTTGGGCGTATTTGGAATAGAATCAATGATAGACAATAAATAGCATCTCATTGACAACTGCCCAGAGTATTTCTATCCCAAGTACTTCAATCGACTTTAAACTCGACCTCAAACTCAGGGCTGTGTCAGTACTTTATCTGGTGTTCCTATAAATATATTCAATTCCGTGCTTAGGTATCGAGATTGAACGAAATCATTGGGAAAGCGGGAAATTAAATAAATGAACCAAATTGAATCACACAATGCGACAAGGCTTTTCGACATAAAGGTCTAGTGACGAAGGAAAAAAAGATCACTTGTTTATTTTTATTTAAACCTCATTTTCTCCAAATCAAAATGTCTCTTATTAACCAGTTGGTTTGTTTTCAGTTTTAGTATAATCTTTTTACTATTTAGGATCACTTGATATTAATCAAAAGTATTACCATTATTAACATTCGGATTATTATCCTCACCTTTGTTGCTAATATCACCTGATCGTCTTCTGCCTGGATTTCTGGGATGAAGATTTATCGTTATTTACATTATTTACACTCGGACTATTGTCTTCGTCTTTGTTGTTAATTTTACAATGCTTCTGTCATTATGCTACTCCAGCTTTCAGCAAGCCAGGCAACCCACGGGGTATGTCGAACTAAATACTTTATTTAACCTACGGTGGTAGACTGTTCTCATCTGCTATATCCAGGAATATCATTATTCTATAAAACATTTCAAAATATCATTTTTTTTATTTTCTTTCTCTCGAGATTTTTGTGAATTTTATGTCAGTAACTTGACATCGAGATTTTTATGCCATTCCTTCCTTCTTTAGGTGTCATGATTCATGAATGACTTGGCAGAAGAATTCACACAGTCGGCTGCCGTTAAATTCTGCGGTATACCAGTTGCCAACTAAGGCTATAGGATACAGTCTGGCCTACTATTTTCCCCATAGGCGGCAAGAGAAGAGATGGATTCATACCTTTCTCAATGTTTTTGACTCCGATTTCTCATTCTGAGTCGTTATCCATAGCATCTTTCAAGGGAGTGTGTGATTTACAGACACACTCACAATGACCGCGATAGATAGATAGATAGATAGATAGATAGATAGATAGATAGATAGATAGATAACGAGTTAAGCAAGTCCGTGAGTAGGCCCATGTCACTTTTATATGAGTACAGAAGGTACTAGGGGAAAGTGAGAAGAAATAACTGAACATGAATTGCAAGAAGACAGATTGTATGGTTGTCAGCCCAAAAACTGAATTAAAAAATCAAGTAAATGCAAAAATTTAATAACTAGGAAGTGTTTTAAAGGAGGACGAAAAGTGCATTGGGATAGCGAAAGAGTCCTTCCGAAAGCTAAGCAAATTATTAAGAAACATGCAAAATGCTAATAAACTGTTATATAATAACAGTCCGCCTATATGAATGCAGAACAACCTCCTCACAAATGAAAAAGAGACTTGGGGTAACAAAAATTTGGTTCTGGAGAAGGCTGCCGAGAATGCGAGATACAGAATATGAGTGCAACGATGAAGTTGAATCTTAAAGAGACACTTAAAATTTTTAGAGAACATAATGGGGTTAGATGGTTTGGTGAATTCAATACTGACAGGATATATTGAAGGTGAGAGAGAGAGAGAGAGGGGGTGCAGGGGAAGCAGTGCATAACTTACCGAGCGAGCTTGTGTAAATGGTAGAGACAAGGATTAAGAGAGACAGTAAAATGACATAAGAGATAAAATTTACAAAGGACAGGAAATAGGGGAGAGTCATCATGCTCTCGTCCTGAAGAGACAAAGAACATAGAAGAAGAAGAATATAATTATTGTAAATGTATGCGGTTATTGGTGCGATGTTCAAACTCCGGCCAGGCGGTTGCACAAATTTCCAGTGATGTGTTAAAAAGCGGAGAAGATCTAACCCTATAGCATTAGTTGAAAGATGAAAAATTCTGAATTCTAACTCTGAATGCATTTAGAATCTTTACTCTATAAGCTATACTTTCTCCCGAAACCACAGCAGCAGAACCATCACTATAACCTAGCGTTCTTTAGCAGTAATCCTAAGCTCCACAGTGAGTTTGTATACACACACACACACACACACACATTTTGTCCAGTAGCTTATTTCCTTTGTTCAATTTAATCTTTATTTAAAAAAAAAACTATTATGTAAATTTTTGTAACTTTGTATAATATTTATGTATTACACTCTAATCTTTATTCGGTAAAAATTTCATTGCTAATTATGCATTACTTTTTAAGTAATGCACATATTTTATGTCTTTGTTGTTTCCGGTCCTTATCTCATGGCCGCTACTATATATATATAAACAAAATTGGTGAGAAATATATATATATATATATATATATATATATATATATATATAAGTTTTTCATATTGCTATGGTTAGAAAGCACGTCTCGCAGAGCACTTAGCGTAATGAACTAGATTCGAACTACACTAAGTTACATATAATAAATTATATACAGTACTGTGCAAAAGTATTAGGACAAGAACTTTTTTATGAGGCATATTGACAGAAAATAAACAATGTAATTAAAGTAATTTTATTCGATTTACTCAACAAATGCTTTAACAAGAAAAAATACAAATTACAAAATAAATTTAATCTAGTATAATAGCCTTTTGCTTTGATCACAGTCTTCATTCTGTCAGGCATTGACATCACAAGTTTCTTCAATGTATCTGATGGTTTCTCCTGCCAAGCAGCTTGTATTTGTTCCCAAAGTGGGTCTTGCGAAGTAACATTAGATTTATCAATTTTTTTATCCAAAATATCTCATAGATGTTCAAAAGAGTAGTTTCAAAATAAGTTGTTTAATAGAAAATAGGAAAAATTAAATATATCTTCTTTTTAAAACATTTCTTTTACACCCAGTTTTAAATAATATTTATTAGAAATTTACTTGGCTTTTCACCCTGTATTTGAATATCAGTGAAGTTTTTAGGAAAATCACACATGTACTAATACTTTTGCACACTACCGGTAGTGTGCAAAAGTGTCAGGACAGGGATGATTTTAAACTTTATTTTAATGCCTCATAAAATATAAAATATTTCTTGTCCTAATACTTTTGCAAAGTACTATATATATATATATATA
>JBBBDQ010000320.1:797500-847500 GCA_037127315.1 Ascarosepion bandense | reverse complement strand
AGTGATCATATCTGAAAGCGACCTTTATAAATGTAGAAACAGGGGATATAGGAATCAATATTTGTAACCAACTGAAGAATATTTGTGAATTCTATATCACCGTCGTAGACGCTAAACCTTTTGTATATAAACTACATTTACTTTTGGTGTATATGCATTACCGAAAAGCTAAGTGTGTAAGCAGTTGGCTCAATAACTCAATAGCTTAGCTCAGTTATTAGCTGAATTTCAATCTGTTCTTTTTTTTAATAAAAAAAATATCATAGCTACTAGCTCAGTATCTAGTTCTTATCGGTCTGTAAACTTTTTGATAAGACCTTTCATGGAGTTCAACAATATCCGAAGAGTTGCATGTACTAAGATGTTATTGGCGCAAAAAATGAAATCATTGAGCCGAGTTTAAATCCTGATCTAATATGTTGCATTTACTTTCGCACAATACTCTTTGGAAAAATGTAAATCAATTTCTCATCTTCATATTAGCCATGGGTTAGCTATTAGGGCAGATTGGCCTTTAGATGCCAACTAGAAAAAAACTCTGGATGGATATGGTATTTCTGGACGATTAAATCCAATCGTTCCTATCAAGTCGTGAAATGAAGGTTGTTTTGAACGGCAAACTTCAAGAGCCTTTCATACGCATGCAGACGTCCATCAAGGCTCTATCCTAGGTCCTACGCTTTTTTATGATCTTCATCAATGATCTTCCCGATGTAATCAGTTTCCAAATAGGCATCTATGCAAATAACACTACAATTTGCGCATGTCTCAATAAGAAATCTACCAAGGCTGACAAAGTAAACCTAGCTGCTGCCTTTCAAAAGGATCAATAATCTGTGATTGAATGGAGTAGGAAATGGCTTGTAAATTTTAATGTCTCCGAAACGAAACTGCTCTTCTTTAACCACCACAGAAGACATTCTTGCCTATCATCAGAATGGATAACACCAAACACCTAGAGAGCAACACACTTCGCCTCCTTGGCCTTACCCTCTCAAGTAATCTTTACATCGAATCCATACCTGCACCTACTGCTAAAAAAGTTGATTCACTGTGTCAGGTCACGAAGATTTTCTCGTCAGAATCTATTTTGCACCTTTATAAATCTACAATTCGTCCGTGCATTGAATACTGTTGTCATATCTCGGCGGGTCCTCCTGCTATTCATCTAGAGGTTCTCGACAACATCTAAAGGAGGATCTGAAATATAATTTATCCTGACTTAGCAACTCGCCTTCAGTCACTTTCTCACCGACGTGTGTGGCTTCCCTCTGTCTTTAGAAAAATATTTTCATGGCAACTACTCTGACGAGCTTTGCTTTCCTGCCTTCCTGACCACATTCATTTAACCATGCTACTAGACTGGCTTCTAAGTTCCACCTTTTACCGTCAAAATAGTTAAATGTAATCGTCTCTTCCACTTTAATAGTTTCTTTTCTCGCATTTTCTGTTTGTGGAACTTTCTACCGTTTGCTTGCTTTGCTGATAGCTACAGTCTCTAAAAGTTTAAATGCAATGTCAATTGCCATCTTCTATCTACATAATTCCCATCTATCTCTTATCTTTTCTTCGATGTTCCCTGTACTTTGTTTTTTATGACACAGTAAACCCTTGCGCACCAGTGGCAGTCCTGCCTTTCTTGGGGTGAAATTATTATAAAAAATATCGTAACACCTTCACTATCTTTCTTAGGAAGGTAGGACTATCCACAGAAAAAAGATTTGAAAAAAATTTTGTGAAGACACATAATTCAAGTAAATGGAATTTGTTTGGAAAAAAGTACATTATGAATTAGAAATTATATGTCTATGATTTAAAAGACAAGTTCCCGATTTCATTTAATTCATCTGATCTACTGAGATTCGTAAATTTTTCGTATATGAATAAATACGTCCCACTTTACGAATATCCAACCTCTTTTATAAACAGAAACACAGGGAACGCTTTTTTGAAGATTTTTTTATGTCACTCTATGTTAGTATTACGTTCGGTTTATAGTTGGGCTTCACTTAAAATAGCACTGTCAAAGTCTTAAGCAGTACTAATGCCTTATTCTTTCCATAAACCAGTGTACGAGTATTGACGATGAGGGCTCTATGCTGATAACAGGTATTTATTGTTGGATAAAAATGAACTTTAAAAAATAACATTATTTAACAAGTGTTCAATGAAGTATCTTTGGATAAACTTTTTGAAAGTAGAAATATAACCTGGAATGAGATTAGTGAGGGTTCATAATTCAGAATTTAGAATTCATAGGTACTTCAATGTATGGAGAGATTATAATAAATCTACTATAGGAGAATTTACTTCAAAATTTGAACATTGGAGAAGTTATGATAGAGGTCATTTTGTCTTAAACCGTAAAATGAGAGAAAACCAAAACATTAAGCAGAGAGCTCGACTCATGTTTTTAAATAACCTCATTAGATCTAGACTGTTATGTGGATGTCATACATGGCATCTAACTAGTTCAGAAATATCTAAACTATCATCTATATTCAACAGTTTTCTCAGGTCAATGATTCAAATTATTTTAAAGGCGGCAGTCTTTCATCATACCAATGGACTGGCGCTACAAAATAACAAAATAAAATTTACCAAATAGCAAAAACTGCATTACTTGAAATTTTTCAGTAGAATCAACAACTAATATGGGAAGCACATATAACTAGAATGAAAAATAATGATATAATCAATGTTCTGACTTTCCAAACTACCTTAAAAAAAGAAAAACAAGAGGCAATAACAGTTAATATACTTCTAAAGTTTAATTTTCTGAAAAACTGTCTTATGAAAAAAACATTTCCAACAGTAACGTTAACTGCTCATTTAAAGAAAAATTTTAATTTCACCATTACTGTTACTATAGACAGGATGTACTTCCTAATTAATTATGTATGTTCAGGCCATTGAGTGTAAGTTAAAATCCTATCAAAATAGATTGAAGAAAATAGTATTACTTATATTTTTATTGTGCCCAATAGACGAAAGCAAAATTTCGAAAACGAAATTGATCCTTAATGTCAACATTTTCATATTTAGAACGAGACAGGCGTTATCTTCTTTGGTATTGTTCGTTTTTAATAGAAAACCATTTCCTCTTTCTCTGTAGTAGAAGCACAAACAGCCGTCATCTCCTTGTATGCTCCGTGTCTCTTCATGATGTTGGCGATCATGGCTCTCCACAATTTCCTGTCTTTTGTAGCTCTTAATAAATACTGTATTTTTGTTATCTTACCTAAACTCTGTTCCATCATCCATTTATTCTAGCTTTCTAGGTAGGTTATGCGTTGTTTTCTTCTTTTTCTCCATCCTTCAATTTCTTCCGTTGTTATCAAATATTCCAAGCATTCTTCTCTCAGTATGTGCTGCATAAATCTCAACTATCTTTTCCTGATTATGTATCATTTTTGTTTCTATTTTTTCTAAAACTTCGCCATTGCTCACATGTTCGGTATTCTCACCATCCTTCTGTAGAATCACATAACTCTTGCTTCACTGCCATATGGGAGGACAGATATTAAATAACAGTTCAGTACTCGTTTCTTTGTTTTTACCGAAATTTGTCTGTTTCTTTTTAATAATTTGCTTAGCTTTTCGAAGGCATCTTTCGCTACCCCAGTGCGCCTTCGGATTTCTGTGTTGCCCTTTCCGTCCTCTGTTAAAACACTTCCCAGATATTTAAATAAGAAGAGCATCGTCCCAAAAATCATCGTCATTAGTATTATTGATATATCTAAATATTTGTATGTATGATTGAGTGTGTTAATATTGAATTAAGCAAATCTGTGGAAAAGTTTTATACGTGTGTGTGTGTGTGTGTGTGTGTGTGTGTGTGTGTGTGTGTGTGTGTGTGTGTGTGTGTGTGTGTGTGTGTACATTTGCGCATTATATTCACATATCCAGTCACAATGCTCATCAGTGCATACACTCGGATTTCTGCCTATTTTTCTTCTTTGTTTGAAGTGCATGAGACTTGCAAAGGGCTCGTGAAGATTGAACGTAAGACCTTTTCTAACACTTGATTCGGAACAACTCCCACACACGACAAAAACCGACAGATAATTGGCAAGGATTGATAACGGGGAATAAACACAAGCGCAGACAGTTCTATCGCTGCTACGCATTTAATCTAATTATCTGCAGGGCTGTGTGGCGAGAGAAAGCGATAAAAAATGAGGGAAAGATTGAGAAGAGGAATAAAAAGTAAAAACGAAGAAAATAATTAATGAAAAGCTTTGGAAAAAGAGAGGCGAAAATAAAAGAAGAATGATGTAAAAAAAAATGTAAGTCCTACTAACAGAAACACTAAGAAAAATATTTTCATGGAAGCCAAAAAAAATGAGAATTTAAAGAAAAGAAAAATTATTGAATTTTTTTTTTAAATCATGATAAAAATGTGATGGATCAAAGTGATAGAAATATCTATATTTTGTAAATCTCAAAAATGCGCCGATTTTACCATGAGATACCACGAGATATCCGGTTTATTGTTGCGGCTGGAAGCCCTGTTAAATTTACTCATCATTGGCTAAATGAAATTTGATGGAAGTCAAGTCATTTGTGTAGGCGGATATTTATGAGGCGAATAAAGAGGGTGAAAAATATGTTAGAATCAAGTTGGAAACAATGAACAAAAATAGACACAAGTTTTCATGGCGACTAGACTATTCCCTGATTCTTTTGAATAATCCTAAATGTTTGCACACACTCTTCCACAGTTATAGCTTAATCATAAAGTGTATTTCATTACACTTATTTGTTACTTGTTTGTTTTCCCTGCCGGTGATAAGGGTTCAAATTCTGAATAAAACTAACATTTATTTTCATTACTGGTATACTACTCATTGGTAGATGTGCATATTATTATCATGCAGAAAATTTGTCCCTATATCATACTTGATTTAAATGGGTCTTCAGACCACATATTCAATGTATTTTAATAACGTTCCATTATATTGAAATAATCTAGATTTGTTTCCTTTAGCATCTACACATTTGTTGCACGCACAACAACAATTCTAAGTAGATTAACTACAGTTTGGCAACTCAGTTTACTTGCTTTCGTTTTTTTTTTTAATCTAAAATATATAATGCACGAGTTCGACTAAAATTGTGGGTCTATGGGTGCCTGTGTTTATACATACAACAGGAAATACTTTTGTATGACTTCTCGGAATAAAACGTTGTTTGACAAGCAAAGATTTTGTATCACTGGTATACTCCAAATTTTCGAATATTCTGAATTAATCATAAACTCTAGATGACGCCACAAAATTTGCTCATTAGTCAATTTACTAAATAAAACCTATAAATTATATTTCTCTGGAAACTTCCATTAAAATACTTTTTGTGATCCCTATTTGTAGTTGAACTTCAATGATCTCAAAAATCGATTCCAATCTGTTGATACAGAAAATGAATAACCGACGTTTCTTCTCAAGACAAATAAGATTAAGAAATCAACTTTTGAAAACACTAAATGTCAATAAATAATATTTCATTCGTACGTGCTCCAGCGTTGCCCACACACGTGTGTGTACGAGGGAGAATTTGATTCCATCAAATTTTGTTATGAATTGTTCTATGGAAGTAATGGAAGTAGAAATGTCTTGAGTTAGGTGCATTGAAAAGAGACAGAGATTATGCAAAAGAACATTTGTTATGTACAATAAAGGGATTTTTAATCATAAGATTGCAAATTTTATTCCCGTACGAATTGTGGATTGCGCAAAATAATCCAACCTAAATTCTGTGTTAATTTGTTATTACCATTACAAGAATTTTTTAAACTTTTGTATATTGAAACAATTAATCGCATTAACAATTAATATGACATCATGAAAATTATAGACACTGCAGAAAATAGAAAAGAACCAAGAATACCATCCAAATTAAATGTCAAAGTGCGAGTCTATTAAAATTATAAAACTTGGTTTAACTAAACTCAATGACACAAGAAGATTTTAAAATGGGTCATAAAAGCTCATCGAATTTGAATATAATGTAAAGAATATTCGTAGATTGAGTTCAGAATTTTCATTTTTCTAATATACAAGGTGCAGAATAATTTCATGAATTGTTCATAAGTTTTGCTTACTTATAAAATATATAAATAAATTTATTGCCCAATTGTGCAATAGATTGTGCAACATGTATGTGTCTAGTTTATCTATAACGAGATCAGAAGAAATTGTGGCGGTATAAGTCATGTGGATGAAAGATTGTGGCGCTTCAAAACTTAAAAGGCATTAGTTTGGAAGTCGGCATTGAAAACCTTGGCTTTTGCTGGTGACCGAATAATCTCACAATCAGGTCACATAGAAATTAACACTGCATGGTGAGTATCAGTTTCACGCCTTCAGCGGCCATCAGACCATGACCACACTGTTTATATTCACAAACGTGATATCTCCGATATTGAGTCATCTTCTTCCTCCTTTAAACAATAGGGGTGTTTACACCGTAACGGAAACAGATTTTGTGAACAAAAGAAAAAGAACACGCGATAATGTTAATTAGGCTTATAAAGATTTAGAAAAAAATTGAATTGTTTCAGTGCGTGCGTATTTTTTAATAAGTTTGAAAACAACATATTTAAGTTTTATCAAAAATAAACAACATAAACTTACTGCTTTATCCTAAATATTTTGAAAAATAATGATTGTCTTGATAGATTAAAATCTATACATATCTGGAATTATCACATTGTGTTTGATGCAATCTTATCTCACTATTTCTAAAAGCAAATATTATTGTTTTGATGCTCAACACTCATTGATTACAAATAAGGGATTTGCGCATTATGACTGGTCGTTGACAGGAGAAATCTAGATGTTCTCTTGTGTGAAAAGTACATATCTTCTTGTGTAAAACCTAAATGTCAGCTTGTGTGAAACCTAGATTGTCTCTTGTGTGAAACGTAGATGTTCTCTTGTTCGAAACCTAGATGCTCTCTTATGTGAAACCTAGATGTCCGCTTGTGTGAAATCTAGATTGTCTCTTGTGTGAAACGTAGATGTTCTCTTGTTCGAAACCTAGATGCTCTCTTATGTGAAACCTAGATGTCCGCTTGTGTGAAACCTAGATGTCCATTTTGTAATCACATTTCTGGATTGAGTACAATCCAGAAATGTGATTACAAAATGGACTAACAGAAGAATGGACTAACAGAAGAATGGACTAACAGAAGAACACGCTTGAGTGATCATGTCTAGACATGACTGACTGGGCAGAAGATTATCCAGCCGTAGGTTGCCATTACTTTTTTGTCAACCAAGGTTATAGAACCCAATCTGCCCTGTTATTTGACCCATAGCTGGAGGGAAGAGACGGATTAATACCTTGCCCAAAGGTATTTGCGCGTAAGTAAATAAATGCAATGAATTCAACTGGAATTAGAACTCAGTTCTCTGATTTCTCGTTCCAAGCCGATATCCATTGCACCACAACAGTAGTAAACAAAAGAAAAAAGATTCGATTAGAACAACGAAGTAGAACTAAGTAGAAGAGAAAACTGCATTTTGAATTTCAAAGTCGAGTTTGGCCAGCCACTCCTAGAGATGATTTATAAAGAAACATTAAGTCAAACATTATCAAACAACCCGTATATTACTTATTTGAATTAATAAATAATTGATACAAAGAGAAAGAGGCGTGGGGAGATTATTGCTCTTTATATTTACCTATCTTTTTCTGTCTATACAATATTTCGTTTTCCTCTTTTATCTATCAAATGGATGTGTGTTTGTCTGTGTGTCATTACGTATATAAGTATTGCATTTGTTTCTACACGTGCGCGTTTGCGTGATTTTTAGGACAATTCTCACATTTTTATCAGAGCTACTCGAAAGAAAAATGATGATAGTAATTTCAAATTTTAATTACAATCCATATCAAAGTTTGAAAAATAAGTCTGTGTACGTGTACGGAAAATACACTTGACAGATTTCTTGTTGTAGAAAAAATATTATTTAGTTGTTTCGGTGCATACAAATTATCCTAAATGTGTTTTTGAGTGCATTTGTCATTATTTGTTAAGTTTCATTCAAGTGTGCGGATCTGAATAGCTTTGCATTTGTACAGATGTTTCTAAATCGATATTGATTTATAGTAAATTTTATAAAACAATGAAAGTAATTTATTTTAAAGTTTTTATGCTCACTTCTCTTGCCAGTTTCAGATATTTTTATGTATGTGTTTCTGCACTTGATCATGTGTGTTTTTTTTTCTCTTCTTTTTTTGGCTTTATTGTCTTTTACTGCGGGATTCTTGCTAATCTCTACTTTTGTGTATTCTTAAGAAAAATAGTTGATAAATGCACAAACAGGGAACATAAACCGATGATGAATTGGAAAGAGTGGAGAACCACATGCCAATCACCCGTTACTATACTCCACAATGTTTTGTTACATATCACAACAAACTTATTACATTTAGTGTCCTTTGGAAAATAAACAAACGCAATTTTGGTTACAAGTGAAAAATTAATTTAATGAAACATATAAACACTGTCGGCGTACAATTGTGCACTGAATGTTTTTTACATTGCAGGTACTTGAGGAGGTCGACAACCTATATATATATTACAGATTTCCGGCAATTACGTTTAACTTGTTTTCAGAAAATTATCCGCCATATTTTTTACAACGGGGACGGTTTTATTTCCTCATTTTTATCGACCATCTTCTTTCGTTAAAGCGTTATAAATGTTTTCACTTTATTTTTCCTTTTGCATTTCTTCCCTTTCCTCTCAGTTGATTACTTTATCGCATTTAATTTTCCTAATTGCTGGTCAAGTCCATTTGTTTTCAATATCCAACCTCAATTATCTTCTATGCTTTTCTTACTTAGAAATAAAACTAACAATTTTTGTTATCTTCAAAGTTAAACTAGTTTCAATTCATCGACCAAGAAAAATATTTTTCTTTCTTACATTCCATATAATTATTTGATGGTCACGAATTCAGTGCGAGCCAAAAAAACACCAGTTGATTTGAATATTTAAGCGATAACCTTAATTTAAGAAGTACAACCTTGAGTCGCGTTGATGTTTTATAGCTCACGTTATCACAGTCCATCATTATTGGCAAGCAGTAAATAAAACAGTTAAATAGATTAAAATGTCAGTAGGAATAAAGAAAATAACTTTAAACTGATATGTAACATGCATCTTCCTATATGGTAATGAATGTTGGAAAATTTAGTAGAACTTGAAGAATACCATGGCCAGAACACGTGAGCAACAAGAAAGTTTTAATGAAAAGGGAAACAAAATGTGAAATTGTAGTTTACATCTCTGGCACACATAATAAGGACAGTGGGCTTAGAAAATTTGACATTCATAGACAAGTAGGCAGAAGGAGATAATTAACAACTTACCTAAGAAGCTTGGGTGAACGGATTGCAGAACGGGGAGTGGTAGAAATGGTAGAAAGACATACATTACAAAGAATTACTACAGATTTGACGATAAACTGCGTCCGGCAGCAAGGCCTTTGATTGGGATTTTTTTAGGAGAATGGAACCTTAATTGCTTTTTTTCTTTGGATTTTTTTAATGGAACCTTAATTGCTGAATCAGAGTAGTAGCACCTGTTAGGGTCACAGCTATGGGCAAATAGTGAACCTCCAAACTGTGATTAAACATATGAAAATATAAAGATACTTTTTTATAGTTAAAAATACCAGCAATAAACATTTTCAAAGAAAAAATTAGTGGAAATACATTTTAAAAAAAGGGAATTAACAAATCTCCTAAAAGAATTACTTTTCGGAATCAAATGACCCATAAGGAATTGATATGCAGTTAAACAAACCAAACCAAACAAAGGATATGATGTTGTGAAGACTTTTAAATCTTCGACATTTATTAATGAGAAAAAGATTAAGCAATATTACAAACTTTTCATGCTTAATTGAACGTTTGGTTTTCTTTTTTAATTTGGCAGAAATTTCTTTGATTGTTGGAATATTTGTTCCTGTCCTTCATTTTCTCTGTCGGCTATTAGATTGTTTCTGTCTTTTTTCTTTCTTTTTCTCTGCCGGCTATTAGATTGTTTCTGTCTTTCTTTCTTTCTTTTTCTTTCTTTCTTTCTTTCTTTCTTTCTTTTTCTCTGTCGGCTATTAGATTGTTTCTATCTTTCTTTCTTTCTTTTTCTCTGCCGGCTATTAGATTGTTTCTGTCTTTCTTCCTAGCGGGCTCGTGATTTCTAGCTCCTTCCACCCCTCGAAGTCCCAGTCAGATACTCGCCCCATATCACTTGAACTGACCAAAAAGATAAAAAGAATTTTTAGCTTACTGGAAGTTTCACGTGTTGGGGTGGTTTGCAACTTTCTTTAAAATATTGTTAAAAGTAAGTCATTTTTTTTTTTTTTTGCTTTATTTTAAACTTTTCATCCTTAATTGAACGTTTGGTTTTCTTTTTTACTTGGCAGAAATTTCTTTGATTATTGGACTTTAATTAAGTTAAAACTTAACAGTTCATCAACTTTTTTTTTAATTGGAGTAGATAGACCAATCTATCGCCCGGTTCACACTCCACCCACGTCTTTTGAACAGATGTTCCCTGTTTAAGATGTGGTTTCCGGCTTTCTTTTTTCTCTTCTCAGACCTCAGTATTGGTGCTTCTGTGATTTCCCTCCGATGTGTTTGGTTGGTGGCAACGTCTCATCTTTGTGAGGGTACCGGGTTGGCAGTTTCATGGTTGCTGCTTCCGACTGGGAGTTAGGAGCCCTGACTCTTGCGTAGCGTCAAGAGCGGCCGCTCTGGTCAACAGTTGTATAATATCGGGGCTCTTGTAGTGCCATGTCACGCATGGATAGGTGTCCCTGCAAGCGCTTTCGGTGGGCAACCCTGAGGCCACATTTTGATGCAGCCCGAGCCAGTTTCCCTCCCAGCACAGATCGTGGATAATGACCACCTGCAACCTCTACCCATCAACCCTCTCTATCAACAAACCATAACATGAAAAACGGAATCTGAAAAAATCCTAGACTAGCCAAACTCAAATCACCAAAACCCCTTAACATTTCTTTTACTAATATCCGAGGCATTCGTCCTAACTTTTGTAGTGTAGAAGCTTTCCTCCACGAAAAGTCCCCTGGCATCCTCGCGCTCTGTAAGACTAACCTCAACTCTCAATTCCCTCCTCTGACTTCTCGATTCCTGGTTATCTTCCCCTCTTAAGGAAGGATTCCACTGTCCATATGCATGGACTGGGGATCTACGTAAGTGAACATCTCCCTGTAGCTAGGGTGACATCACTCGAATCCCCTGACCACCAATATGTATGTGTCAGTCTGTCACTTCTCAGTTCGGTTAGCTACCTTTTCTTTCTTTACCGTTCCCCCTCTTCTTCCGACTGCTCCCTTTTAGACAGCACTTCTAACAACATAGATAAGGCTACTTCCTACCACACATTCGCTCACATATTTGTATTCGGAGATCTTAACGCCCATCATCCTGAGTGGCTTAAAGACTGTTACTGATTCAGCTGGCATCCACGCCATGAACTTTGCCATTTCCCAATCTCTTATGCAAGTAGTGGACTTCCCCACACGCTTTCCAAGCACTCCCTCTGGACACCCCTCTCTCTCTCTCTTTACCTCTGAACTTGACTCCTGCCAAGTCTCGCAGCTTTGCCCTCTCTGCAACTCCGACCATGCTGTTGTCTCTCTTAATATTTCTCTCCACTCTCAGTCCCCCCACAGGAGCCTCCTACCTATAGGACATCCTACTGCTACCAAAGAACTGACTGGGACGCCTTTCGCGATTTCCTATGCGGCGTCCCTTTGGGAAAAGTGTTCGATCTCCTAGTCGATGACTGTGCCTCTGAGATTTCGTCCTGGGTGAAAGCTGGCATTGATACCTTCACATCTACCAGGAAGTTTTGTCTCAAACCTCATTCCTCCCGTTGGTTCTCTCCTGCCTGTTCGGCCGCCATTGCCCACAGGAACCACTACTTCCGACTATTTCGGAGACAGTCATCTGACCTCAATAGGCGCCTATTCACATCTGCTCGTAATGAGTGCAAGAGAATCCTGAAGGACGCCAAGCGGTTGTTTGCTGAGAGAATGTTTGCAAGTTCGGCTCCAAGGACTATTGGCGGTTATGCAAACGGGTGCTGAACAATAGCAAATCCTCTATCCCTCCTTTAATGAATGAATTTGAGGTCCTCACATCATCAGCGGACAAGGCTGAGTGCTTTGCTCGCAGATTATCATCCGACTTCACATCTGACTCATCCGGAGTACCCCCAGCCGATTTCCCTAGTAGAACTGAGGCTAAACTGTAGGATATACACATTACACGACAGTAGTATCCCGCGTAATATCAAAACTTGACCTTCATAAGGCGAGTGGTGGTAATGGAATCCCAGTGATAGAAATGTGCCCCTGAACTCTCCTCTGTCCTCTTTAAACTGTATAACTACTGCCTTTCTGCTTCCTGTTTTCCTGCATGCTGGAAGTCCTCTTCTATCGTTCTTGTATTTAAGAATTCTGGTGAACCCTCGGACCCATTCAACTATTGCCCTATCAGCCTTCTTCCAATTTTCGGGAAGGTGTTCAAGACCATTATTAATGCTGAATTAGTGCAGCATCTTACTGCACATAAGCACTTCTTTGACAGGCAGTATGGCTTCCGCTTTGCCGGAGTAGATGTTCCAGGCCCTTGATGAGTCAGGCGAGGCTCGTGCTGTTGCTCCGGACATCTCCAAAGCTTTTGACAGGGTTTGGCACGCTGGCCTTCTATGCAAGCTACAAGGTTATGGTATTACCGGACGATTGCTAAATCGGATCCAATCTTTCCTACATAACCGCATAATGAAGGTCGTCCTGAAAGGGCGTACCTCCACAGCTTACTGTACAAACGCTGGTGTCCCTCAGGGAACTATCCTAGGCCCGACGCTCTTCCTTATTTTCATAAATGACCTCTCGGACGAGATCAATAGCCAAGTAGGCATCAACGCAGATGACACCACAATTTACTCCCGCATCAGTAAGAAACCCGGCGTGGTAGGCAAACATAATCTCGCTGCTGATCTTGAAAGTGATCTACATTCTGTGGTGAATTTCAATGCGTCTAAGACCAAGCTGTTGTCTGTCAATCATCTCAGGCAACCTCTCCTGCCACCCCCATAAGCATGAACCAAGCGGGTCTCCCCGAGAGCAATTCACTGCGCCTCCTCGGCCTTACCCTCTCATCTGATCTCAAGTGGAACCACTACATTGAGTCAATAGCTAAATCCACTGCTAGGAAGTTTGGGCCACTGTATCGGGCCAGGATGTTTTTCTCGCCTGAATCCATCCTGCAAATCAACCATTCGTCCGTGCATGGAGTACTGCTGCCATATATGGTCATGCGCCCCCGCTGTTCATCTCGGTGTTCTTGACAGGCTCCAAAGGAGAATTAGTAATGTGATATGTACCGACCTGGCGGCTCGACTCCAGCCACCTTCCCACCGACGGGATGTGGCTTCCCTTTGTCTGTTCTATAAATACTTTCATGGCTTCTGCTCCAACGAATTTAAGTCACTTGTACCTCTGCAACAGGTGTTTAGTCTTGTAACCAGACTGGCAACTGGGTCTCACCCTTTCACAGTTAGATCAACCAAATGCAGACGATAGTTCTACTCCTGCAGCTTCTTTTCTCGCACTTCCAGCCTGTGGAACTCGCTTCCTTATTCTTGCTTTCCTGACGGCTACAACTTCCAGGAATTTAAATGCAAGGCCAATACTCATCTCTTAACCATTTGATCCTAGTTCTTTCTTCACCACCCTGTATATCCTTTACTTTCTCTCCACCTCTGCAACTGTCATCACACCTATCCTTCTCTTGCTCCTTTCTAACTGGTTCGTCCCTCTCTTCACTCTCTTCTATCTTGATGTTAATGGTTTTCTCTAGTATTTTTTATTGCAATTTTGATACTAATGATTTTCTCTGGCACTTCGTATTACTGGTTCCCATATTGTGTTTATCTCTGTGCTTGACCGGCTTAGGAGATTAAGGACACATGGTCCAGTGGATATAGACGTTGGTTAATTCCTGTGACTTGATCCGAAGAATTGTGAGTTCAATACCAGGCTACAGCAGTGGTGAACAATTAACTTACAGGGTTAGAGGGAGATAACTCATCACTACCAGAAGAGGCTTTAGGCAAGGAATTAGAATGATATTTATAATATTCACATGAAATTACATTCTCATGCGCATAACTGTGAGCTAGATATTAAAAACAAAAAGCAGTTTTATCTGGCTTCGCCCACGGAAAAATTAAGAAACAGTTCCTGCCTATAGAATTAATTACACTCAGAGGTGTTATTATCCGTGTTATTCCCTGATGTCTGTGGCAAAAACCAAAGAAATCAAATATTTCTACATACTCAACCCAAAGATCTTATGTCGTATTTTATATCCGACGATATGCAAAATAAATAATGTGAATTTCTCTTGTCTGACACCCAAATCTGGAATATTTAAAACAAGATATCTTACACTTGATTTAAAAAGGCTATCAGTCGAAAATAATTCAATTGGAATGTAGAAAGAGCACATTTTAATGATCTATTTCAGATTTTCAAACAATATTCAATGAACGTATTTCGTTATCGCCTATATGCCACTTTAGGTTTACAAATCAGAATAATTAAAACGTTCAACTAAAGAAAATAATGTTCTTTCTAGCAGTCAGTTTTATATTAAATCTAAATTATCTGAACGATATAAATAGCCACTCAATCTTTAATTGTTCATTAGTTTCTTAACTCGTCTTCGCTTTGCCTGAGAGCCGAAGACTGTAGCGTTACCACCCCGACCAATCACCGATTCAAAACTAATCGAAGACTCGCAATGACCGGTGGCCATTTATTTCATTGACTGGCTTTCCGCTATTCTAGAGGCCGCTGCTGACTAACTCGTCGGTGTTCAAGGGTCAACAAGTCGGAGACAAATTTTTGTGATGGATTGATAAAGTTCAAAGAATGGAGACCTAGGGTTGAGTGTTTGGTTTCCTGTGTCCGACCATAAAAGTTACAAAATTAGTCCGTCTTTTTGAACATTATCTTTAAAACTGTACTCTGTCTTTTAAAACTCTTTTATTCTGCTTTCAGATAAAATGGCCTCTGTTTAATCAATTTTTTGGCCTGATTTCAATTGAGGTAAGTAATCTACTGATTACATTTCGTGCAGAAAATGAGGATAAAGAAAAGTGAATTTCAAAGTCGAGAAAAGAAAACAAACAGCGTTAATTGAGGCTTAATTTTTCCTTTAAATACAAAATGGGTACACAAGTTTTTTATGCTTAGGAAAAGATCAAATCAGGATGGCAGGCAGTAGAATTAAATTCCCGTTCATACTTCCTTCCCGTCTGATTCCCAGACGATAAGAAATTCTTGCAACCAAAATCTCAAATGGATTTATTTTCTGACGTATGTATATTTGTCTTTCAAATATTTATATAAAAATAAATTCCTACAATTTCTTCTTTATGATTGATGTTGAAGTTCTCTCTCCAGTTAAAATTACAGGGTAACAACTAGAAATTATTCATTTTACCGCAAAGTATATTCAAATTTATTTATGAGGAGATGTATTTCATTATATCTACATTATTTTCAAATATTTTCCACCGCTCTTTCTTCTTTTTTTCCACGAAATATCTTTTATATACTTTGTAGATGTTTTTAATCACTTCGCTATCATATTGGGACAGCGTTTTGATTCATGTGAAGTCAAAATGAATAAATAATTGTAATAATCAAACTTCAATTGCTTAAGTAAATTATTTTAGCACGGAATTCTTTTCATCTAGATTTACTTGAAATATCTAAGAACAAAGACTGGAATATCATTTCTATCTCTCAACTAGATTGTGAAAACTTTAAAATGCTTAAATAAAATAGTTCGCAAATAATAAATAAAGTGTTTGAGTCAGTCAAAAACTCTGGTTTAATTAAGATTTCCCCTGTCCTGCGTGAGTTTTATTTCTATAGATATATTCACATAAAAAAGATTTATAGTTTTGATTTGGATTAGTTTGTATATTCTTTTGTTCAATCCTGCAAAATAGTCGGACAGTTTAAATGGCTGTAATTTATCAAGCATGGAAAATTCCGTGCCTAAAATGACCAAGGCGCCCGATTATTAACAAATTTAATGATCCTGAAATTCTCATAACATCTATATATTTCAAGTTGACTTTCGCTCTTGTAATCAAAATTCTTCATAAAAATTACGCTCTAACAGTTTAGGCATTAAACAAAAGTAACGAACAACTGGACATTTTAAAAGCCAGAAAGTGGGCGAAAATGTTTACACTGATTATCCTTTCCATTTTCATTATTTTCTGTGAGTGGGATTTTTACTCTTTTCTAAATATTTCTAGGTATTATTCTGTAAAATGTCCCTTTCAAAGAGTCCGTATATATAATACTTATTTTAAAATCGTCATATAAACTGATCCTTTCAATTTTCCTATGGTTTTCCATTGAAAAAAGAACTATATTCATGATATTCTATTTTTTATTCATAATTTTAATTTTGTTTTTTATAAAACGTTTCAACTCGGTCTCTAAATGTATTCTCGTATTTCATTTTCATTACCATCAACATCAACCTTGACTTTTCCATTATTGTTCTCTAAATTGCCATTTGTTCGCTTCTATCGATACAAATATCATCCACCAAGATTTTTTCTTATAGTCTATTCCTTAAAATTCTCATTTATTTCTTGCATTTTATCTCTATTACAAGCACATGGCAATTCCAATTTTTTCTCCAAGTCTGCTCAGGTCGTAGGCGAACATGTCTTTCCACATTTTCATTTTTAATTATCTCTAAATCGCCATCATTCTTCTGAAAGATACGTAGATATGTACTGTTGCGTCCTCTTAGTTTGGCTACTATTATAAGTAAAGGTTAGGTGCTTATTATTCAAGCAAAAGTCTATAAATACATCGCTATTAAATATATACGTAGCGGGGTGATAGATAAAATCGTACTGATTCTAAGGAGAGTGAACACAGCTGACTTTAACCAAATATGTATTCGACTCGCCGATTCTACTTTGCGCGACGAAAGCGTTACACAATTCCAGTTAATGTCACCTCTTCAGCGTCCCTCTTAACACGTTCCTACCTACCAATGTCACCTCTGACTTGCCTGATAATGTCACCTCTTTAGTGTTCCTTGTAACAAGTTCCTACCTTCCAAAGTCATCACTAACCTTCCTGATAATGTCACCTCTTTAGTATTCCTCTTAACATGCTCCTACCTTCCATTGTCATCTCGGACTTTCCTGACAATTTCACATCCTACCTTCCAATGTCATCTACCTTATTTATAATGCCACGTCTTTATTGTTCCTCTTAACAAGTTCCTACCTTCCATTGTCATCACTGACCTTTATGTCACCTCTTTAGTGTTCCTCTTAGCACGGTCGTACTTTTTAATATAATCTCTGGCCTTACTGACAATGTTACATCTTTAGTGTTCTTTTTAACACGATCCTACTTTCCAATGTCATCTACCTTATTGATAGTGTCACCTTTTTAGTGTTCCTCTTAACACGTGAGTACTTTCTAATGTCATCCCTGACCTTCCTGATAATGTCACCCATTTACTGTTTCTCTACACACTTTTCTACCTTCCAATGTCATCTCTGACCTTCCTGATAATGCGTTCTCTTTAGTATTTCTCTTAACATCTTCTTACCTTCTAATGTCATGTTTGGCCTTCCTGATAATGTCACCTCTTTAGTGCTCTTTTTAAGACGTCTCTACCATCCAATTTCATCTTAGACCTTCCTAATAAGATCACTAAAGAGATAAAATTAACACGTTTCTACCTTCCAATGTAATCTATGACTTTATTGGTAATGTCATCTCTTTAGTGTTCCTCTTAACACGTGAGTACCTTCCAATGTCATCACTGACCTTCCTGATAATGTCACATATATAGTGTTCCGCTTAAAACGTTCCTGCCCTCCAATGTCATCTCTGACCTTCCTGAAAATGTCACCCATTTCCTGTTTCTCTTCACACTTTTTTACCCTCCAATGTCATCCCTGATAATGTCACCCATTTACTGTTCCTCTTCACACTTTTCTACCTTCCAATGTCATTTCTGACCTTCCTGATTATGTCACGTTTTTAGTATCACTCTTAATAAGTTCTTACCTTCCAATGTCATGTCTGGCTTTCCTGATAATCTGACCTCTTTAGTGTTCCTTGTAAGACGTCTCCACCATCCAATTTCATCTCTGACCTTCCTGATAATTTTACCTCTTTAGTGATCTTAACACGTTTCTATGTTCCAATGTCATCTATGACCTTATTGATAATGTCATCTCTTTAGTGTTCCTTTTAACATGGTCCTACCTTTTAACATCATCTATGACTTTGCTAATAATAATATATCTTTAGTGTTCCTGTTAACACCTTCCTACTTTCTAATATCATTTCTGACCTTCCTGACAATGTCACATTTTCAGTGTTCTTTTTAACAAGAGCCTACCTTCTAATGTCATTTATGACGTTCCTGATAATTACACCTCTTTATTGTTCCTCTTAACACATTCCTACCTTCCAATGTAAACTCTAACCTTTCTTGATTATGTCACGTCTTTAGTGTCAATCTTAACATGTTCCTACCTCAAAATGTCTTCTCTGACCTTCCTGATAATGTCACTTCTTTAGTATCCCTCTTAATGCGTTCCTACCTTCTTATATAATCTCTGACCTTTCTGATAATGTCACCTTTTTAGTGTCCCTCTTAACACGTTCTTACCTTTCACTAATCTCTGACTTTCCTGATAATGTGATCATTTTTCTTTCTCTTAACCCATTCTCGCTCTTCTATTCATTCTCTATGTTCAACTTTTCACAATTATGGCCGTAAGTGTATTTCAGATGAATATGAATTAATGTTCTTTTATAGCTTATTTGCTTTGTTTCATATTTTCCTGTCTCTTTTTTTTTATCTTCTTTATTGTTTTAATCTCTGAACTGGACTTACTGAGAAAATTATAATTTCACTTTTCTAGTATGGTTCTATAGTAACTTTTAGTATGGTTATAGTGTTTTGTTTTGAAAGTGCTATTATCCCTCTTCAATATGGTATTTGTCATGGTTGAATTTTACGGTCTTTTACTCGGTGTCCAGTTGGAATTATATTTGAATGATTTTGTTATATTTCTTGTTTTCTTTTTGTGAATCGATTTTGTATAGGGATGTTGCAATTAAAAATTATTTTCATGCACACTCATGTACATTATCCATTGCTAAATGGTTTCAAGTTTTAGTTTCCGAATTGCTTTGTCTGTTGATAAATTCTGATATTGTGTAGGCCTCAAATTTATTTACTATTTTTATTTATAATTGTGTGATATCCCATAGTTACATATTTCGTGCTTTGAGGAGAAGCGTTCTGACTGCATAAAGAATATTATTTATCCGACTTCTAGTGAGCTCACTTCATTTCGAGTTATTGTCTTAGCCATTGGCAGAGATTTATCTGCATAAATCTTTGTTTAAAAGTTCGCAATATCTACAACAGAACTGGAATGTTTTAATGATTTACCTGACACTGAGATGAGTTAGCAAAATTTCTTGGTTACTGACAATATGAAAAGACGGAACTCTGCTTGAGTCTACAGGAGCTTGTCATGACGTCATGGTTACTGGTGACTCTTTCTTTCTTCTTAAGATATTTTCCTTACTGTTCCTGAAGTTTTGTTCTTCGTTAAAATAAAATAACGACCATATTTAATCAGTATAACAGCTTTGGAGTGGACTAATAAAGCGACAACGTTTCTTTTTACTGACAGAATTACAAGTGCATTTTTACAATATCATCTTTATAATATCAATTTTATGTTGGGGAACTTCTACATGCACGTTTATCCTTTAGGATTAGCTTTTTTATTTTACTCAGTCAGCAGCAGTTTAGTAGTAAATACAAAACTGGCCTTCGTTAAAATTAAGGTGTCTGAGATATTCAGATGTGATACACACATGCTGGTGTTATCAGAGATTTATAAGTTCCGAAATAAAAAAAAAAGAAAATGAAATGATAAAGGTCTTGAGAATGTACCATTGCCAGAGTCAACAAGAAAGTATAAGAAACTCTAACGTAGCCAATAGACAGCATAGGAAAATACAGACAGTATATTTCCAAAGATGGGCACATAATGTAAGGATTATCATTATGGAATGTGGAATTAGTGAGTTGAGTTCAAATTCCATTGAGTTCAAATTCCAATCATGTGTGTTGCGTTCACTTTTGTTCAATACATTTGGGAAAAGTTTGAATCCACCTCTGTTCTCTCCAGCTACTCGTTAAATAGTTGGGTAGAGTTGACTTTCTAGCCTTGGCTAGTATGCAGGTTAGGTTCTCCTAGATTACTCTGAATTGAAAAAAATGAAGAAAAAGTTCTCCACTCTCTTTCCCATGACATCATGGTAATTCAGATAATAAAAGAAAAAGAAGTCTGTGGAGAGCTGTGATCACCTACGATGGAAACTGAATATTATCAGCAACTCTGTTCAAACTAAGTTTTCGCATTAAATGCCACTGTAAGGGATATTACAAATATCAATTGGAAACAATCATTAATTTCCTAATGAAAGAATTAGTAAAAGTTAACACCTTTAAGGGGAAAATAAACTTCAGGAAGTATATACTTGCTTTTCATAATATTTTTCGTATTATTAATGAATATGGCGAGAAATTGTTTGCGCAACTATATCCATATTTTCTCACACAAAAAATTATTCTATTTATTGAAGGACAATTTTTAAATCGCTTCATTTCTAATATCATTTTTTTATTTTCTTACTGACATAAGAGAAGAGAGAAATCTGTTACAGTGATTTTTATACTTAAGTTGTAACAGTGTCATTAATAGTTGTTCGTGAATTATCACAGCATTGTCCAAGTTTTTTTTTCTATTATGTGGTGTCATTTTAGTTGTTAAAATCTTTAGGCTTTCTTTCTTTATTATGTGCCACAGAAATTTCAGTTATTAATTTCTGATGTAATTAAAAGTTTCATTCATTTCAAATTTTCTTTAAAACATGTCCGTTAATTACGTGTTCTGTCCATGTTGTTATAGCATTTGTCGGTAGAAGCAAATCTCAGTCACTTCAAGTTTGTTCTTCATCTGTGAGGAAACATCACTGTCAGATATGAGATTATGCACGTTAAATATTTTTAATTCCATATATATATATATATATATATATATATATATATATATATATTCTTCATTTGTATGCGAGTTCAAAGGTTCTACAAAATAATTGTATGGAAAACTTTAATACAAATGTGTATTGGTCTAATTTTATTATGACCAAAAACTAATTAAATTAATTAATTAATTAAACAATCAATCACTCAATATATATATATATATATATATATATATATATATATATATATATATATATATTACGTATTTACTACTTCTACTGCGGCTAATACTGTTAGTAATAATAATAGTAGATTTAAATTTGCATTCTTTAGCTATATTAGTAATATAAATAAAAGTGTCTGATTGGTATTTATTGTATGCTGATTACAAATATTAATTTTCTCTATTTCTTCTGTAATAGTTTTTTTTGCTCTGTTTTTAATAGGAGAGCATTTTTAATATCGAATTTATTGCCTGTTTTGTTTCTAAGGAATTTTAATAGTCATCTAAATTCCCGCATTTATGAAGACATAAGAGATTTCCCTTGAGATACACAACCAATGAAAATAAAACAACAAAGAATTTGAAAATTGAAATATAAATCAGAATCATTTTACTATCAAAATTTCATATATACTAAGTAAATGTCAAATTCATAAAGATTCCCTACTTTAAGATTCTCTTATTTAAAAATAACTGAAAAAATATGATGTTAAGTTGAATAATAGAGTACACCCTTAAGCATTCCAACAAACTTAAATGTTAATTTGCAAAGTTTCATGGAAAGCAATGATAGAAACGTATGGCTCAGGTCAACTGTGGAAGATTGTCTGAATAGAGAAAAAGCTTTCTGCATGGAGTCCAGATTTCATTAACCTCGATTCTTTTTTTTTTATGTAACTTATTTGTTCGAATAGTGCACCGAAATCGGACTGAATAACTTGCTCTCGTCGTGAACAGAAGTGTCACAATGAGTACAGCCAAGTGGACAGTAACATACCGATGCTCCGAGCGACAGCACTGAAGCGTAAACCTGGCAAAAGAAGCGCCATTTTCTCTTTCCCGGCCATTTTAATTAGTCTTCACTCGATAGTGATGTTGATCGACGATCGTCATCCCCTTAATCTGGGTGATTAACATGGCTGCCTTTGATTCCTGTACTAAATGACATGCACATGCAGCACAGAATCAATGTTTCTTTTGTCGTTTGTGTTGTTCTAATATAAATAATTTTTCAAGGAATCACAGCCAATAGAGGATTTTCTGGCGGGCGCTTGTCGTCAGTCATTTTATCATAAACTCAACCTTTGATAAATTGGAAAATAGTGCATATTAATCTTCATAACATCTCTCTTTATGATTGCTTCTTTATTTATTTCTTTTTTTTTTTTCTTCTATTTTCCACTGATCTTTTGCTTGGTGTTAACATTTCCATTTACAAGTAAAAATTATTTCTTCTCCCTTTCTCCGTCTATTTAGTGTTCTCTCTTCCCTTCACTTTTCACCATTCTCATATTTGGTCTCTCTCTCTCTCTCTCTCTCTGTCTCTCTCTCTCTCTCTCTCTCTCTCTCTCATCTAACAACTTAATATTTTTAACTCGCATTATTGAATTTTTTTTTTCATTTTTCAGAGCCTTCCTTAGTTTTTTAGTATAAAAATACGTAATTGTTTAATCTACAAGAATTATACAAAATTCTTTTTCAAGTATTCTTTCTATTTTAATAGGATTATTATAACGTTCATAATTAACAATAATAAGAAGAATAGGATTTTAATTTCATTTTGATCCATGCTTTCATATAATCATTTTTATGTGCCGTGTTTTTTCAGGACTTAGGCGATCATAGACTTTCACTTATCTCTATCCCATTTCGGTCATAACACTTTTTCTCTTAGTACCTCTCCCAAACCCTGCTCCACCATCCACTTGCTCAAGCCCATCAAGTTTGTCTCGCATTGTTTTTCCCCAGTTTTCCTTTCTCTCTATCCACCCTGTGAATATTAACCTCATTACGTGTCCCAGAAACTTCAGCTGTGTCTTCCTAGTGCCAAGTATAATTTTCCTTTTTGTTTGCATCCTCTCCAAAATCTTTTCGTTACTCACATATTGGGTCCATGGTACCCTCAGCATCCTTCTGTAGAAACACATTTCTGTTGCTTCGAATCTTTCGTTCATCTTTGAGGAGATTGTCCGACATTCGCTGCCATATAGGAGAACAGATATCACATAACAGTTCAGTACTCTTTTCTTTGTTTCCAACGAAAACTTCCTGTCTCTCAGTACTCTTGAAATACGTCTTTGTCCATGCCAATGCGCCTCCGGATCTCAGTGTCGCATTTTCCATCCTATGTCAGAACACTTCCTAGGCATTTAAATTTTTGCACCTGTTTAATTTTAGTATCCTGACATATAGTTGTCTTTTTGCTGATGACTATGCATTCCGTTTCCTAGAAGGTTATGTTTAGTCCTTTCTTCTAGCTTTCTCTTGCTATTTTCTGTAGGTCCTGCATTTTCCTTTCTGTGTCTGCTATCAGCGCTGTATCATTTGCATATTTTATATTGTTCTGATTGTGGCCGCCAATGACGAATCCAGGCAGGATTTCTAGCTCTCATAATTATTTTACTGTACAGCTTTAATAGATTCGGTGAGAAAACACTTACTTGTCTTAACTTCTTTTTTATTTTTTTCTGCTTAATTTCTGCGATTTGCTGTCAGTATAAATCTCATATAATATTGAACTGAAATTACCTTATGTTTGATAGAGAATAACTATGTCATCAGCCTTTACTAGTCCACTTCAGAACAGAGACCTTTTTGCAAATCCGCACTGTGTTTTGCTGTATCTTTCCAGTCATTTCCTTTATTTTATCTTACCATTTTCTATAGGATGCGATCGGTGTATTGTCGTCTGAATGACGCAAAAATGACACTGACATCTAATTTTAACATTTATATTTACCAAAATTACCCAAAAATATCTTGAAATAATAAAATTCAATAAAATTGCCATTGTCTTCAACCACAGCCTCTATACCCCTCCCTTCCTTTTTTTTTAATTTCCTCTCCTACTTTTATTCCTTGTTTTTTTTCCCCCCTTCTCTTTAAGTGAACTTCCGGTGCATAAAAATCTCGAATTTTTCCTTAATAAAAATGATCACTGATGAAAATATTCGATATATGTAATTTTCGAAGATGTTTTTGTAAAAAGAAATATACATATAAATAATTTTATTTACATTGAGCCCTCTGGCTGTATGAGTTAATATTTAATTTTCAACAATTCATATTAATAGGATCTCCGTTGATATTTTACCTACATACCACTATCGTTTTGGATGTAACAGGTCAGTCGGCGGATAATTTATATATCAGTAATGAATTTGAACACTCTCGGCTACTGGCGTGTGTTTACATTGTTTATAACACGCAAAGTCCGCCTTCCTCTACCGACTGATGTCAATTCGATCGGGTTTCAATCCTGGCTAGAAGCAGTCGGTTGTCTAACCGTACTGATGAGCTGTGATACATAGAAACAGATCTGCCTGCGGATGACTATATATATGACAAAATAAGTCCGATAGACAAAATAAATATGGTGTTTGATATATATATATATATATATATATATATATATATATGATGGCTACGACTCAATTCTTGCAATCATTTGTTTGATTTTATACAGACTCTTAATTAATTAATTACAAATTAAAGTAAATTCTGTGGCAGCATTTTCAGTAAAATTAACATCAATATGTCCAAGTTAAAGACTATGGTTGATAAGTGATTAATGTTGCTCAGTTCTTTGTAAGATTTTGTATGTGAAATAGAAATTAGTTTAGCTCTGTTGCTCATGGATATATATATATATATATATATATATATATATATATATATGATTTGTGTAAGTGTGTGTGAGACGTTGCATCTTTTTTGTTTTATCTTAACACTTTTTATCTTATCAGTTTTTATTGAAAATGTATTTTCAGTCACATTATATCTAACAAAATTTATTCGATTGTGCTGATATTATATGTCTTCTGGGGGAACATATGACAACTTCCGTTTCGCCTAACATAACAGTCAAATTTATGACGCAATGGCTCGCGATGTATTGTCCTTTGTGAATGATATTCGGAAGTGAAGTCTGTCTCTTGTTTCTCAATCGTCTACGATTGAATGTTTCAAAAGCATTGAACAATTTTTTCTTCCACGTCTCTTAATTTAAATGTTTTCTTTTTTTTTTTTTGCATTTTTTCATCTTTCTCTGGCTTTTTTCCACTCTTTCATCTTCTTTCTTCCATCTCACTCGTTTAGTCCTTAGTCTTCTGTACTTTTTCTTTTACTTCTCTGCCTTTCTCATCATTCCTTTCATACACAAACGCACACACACATATATTTCTCTCTCTCTCTCTCTCTCTCTCTCTCTCTCCCTCTCATATATGTGTGTGTGTATTTGGGCAACAATCGCTCTTTTATGCAGGTTTCATTAAAATGGCAGACAAAGTATTATCCTTAAATTTAGTTTAGGATTTTTTTCTTTTCAGAACTCAAATTATATAACAATTGTCCAAAGATTTTGTACTTTCAAGCGCTTTCGGCTATACTTTTAGCCATTTTCAAGAATTAATTTTGTTTTACTTCTTTTTTAATCGTTTCGCCCCAAGCAAGGCGGTACCGTCAATGGTGCCAAACCCTATCAAAAGCTTTGGAGACATCCAGGGCAACAGCTCGAGCTTCACCGGACTTATCGAGGGCCTGGTGTATGTACTCAGTGATGTTAACAGATTGGCAGCAGACCTGATAAAGCGGAAGCCATACTGTTGGTCTGAGAATAGTTTATGGGCAAAGGATTTCAAACTATTTCAGCATTGATAATAGCCTCGAACACTTTTTCAAAAATTGGTAGGAGGCTGATAGGGCGACAATTGGAAGGGTCCGAGCGTTCCCTCAAGTTTTTAAATACAGGAACAACAGAAGAGGACTTCAGGCCAAAAAACAGGAAGCAGAGAGGCAGCAAATATAAAGTTTAGAGAGGACAGAGGAGAGTTCAGTGGCACATTTCTTCAGGTCAATGATCGGGATTTTGTCACCTCCGCTCGCCTTATGGGGGGGGGGGGTCAAGTTTTGAAATTACCCAGAATGATAGGGTTATGTAAACATTTTTAGTTGAGCCTCAGTTCTAAGAGGGAAGTTGAGTTCGGTTACTCCAGACGAGTCAAATGTGGAGTTGGATAAGAATCTGCGAGCAAACCACTCAGTCTTGTCCACAGATGCTGTGAGGACCTCAAATTTATTGACGAATGGAGGGAAGGAGGATTTGCTGTTGTTCAGCACACATTTGCAGAGCCACCAGTAGTCTCTGGAGCCGAACTTGCGGGCAGCTATGTGCTGCCTCATTCCCTCAGCAAACAACAGCTTAGTGTTATTCAATATCTTCTTACACTCATTGAGAGCAGAGGCAAATAGACGCCTATTATGGTCAGACTCATGGCTCCAAAATAGCTAGAAGAAGTGGTTCCTGTGGGCAATGGCGGTCGAACAGGCAGGAAAGAACCAGGTGGGAGTGGGGAAATGAGGTTTGGGACAGAACTTCCTGATTCACCCAGGAAGAGATCTCAGATGCACAATCCTCTACTGAGAAACTGAACACATTTTCTCAAGGAACGTCGCATAGGAAATTGTGAAACGCATCCCAGTCTGCTCTTTGATAGCAGTAGAAATGTCTGTTATTAGGAGGCTCCTGAGAGTAGTGAGAGTGGTGAGGGATATTTATAGAAACGATAGCATGATCGGAATTGTAAATAAGCATGTGTAAAGTTTGGGTATATAATGTTTTGTGTATTTTAATTTTCGAACACAATAAGCACATTGTCACCGTGTTCATAATTGATGTTATTAACTGTAGAAATTTTCTTTTTTATTAGTAATGCCTCCATTATTTTTAATCTTTTGTATGTGAATGATGCTATTATGTATGTATTATCAACAAGTATATCACGGATAGTTCCTGGAAGATCTCGATGTGTGTTTAAATGAGATCAGATAGAACCGTTGTGAGAAAGGTGCAATGTCAATCTTCTCGTCAATTTTGTGGTGGTGTAGCCAATGCAATTGTTTACGGATTTGGATAGCTAAAGAACACAGTTCTTCGAAGGACATTAATTTGTAAACGACACTGGTCCCATGCAGTTTAGATTTTTCAGATGAATTATTCTTATTGACGTTGGCAGTTTAGATTTTTTTGTTTTTGTTTTTGTTTTTTGGAATAGATAATTTTCTTGTTTGAATTGTTTGGTGTTGTATAATTTCTGATGATATTGCGTAGTGAAGATTCGCCCTCCCTGTAGTGACTGCGCATTTAAATTTTGTAAAAAAATATTTATGTTATTGTTTTTGTCCACATGTTTGTAATAGACATTGGTTACTTTACGAAGAAGAGGTTTGGTATTGTATTTAAGTACATGATTTAGAAAGATGTTATTGACAAGCGTCTGTTTCAAATTGTGGAGAAAAGCGGCTGACAAAATTCGCGTACGCTCTCGTGAGAAAATTTTTAATAACGCCAATTTTGCATCGAAGAGGACATTGACTAATAAAATTGAGATGGCAAAAAAGTTTGCTTATGAGTTTTTATATACTGAAGTAGTGAAAGTATTATTGTTAGACCTTACACGAGAACATCCAAAAATGGGAGTTTGTTTGGCTAAGCTCATATGTGAAGTAGTTTTAAGTAGTTTTAAGATTATCGATTTTGTTTTTGTTTTAAGCTAAAAGAAAACATTTATCAACGTATCGAACATATATTTTTGGTTTGTAACTTTTTAAAAAGTTTTTTTATGAATCATACTTGTATTGGAGGTCATCTACATTAAATTAAAGTAACCCACACTCAATAAAATCACATTTCAATCTAGTCACAACACATTACATTGCATTTAGACAGATGATTCTGTTGTTAACATTTCGGTCTCTCACGTGGTGTGACGTCATAGAACCGCATTACAAATTTACAACTTGCGTCAACTATTTGGTGTCTATTATCGTCGCATAGCAATGTTTTATGTCAACATAATAAAATATCATCTTTGATGATGGATACCTTTATGTTAACATCCCTGTAAGCTCTCTGAAGATGGCTCATGCGACCCGAAAGCTTAGAACCAGCATAATAAAAAAATATTCACATGTTGGATAATTTTTGTCTTTACTTTCACCTGTAATTAAAGCCAAAATATGATGTTTAGAACGGCTCATGATTAAACATAATAGACATTCATTGTCTGTTATATTTAACAGTATATATATATGTGTGTGTGTGTGTAATTGTGTGACTCTTTGAAAGACTTTCATTTCTTAACACTAATTACAAATGAAGACACCTCTAATGTTATACTGCTAGAGGTTAGGATATTTTAATAATAAACATCTATATACTTTTGATTATCTATTTGTCTGTCTGTCTGTCTGTCTATCTATCTACATCTGTTTACGAATATACAAGTTTATTCACATTTATTTTTTACAGTGAAAATAAGCGAACAAACAAAGACCATAAAACCAATATGTTATTGTTTTAGAAAGCCCATTCTTCTTCAACGATGACCTTAACTAATACTGACGCATTTACTCATGATTTTTTAATGAAAAATTAAAAGCAGAGGATTTAATGCGTCTTGAAGGTAAACGTAAAATAAATCAGTTCTAATGCATCTGATACTGTCCTATATATAACACAACTAATTTTTATCCTGATATATAATAATGATTGTGTTATATATATATATATATATATAGAGAGAGAGAGAGAGAGAGAAAGAGAGAGAGAGAGAGAGAGAGACTGATGCGTAAATACCGCAATGTTGGACAATAAGTCTTTCATATATGTTTGTAACTTATGAATGAGGCTTTCATGAAAATACATCCTTATGTTGGATTATGTTGTTTTCACCAAAGGTTCCTTGCTATTGGTTTTTAATATCACTTTCTTGCGTAAGTATGACGCGAAAATCTAGTTGATGTCTCTACGAAATCGAGATTGTATGGTTGGGTAAACAACAACTATTTTTCACAAATGTCAAGTAAATCTGATATCCCATCGTGTTCTCATTTTCTACTGTTCTATTATTGCTCTTTCTATTTCCACCGAGTGGTGTAAGTCTGTAATACTCGCTCATGAATTGAACTCATAGTTACTCTGTTACCAAATTCAAGAATCAATTCCACTAAGCTAGAGTCTCGTGGGACAATCCTGAATATAGTACTTGGAGCCGTAAACTTAATGTTATATCCTGGCTGCTGCTAAACTACCGCTGTTATTATCGCGCTTGCTTATATTCAAATAAATACCATATAGGGACCAAAATGTTTCAACTGCAGTATCAGCAGTAAGAAAAGAGAACTCGTGTTTAACAGAGGTATACATGTGTGTGCGTGTGTACAATTATAAAATTATATATAAAGTGATAAAATGAGGAATACATTTATTTTTAAATACATCTGATCTGTTCAATACCAAATTAAGCATTATTGAAAACATTTTGATTCAATGTGTTCTATAAGTTGAGATTTGTAAGTTTTTATTTTTCTTCTAAAATGTTACTTTGTAACTAAGAATATAGTTGGGGAGCACCCTTTTATGCACATAAGAATGGACTCGCCTGATGTGTACATACAATCTTGACAACCACTCAACCCCTGCCATACTCTGTATAGTATGGCAGGTGTTGAGTGGTTGTCAGAGAGTTAGTAGGGAGTTAGTTGGTCAGTAAGTTGGTGCATATTAAGTTGGAGTGTTTTGGATATAGATTCATTACCTGATTTACTTCTTCACTACAAGACTGTATATATAGTTTCTACTAATAGTATTCCTAGTATTCCTGAATTGACTAACCCGTGTTCCAGTTTGTATATTTTTGTTATAACTTACATTTTCTATCTCCATATCTGCTTTTGTTATTTATTGTTTTGTGTGGTTTCTCAACAAGAATCCACAACAAATTGGCCACGAAGATTTTGAACAAGTTCACGTAGAGAAAAAATACGTTTTCACATCAGTCGCCAAAAACAAATTGGCGACAAAAGAACTCACGTATAACACTAAGGAACCACAAATTAGCGGCGAGGATATCGAAACTTACATACAGAGGAGTCATCAACAACAACTCGCTAAAGGATGCAATAGTGACATCAGCAAACAACATTACCCCAAAGGAAATTAGGCGCAGAAAAAAAAACGAGTGGATGACTGAAGAGATTCTGGACATGATGCAAAAAAGGCAGAAAATGATATCAAGACATGGAACGGAGTACAGGGAACTACACAAGGAAATAAGAAAATACAGACAGGCTAAAGAGGAATGACTCAATGAGAAATGTGCAGAAGTAGAGAGACTGAGCAGGAATAATAAAGCAGACATGCATAAAGAAATAAAAGAACTGACATAACCAAAAACTGCTCTTCAACAGGATGTATAAAATCCAAGGATGGAACAATCATTTAGGGGAAAGAGGAAATACTCCAACGATGGGAAGAATATATAAAAGATCTTTTCCACGACAAGAGAGAGAGAGAGAGAGAGAGAGAGAGAGAGAGAGAGAGAGAGAGAGAGAGCAACCGATAATACACAAACATGAGGATGAACCGGAAATATTAAATCTGAAGTAGAATCTGCAATAGACAAACTGAATAGAAACAAATTAGCTGGACCAAACGGCATAGTCATAGAGCTGCTGATATCCCTGGAAGAAGTTGGTATAGAGAAAATTACAGAAATAATAAATTAAATTTACAATACTAGATGACCTCAGCAAGTCTTCATAGCACTACCTAAGAAGCCAGGAGCAAACGAGTGTGAACTCCACGGAACCATTAGTTTAATGAGTCATAGAACAAAACTGGTCGTCTGAATCCAGATAAATAGCGCGAGAAGCAGAATCAGGCCAGAGATAGGACAAGAACAGTGCGGTTTCGTCAAAGACACTGGAACAAGAAACGCCATATTTATGATTAGGATGTTCTCTGAAAGAGAAGGACTTATACTTGTGCTTTATTAATTATGCGAAGGCTTTTGACAAAATACGCCACAAAGAATTGATGGAGATGCTCGACAGCCTTGACATATTAGGGAAAACCCTAAGAGTAATCAATACAGTGCTGAGAGTAGACACAGAAAGGAAAGTACAAGATCTCCTACAAAAGGTAGCTGAAGAGAATGATAAGAAAGGATTACAAATAAACTGCAAGAAATCCGAATGCATGATCATTATTAAAAAGGGCAGCCCGATATGCCAAATACAGGTCGGGGATACTAAAATCAAGCAGGTACAAAAATTTAAAAACCTTGGAAGTGTTATAACACAAGACGAAAAGTGCGACACATATATCCGAAGGCGAATTGGCATTCCAGAAGTTGCGTAAAGTATTAAGAAACAGGACAATTTCGATAGAAACAAAGAAGAGAGTACTAGATTACTGTGTGTTTTCAGTTCTTCAATATGGCAGTGAATGCTGGACAATATCATCAAAGATGAAGGAAAAACTTGAAGCAACTGAAATGGGGTTCTACAGAAGGATGCTGCAAATATCATGGATCGAGCATGTCAGCAATGATGATGTCTTAGAAGTGATGGAAACGAAAATGAAATTAATAGTGAGCATCAGGAAGAGACAACTCAAGTTCCTGGGACATGCAATGAAGAAGGGGGTTGGAGAACCTGATACTAACATGCTAGATAGAAGGAAAAAGAGACAGAGGAGAGTAACGGATAACATATTTGAAGGACCTAATCAGGTGGATGATGGAACGCGGTTTGCATAGTGTAACAGGAGAAGGCGTGCTAACAGCCACCAGAGATAGGGAGACGTGGAAAGTCATGATCACTTACGTCCTGAAGGGACAGGGCACATAGAAGAAAAGAAGAAGAAAAGAAGAAGAAAAAAAAGAAGATTCGTACACAAGTCACACAACAAATTCGTGACGAACTTACCCTGAATCACTTTAACAAAGTTCGCTCCGAGGATTCGAACAAGTCGACCACAAACAATTTGGCGACACTATCACAGAAAGATAGAAAAAAAACTGTCGAAATTAATTGCTAGAAACCAATAGCTAAAAATCAAACCCCTCAAGTATTAGAAACAGCAAATCATGGCGGACTTTCAGAAAGGAATACTGGAAATCATTAAGAGAAACGAAGAAAGACAAATGGAAATGCAAAAAGCAAATGAAGAAAGATATATGGAAATGCAAAAAAGACAAATGGAAATACAAAAGGAAAATGAAGAAATCAATCACAATTACAAGAACTATTATCGAAATTAACAAGTACAGCACTAGAAAGGAACACGGAAAAGGAGGAGACGTTTTCGCAATATGCTGTGTGGAACGCTATAGAAATTTTAAAAACTCAATTGAAGAAGACAAAGAATTTGGAGAATACTACAAGCGATATGAAGATATTTTTAATATTGACTGCCAGCACTGAAGTAAAAAGAAAAAACTAAAGCTTTTACTCATAAAATTAGGTACGGACGAACACACTAAATTCGTAGATTATATTCTCCCCAAAAAAACGAACGATTTAACGTTCGACGAGGCAATGACAGGAAGTGCCTTAATCTCAGAAAAGACGAAAACGAGGACTATTCTACATTCGCAGCTATCGTCAACAAACACTGTCACGATTTTAAATTGTCGGAGCTAACCTCAGACAATTTCAAGTGTCTCATATTTGTCCAAGGATTAGTTGCAGCTAAAGACAGCGAAATGAAAAAACGAATGCTGACCAAACTTCAAGACGAGCCAGGTCTAACACTACAAAAAGTTTCAGAGGATTGCCAGAAATGCCTCAGTATAAAAAAATAGCAAAGGCATCGAAGAGTCAGGAGTCACGTATATTCGTTCAGTAAAATGAAACTTACGTTTTGTACCCTCTCCAAAAGGAAAACGAGATCATAATGACAAAGAAAAGAGATACTAAACTACGTTTGACAAGAATCCAATAAAAAATCAAGCTTCCCCCTTCTTCGTGCTACAGATGTGGTGGATGACATTGGTTTAAAGATTGTCTTTTCAAGTATAAAAATTGCTGAGCGAGTGGTAAGATGGCCACAAAGCAACGGTATGCAGAAACAAAAACCAACGTAGTAGGGTACGATCTACTAGAGTGGAGAATGAAAACAAGGAAAATATGAGAAAATATGAGATCAAATTGCAATTGGATTCGGGGTCAGACTTAACAATAATAAATTTATAGACATGGCGGAAGTTGAACAGGCCGACCATGTTAGACACTAAAAAATTGCTAAATCCGTAACGGGGAAAAGGATTAATTTCGAAGGCGAAATTATTGTAAATTTCAAGGAAAAACCAAAAAGCTAAAAACATATGTGACGAAAAAATACACATAACCTGGTAGGAACGGACTGGATGCAGGAATTTAATAAATGGGATTAACTCGTGTTGTAAAATAAAATAAAAAGCGTGACGACGGAAACTTCAGAATTGAAAAAAGTGATATTCTCAAGCAGTAACAAATGCACAACATAAATTACGCAAAAGAAGAATATGCAACCTGTATTTATTACACTGATAGTTATGGGAAAAGCATTCAAACCAGGCAAACAAGTGATACACATCAACCAAAAAAGTAGGAATGAAGAGCCAAGCTCGTCATTCTCAAAAAACGTTGTCGCGATGAAAAAAAAAAAGAAATATTTTTGAAGCTGTTGAGAATATTAAATCCCATCTAAAAAAGAAAAAAGAAAAAATCGCTAGGTCCTCCCAAAAAAGAAGCTAGGGAGAGGTTGTTAAAGAGTACCCCTTTGTGCATATAAGAATATGATGTATACATGTAATTCTGCTTATTCAGAGTACGGCAGAGTTTGAGTGGTTGTCAGAGAGTTAGTTGGTCAGTAAGTTGGTGCATATTAAGTTGGAGTGTTTTGGATATAGACTCATTACCCAGATTTACTTCTTTACTAGACTGTATATATTGTTTTTACTAATAGTATTCCTACTATTCCTAAATTGACTAACCCGTGTTCCAGTTTGTATATTTTTGTTCAATATAACTTACATTTTCTATCTCCATATCTGCTTTTGTTATTTATTATTTTGTGTGGTTTCTCAACAAGAATCCATGACAAATATAGATATATATATATATATATATATATATTTGTCATGGATTATAATATGTACGCTCTCACACCCTGATTTTGTAAGCAGTAGCTACTCAGGCATTTACGCACCGCTCATTCGATAATGAATTGGAGCACTCTAGCTATTGGGCGTGTTTATACGCGCTAAAAAGCCTGCCTGCTTCTACTGGACGCTTGTGGCCTAGGGGTAGAATCGCCGACCGACGCCAATTCTGTCGGGCTTCAATCCAGGGTTAGGAAGCGACCGGAGTCTAAGCCGTACTGATGAGCTGTAATACAGCGAAACAGATCTGTCTGCGGATGACTATATATATATACGTGATTACAATTATACTCGTCTCGAAAACTATCGAACGAAGGGAAAAAATGGTTGTAAAAAAGAAAGAGCTTAGGGTATGAAAGTCAGTCAAAAGTTTTCGGACCGAAATCAACACGAAGCCTAAAGAAAAAAAAACCGACACGAGTAACCATCTAACAGAAAGCGTTCAATACAAATGTAGAGCAAACTAAATAGCACCCAATGAGCCAGATGAACCTACATAGGTCTCTCCTAAACGGATCGTCAGGGAGAGCCAGCTTTCCCTGACGATCCCTTTAGAAGAAAACTAGGAAGGTTCGTCTATCTCATTAGATGCTATATATATATATATATATATATATATATATATAAACGGCAAATACTTTCTGAATTCAACCTATGAATTGAAAAATATTTGGTTTTTCACTCAGAATATTTTCTATTGTTCATAAATTAAATTGATACCGTATCAACCACTGAGTTGTCCAAAGATTTCAATACGAAGAATCATTTTACTAAAATGTTTTACGAAAGCTAATTGGGTCGATAAATATGATTCATTTAAATTCTGAACCATAAAAGTATTAGCAAAATATTCCTGTTCCTACAAAACCTGTTTTTATTGCAATTTTAAGCAGACTTATAATCAATATCTCTATTTTCTAAGAGAAGTGAAGAGAAGAAATTGTCAGACATCAATCTTTTTTTATTCATGCAGCCACCCGACAACATGCGGAAGGTTCGTGCTGTTCCGATTTTTGTGTATTACTAAAATGTTTTGTTGAACTGCAAGAAGTAGAGTAATGTTTTTATTTTTAGCCAATAAAATTCCTAATTCTTGCCCCCTTCAGAGCGCCATTTTATTTCTTTTATATTTTTTTTAATTTCTTTTCAGATGACTTTCGTTTTTTTTTTCCTTATTTCTGATCTAATTCAATCTTTTCTTTATAATTTCAATTTGCCAAGGTTGCAGATTGTAATAAAATCATTCTCTTTGATTCCCGTCAAAGCAGTTGTGCTAGAGAAAAACTTTTGTTTAGGATTCTTGTAATAAAGTCGTTTTTATATATCACCAGTGGTTATATTGTTGAAAAATATTTGTCCTGTATCAAAAGAGAATCTCTCTCTCTCTCTCTCTCTCTCTAGTTTTTACATTTTCTGGGGCCTTCTTTATCCTTAATTTCAACATCTCCATTCTTTGCAACCATTTCCACCGCATCAATACCACAAACTACAACATTCATTCGTTTCACTTTGCCCACATAAAACAAGAATTGTAAACATTTCTGAACAACTATTTTATATTCATCGTCGTTTTCTACCTAAATTAAGTAAAATTATTTTTTCACCGGCAAATGTTAATTTCTACGCACAACTAATAAAGAGCTGAGTAATTAAGTTGAAAATGTATTAAATACTTTTTATTGAAAAACCAGTTTTCATGAATCTTATTAATTCATGTTATATCAAGATTCTCTAAATTTTCATAAACATTTTTATGAAATGAAATGGGTGAAGCCGGTTTTAAATCGACGATTCGCATTGGTAGGTTTCCACAACAAAGAGAAAACATAAAAGCAAAAAGACACACGAATTGATCTTCTATTTTTCTCTCATCAAATTACTATGCCTTTCAGGTTTAATAGCTGTTCCTTTTAAACATTTTTAGAGATCTCATCAAATTTTGCTCTTTATCTATCCTTTTTCTCCGTGATTTATTTTTCATATTCATTCATTTTATTACTGAATTATTAGTCCTTTATATCCTTTGTTTTACTATCTTTTACATTCTCTCCTGTTTCTGTGTCATAAAACTTCCAAACAATTATTTAATCTTCACTCTCCTTCTTTCAGTGCCTTTATACGTTCTTTCTCTCTCATTGGTATAGGCGTGTGTGTCTATATAATACAGAATATGATATATAAAAAATACTCAAATAATACATGTTATGACATGAGTTGAATATATGTAAACAAATAAGAATATATGAAAAATGAAATACTTGTAAATAGCGTATTCATGTCATCATGATAATGTTATAAATCTAAAACACACTGAAAATGCAAGGTGTTTCAAAAGTCACCCAGGTATTTAAAAATGTCATGATATTGTCAGATTTTTCATAATTTTATTTTTTCAGAACTTAGATTGACATCTAGGAATTCATCATCGGTCTATTTTTTAATCAATAATCTCATCGAAATTTTGCGTTAGGACAAACCTAAGATATGTTTTAGACGAAATTGAACCACAGCAAACATGATCCGATCAACGATGGAGTTTGCAGAACAAACATTTGTTCACCGGATAATTTCGATAAATTCTGAAATTGTATAGTAATTGCCTCCTCTAATTCGATGAAAAAAGGCACCAAACTTAATAAAAACAGTTTTTTTTATCCGTCGAAATGTTTGTTATTATTAGGACGAAAGATCAAAGTATTTTTTTAATTATGTTTTCTTAATTTTTAATTCTAACACGTCAGAAATTTTGGTAAAAATATTTTTTCGTCAGCAGGTGACCACATTTTTACCAAAGTTTATTATGAATCATTGTAAAATGCCTTTGTTTCCAGTGAAAAACATTAATTTAATAATTCTTGCAAAAATAAAGTAATTGTCGGATTTTAATGAAACTTTCAAGACCGATTCACAAATGAATTAAATTATTTTTGAAATTATTATTTTTCCATCTGTTACCCCGACTCCATGTAACTTCATGAAATTTCAAGAAATAAATTCTGTTTCGATAATTTATAAGTTAAACGCGGGAATCTTTAGGGAATGTGAATCATCTTTTTTTTTCTTTTTCTTTTTTCAAACAGTTATTCTTTTTCCGACAATCTGCTCCGAATATTAAAATAAAAGATGCAATAAAACTATAATATTTAATTGAGTGAGTTTTGAGTGAGATTTTTTTAACGGCATAGCAACCTCTGTTAGTTACTTGATGTCAAAAACTTAGTGTTTTAAGGTATTTTTTTTAATATTCAGTTATAGCAAGAAGGTTGATTTAGTCAGATTTTGATTATTTTTATTTTATTTTAGAAGCTGAAATGTCTTCTAATTTTTTTTATTAAAAAATGTATTAGTGGTAATAATTTTTCTCGGAAAAATATATTATGGTAATAATTTTTTTTCAAAACAGTATTGTTGGTAATATTTTTCCTTCAAAACTGTATATTTTTCTATAAATGTCAATTTTCATATATATATTTCTATAAAAGTCTACTTTTACATTTTCATAGTGTTTTGACCCTAGTTTTTGGTGTTAACTATTTACCATAGCTGGGACACTAACAGGTGCTACCAGGTGGACTTGGGAACAACAATTAAGAAGTGGTTCCATGCTCCTTACAACCTCCCAATCAGAGGCCTTGCTGCCGGATGCAGTTTACGGTCATACCCAGGACCACATTATTTAAATAGATACGTTTTAATTGCTTTTAAAGAGATATATATTAAGGACCTAAGAAAAACCTAGTCCTAAGAAAAACATTTTTTCGATGAATAATGAATTTTTACAATAATTGTTTTCATTTTTTTAAAATTATAATTAAAAAGTTTCGAAAATAGTTTTAAAATTCTTCAAAGTCTTGTTGAGGTTAGATTATTGAGTTATTAAGTGAAGACAATTTTTACTAAATGAAAGTTGGAAAGTTTAATAGAAATCTTCGAGCCAAAAGATTTTAAAAATAACTTAATTTGTGAGTGTGTGTATCTGTGTGTGGGTGTGCGTAAAAAGGTTGATTCTTTAAGAATTATATTTCGTGTGCGAAATTAGAGTCACATGGTTTCGGGGCTTTTTTCTCAGGAAAACAAACTGGACAATTATAATCGACCATACTTGGCTTGTCAACACATCTGGTTGTCATCAATGATTTAACGCGTCAAAAAGATATAACCACCGTGAATAATAATTACTTTTATTCTAAATTTCATGCTATAAACAAATACTTGTTTCAAATAAGATTAATTTAACTTTGCTAATTTTCCAAAAATGACATGTCACAGATGTGTATTTATTTTTTAAATATATTTAAAACCAAGATTTAACTTGTATTTACAAACCTGTCAATCTGTCAAAAGTGGACAAAAAATGATAAATTTTGAAAACTCTCAAAAAGTTGGGATTCCAATCAATATAATTTCTATTTGAAATGCACCAGAGTTATTTTGCTTACTGGAAATAGTGAACTTAATCCTTTAGCTTTTAAGCAAAGCTAAAATGAAAACTTCAAGAAAGTTTTTTTATTCTTAAAAATCAGATTTAATACTTAGGTTCCTTCACTCATTTTCGATACCTCTTTTATTGCCACCATGTTCGCTTGATATGACCCTTCGTTTTTTGGGGGGGGTTTTTTTGTTTGTTTTTTGGCATATATTAAGTAGCATAAATAAACTGCAGATCATTGAACAACTCATGGATAACATCAGTACAGAATTTCGAGGGTTGCCCTTATAGTTATTAACCACTTTTATGGTGAATATTGTCGAAAGAGCGCGTCGGCATGAAATAAAAAATGGAGAATATTTACGTCGTATAATTTTTATTGTGCTCCGGGGGCACAATCGGTTAGCGCGCCGTACTTATAGACAGTAACTTCCCTGTGTCTAGCTACGCAGTGAAAGGAATGCGGAGGTTGTGAGTTTCGAGCCTCACCCGGAGCAGTTTCTATTAAAGGATGTGCGTTGTGGTACAGTGGATATCTGCTCGGAACGAGAAGCCGGGAAGCCGAGTTCGAATTCCAGCTGAATCCATTGCATTCACTTACACGCAAATACCCTTGGGAAAGGTATTAATCCGTCTCTTCCTTCCAGTTATGGGTTAAATAGCAGGACAGGTTGGGTTCTATAGCCTTGGTCGGCAACCAGTCTACCGCAGAAAGCAATGACAACCTACTGCGGGATAATCTTCTGCCCAGTCAGTCATGTCTCTTTCGAGACATGATCGCCCAAGCGTGTATCACGTATGGCACTTAACTGACTGACTGTCAAATTTTATAAATAAAATGGGAACATATCTCTAGTGTTTGAATTTTTTTCTATATAAAACTGTCTTGGAATATTAAAAATTGTTCATATAACTTAGATTTTCTGCTGGCATATATTAACATGATTTTCGCTCAATAATCATAATTTCAAAATCAATAAAGTGAATTGCGTAAAAATGAATATATATACCCGAAATAAGACGTAAAGTTAAAAAGGTGTTTTTTTTTACTTTTTTCGTTTTTGTTTTTGCTCAGGACAACTTACCTTAACTTTTCGGTGATGTTTCTTCTTCTTCATGTGATGTGTCCTGCCAGGACATGGGCGATCATGGACTTTTACTTGGCTCTGCTCTTGTCGCTCTCAATATTTTTTTCTTTTATTATCTCTTCTAAACGACAACCCGCTGTCTATTTACGCAGACCTAACAAATACGTCTCGTGCTGCTTTTCCCGGTCTCTCCTGACCTCTATCCAACCTGTGAGTATTAAATTATCCAGGCCCTCATTACGTATTCCAGGAATCTCATTTGTCTCTTCCTGATGGAAAGTATAAGTTTCTTCTGGTTTGCATCCTTTCCAACACCTCATCGTTGTACACGTGCTCCATCCATAATATTCTCAGTATCCTTCTGTAAAACCTTGTTTTCTGCTGCCAAACCTCTCCTTCATCCTTTATGAGATCGTCCAACATTCACTTCCATAGAAAAAGGACGGATATCACATAACAATCCAGCACTTTTTTCTTTATTTCTAATGAGATTTTCCTGCCTTTCAGTACTCTGCTAGAAGTCCTGCTAGAGTTCTTCATTGGCGGCCGCAATCTGAACAATACGCCAATGACACTGTGCTGATAACAGATAGAAAAGAGAAACTACAAGATCACATACAGGAAGTAGTTAAAGAAACCGGAAAGAAATGACTACATATAAACTACAAAAAAACTAAAATCAAACAGGTGCATAAATCTAAATACCTGGGAAGTGTTCTAACAGAAGACAGAAAGTGCGATACGGAGATCCGAAGACATATTGACATGAACAAGAATGCATTCCAGAAGTTGAGTCGAGTATTGAGAGACAGAAAATTTTCGCTGGAAACAAAAAATAGAATACTGGATTGTTATGTCTTTCAATATGGCAACGAATGCTCGACAATCTCATCAAAGATTAAGGAAATACATAAAACAAGCAAAGTGTGCTTCTACAGAAGAATGCTTAGGATACCATGGACAGAACACGTGAACAACGACGAGATTTTGGAGAGGATGAACACAAGAAGAAAACTGATACTTTTCTTCAGGAAATAACAGCTGAGGTTTTGGGACATGTAATGAGGAAGGAGAACTTATAGAACCTGATGCTCACAGGACGGATCGAGGGGAATGATATAAAGGAAATACATTATCATACATTATGACACACTTGATGGCCTTGAATAGATGGATGATGGTGTGGGGATTGAATGGTATAACAGAAGAAGGGTCAAAGGGTAAGGAGATGTAGAAGGTCATAATCGCCTACGTAGAAGCGAAAAAGAAGAAAAAGATTATAATAATTCATGAGTTCAACGAAAGTGTGTGGCTTTGTTACATTTGTCGGTAGTCATATTATGTATGACCTTCATTTTATCTGGATTGCATTTCTCAAATTCTTTCTCGATACAGAGACATTGAAAACTGAGCGCTCAACCCATATTTGCATATTTAAAGTAATATATATTTCATGTAGACGATACTTAATGGAAAATCTGACAACTTTGTATCTATAATATGTTGGATAATTGCCATATAACAATTAAACATATTGAAATAATCCTTGACTTTTAGCAACTTTTCTATAACTTTTACTTATAAATAGGCATCTGAAATGTTTACTTTTGAAAAAAAATAGACGACTACCATTTAAATTTGCAAACATCGTTTGGCCTTAGTAATGAATTGAAAAACTCTGCTATACTTTATTTCTTTTACCGTTCTATGTACCATCGTTCTTTCTTTCTTTCTTTCTTTCTTTCTTTCTTTCTTTCTTTCTTGTTCTACCTTAATATCTGATTCTTCTGTTTAGTTTTTATTGCTTTCTTTGTATATTTTTCCCTAAATTCCAACCCTTCTATTTTACACTTTCTGAAAATTGATTTCTTTGATCACACCTTTTCTCTCTCACGCGCGCACACATACACACACACATCTACTAACACATCACACACACTATATCCTACCGGAACGAGATCATTGCAAGCTTTATTAAACTTCTTTTCACTGAGTAATTAGTTGCCATACGTGACGCCCGTTTTAGCAATCATGACTGACTAGGCAGAAAATTTCCCCGCGGTAGGTTGCCATTACTTTCTGTGGTAAACCAACAAAAGCTATAGAACCCAATCTGTTCTGCTATTCAACCCATAGCTGAAGGGAGAAGAGAGGGGTTAATGCCTTTCCCAATGGACTTCTGTTATTTCACAATTTTTTTCTATTTACTTATGTTTGCTTAATTTCTTCTTTCTCTCTTTTTTCTTCGTTGTTGTCTTTATTTCATCACACTTTAAATCCTTTCTCTTTCCTTCCGCTCCTCGTTCTTCTCTTCCTTTCTTTACTTTTTCATAAAAATTCAATTTGTAACTAATATCATCATCCACTTTGTATCTGAACCAAATATCTTGATTGCAGCCTCTTTTTCACTCTTGATAATTTGTCCCCTTTCTATATATTTATTGTTGCTATTTTTCCTTTCAATAATAACGCAGATATTTTGCTGTTTTGACCAAAGTTTATACCCAAATATTTTCGAATCACAATATCAATTATCCACGATGACTGGAAGAAAACAAATGCGGCAGAAATAGCATAAATATTTCGTGAAAATTCTAAGATTTTTCAACTACAGATTTAGAAAGTTTCTAGCTAAGAGTTCAATCTGCCAAGTTTGATACAAACAATCATAACAAACGCGTTGATGAAGATCATTTAGGCAGAAATGTGTGGTGTCTCAAATAAATTCACAACTTATCCAGTGTCGTACGAAAAAATAGAAATATACAAGACGATAATTACACAAACATGTTCTCATTGTATAGGAATTTTTTACGCTAAACTATGATTATTTTTATACTAGTGTTCATTCAATGTCACTCAAGAACTACTCAAGGTAGGGTTTTACTAAATAAGGTTACTATGTGGACGCAAAAGTAGGAAGTACGAACTACATATTATGAGCATACTTGGGTGAGATAACAGTTGACTCTAGAATTGATGAGGTAAGAGCATCTTTTTAGGAGTCGGTTCCACAAAGTAACGATTTTTAGGAAGAAACTCTCTAACAAAATACAAAATAAATGTAGATGATTCGACATGATATGGCGTGTCCTAACTGTGGATACCTGACCTGGTAGAACTAAAGAGTGTTAGTCGTCTGAACACTTACCATAAGACTAGCGATAGAGTAGCGAGGGGCTATCAAAGTCTGTCTTGGTAAGTACATATAGCGTTAAAAATAATTCATCACCTCCAAGGAGTGATAATTGGGCAGCTACAGATCAGCCATTTTGTCCTGATTTGTTGACTAGTAAACAGAGCATATCAGGCGGAATTAAGGTTGTTTCTGGGTAGGTCAGTCAGTTAAGTGCCATACGTGATACACGCTTGGGCGATCATGTTTCGAAAGAGACATGACTGACTGGGCAGAAGATTATCCCGCAGTCGGTTGCCATTGCTTTCTGCGGTAGACTGGTTGCCGACCAAGGCTATAGAACCCAATCTGTCCTGTTATTTAACCCATAACTGGAAGGAAGAGACGGATTAATACTTTCCCAAGGGTATTTGCGCGTAAGTGAATGCAATGAATTCGGCTGGAATTCGAACTCGGCTCCCCGATTTCTCGTTCCGAGCCGATATTTCAATGCACCACAACGTACATCTATATATATATATACTCATGTAATAAATGTTGAAGGTCATGTTGTATTTAACAAAGATTTCATTGTTAATGATAATGAGATTTTTATTATAACACATCTTTAAAAATATGAAATTCTTTAATCAACGCAAACTGTAGTAGGCTATATATGCAAATTTCATATATGTTTTCATAAATTTCGATTATGGGATATGTTTTCCATGGAGGGAAATCTCATTAAATGGTACAAATGCTATCAACAATAACAAATGATGCAATTTTGTTTATTGTTAAAAAGAAAAGGAATATCGATAAAAATGTTCGTAAAACTAATAAGAATTTGAATTAATCATTACATTAATAATTACCGGTGGAAAAAACAATTATTTCATATTTTAAGTGTTACAAGCCAAAAGTACTAATTTCCTTTAAATGTGCAAATTTTTCCCTCTGTTTTGAAAAACGAGCTGGAACTATTTCTAGAAATTTCTGAAAATATCCAGCTTGGTAAAAAAAAAAACTATTGACAAAATGAGTTTCGTGTTCATACCTAGTAATTTTTATCACCTCTAATAAACGGGAAAGAAGAATAAACCAAACGGTTTACTATATTTCTGTTTGTTTTTTTTTTTACTTTTATTTTTATTTTTTCTATTCATTTATTTTCCTATTGATATAAAAGATGGTCCGAATCAAAATTGATGTTTATTTAATCAGTTCATTTCTTACAGATTTTAAATTCGTCTAAATCGTACTGTACTTTATGTAACTTTATTAATTCAGTAATTGACAATGTTTTTTACCTTTTTTTTTTTCCGCGGTCGAGTCATTTAAAATCTGCGAATAATTGTCAAGTCAAACACGTCAGTCAATAAGTTTGCATCTTCTCATATTTAGGTATTTGCGCTTACATTTCTGTTGATAATTTTGCTTTTTGAATGTCAGTTTGCTGCCAAGAGGAAGTAATAAAACAGCAGTGTTTATGCCATAGTGTATTTTAGATGTTCTTTGAAAATTCAGCACCAAAAATAAACAGATTAATCCTTGTTCCTGTTTTCTTGTAACCAAAACATTCCAAATATTTGTAGAAACATTTTTCAAATGCTAAAAAAAGAACAACACATATTTCTGTTTGTGTATGTCAGTGTACACACACATTAATATAAAAGATAATATTAACACATGAATACTTTCTCTCTCTATTTCTCTCTCTCTCTCTCTCTCATATATATATATATATATATATAATGGTGCATGTGCCTGTATTTAAACCTGTAAATTTACAAACGCAAATAATCATAGTAACATATTTAAATGTCCGTTTCGTTAAGCGTGTTAAATGTTTCAAAGGATTAGGTTGTTGCCCTCGAACTAAAATAGCATTCTGAGACTTCATAGATAAATTAACAGTAGATAAGTGAATACCAGAAATCTACAAATGTTTATGCTTGCGTACATTCATAATGCATTTTTATTTATTTATATCGATGCTTCATCGAACATATTTATATGCTGGCGTGAGTTACTTTATTAATCAATAAAATAATAATTTGTCTATAAAGAAAATTAAAAGGTAGTTTATATGAACGCAATTATGTATTCAGGAAGCAAATCTTCTTTTATACAAGTTTCATTGTATATGAAACTTGTATAAAAGAAGATTTGCTTCCTGAATACATCTGAGTGTTTTCGACTAACCTATTAGCCACTTTAAAGGAATTTTTTTTAACTGAATATATATATTTACGCTCTCACACACTGATTGAGCACTCTGGAAGAGTGGGGGACTTTGTAAACAGTAGCTACTCTGGCATATACGCATCGTTCATTCGATAATGAATTGGAGTACTTTAGCTATTGGGCGTGTTTATACGCGCTAAAAAGCCTGCCTTCTTCTGCCGGACGCTCGTGGCCTAGAGGTAGAATCACCGACTGACGCAGATTCGGTCGGGTTACGATCCTGGGTTATGAAACGAACGGAGTCTAAGCCGTACTGATGAGCTGTAATACAGCGAAACAGATCTGTCTGCGGATGACTATAGTGTATATATATATATATCAATTTTACATTGCGACATGGAAATTTCTATGTTTCGAGATTCTCATCATCAGGCAATGTTGGTGTGGTTGTGCAGATGATTTACATTAAAATGACAAATTCTTTTGGTTTACTGTGAATGTATGTGGGTGTTTTTTTGTGGCTAATCAGAATGGAGATTCACTTTGGGGTTTGACCCCGAAGAATACATGCTAACCAACTTTTTTCCTCTTTTTTCTTTTTTCCTTGACCCTATTCTTTTGTCTGTTTCTTTTCCTTAATGTTTTACCTCCCATTAATCTGATCTTATCATTTTCCCTTCAGTTTTATTACATTTGATGTGATATTCCTTTTGAGTAACAATACCCTTACTTATCCTTTTTTAGTTTATTTGTTAAAGAACAGATTTTTTTCCAAAAACCCTAAACTGCGATTTTTTTTTTTTTTTTTTTTTGCTGTAAAGTTTTTTATCCTGATACAAGGGGGGATTTATTCTATTTGAGGCTTTATTTTTACCTAGTTCGTCAGTGATTATTTTTCTTATGTACTTGTTAGGTACATGCATGTTATTTAATTTAGGTTTTATCCATTTTCTAATGTGAATAATTTACAATGTTTACATATGACATGAATTTCGTTGCGTTTATTTAATAAATTTTTATTTTTAAGGGATCTAATAATAAATAGTTTTTCATGTAAGTCCTTAAATGAACCATGAACATGGTTCATTTAAGGACTTACATGTTTTAGCTTCTTTTAGAATTTTCTACTTTATTATGGGTGGTTTTTTTTTTTTGTGTGTGTGTGTGTCTTTTAGGTACCAATGTTATCTCGATAGGAATGTTCTATTTCTGTATTTGCTATTATTAAATGAAGAGGTGTGCTGGTAAATTCGCTGCTTTAGAGTGTTTTTAGTACTCCCTATATAGACTTTTATATTGTTTGGGTTTTCCTTTGTCGATATTTCGCATTGATAGATTATCGATTCCGTCAAACACCTGTTTTCTAGCGGACAGTTTACGGGGTTTTTACAATTACATTTTTTCTTGTCTAAATTGTTATTTTCTGTTGTCTTTACTGATTGATATATATATATATATATATATATATATATGTGTGTGTGTGTGTGTGTGTGTGTGTGTGTGTGTGTAATAGGTGATGTAAAATTTTCTTGATCAACATGTTCGGTGTTATTATTATTTATAAGTTTGTTTTCGTCAGGAACGCAGTTTTGCAAGGTGCACGTAAATTCAAAAATAATGTTCCTTGTTTAGGACACACATTGACTTACCAACCTCTGTCCGCGATATACTTGTGGAAAATACAACTATAAGAGACTATATAATAAATTCATTCACGTGCAAAAAAAAAACGGTTAAAAATAATGGAAGAGTTAATAATAATAACAATAATATCAACTATGAACACGTCCACAACTTGCTGAAAGTGTTTGAAAAATAAAAAACACCCTATCCTCACACACACACACACACACACACACACACACACACACATATATATATATATATATATAATATTCCGTCACTTCCCTTCCATTTTTGGATGTACTGGTACCTCTGAACAACAGCTACATCTCCACATCGCTATCCACTACAGATGGTCATTGTTATCTAAATTTTAATAACACAAGTATTACTTATGAAATTTAGAATAAAACTATTTCTTAAAAACAGAGTTCAACTTTCTGAACTTCTTACGTATGTGTTGATAGATTTCACAGCGATCGCAAGTGACAATTTTGTACATTTTTTTTTCGGGTAAGAGGAAGAAACCGTGAAACACATGATTTTTTAATTTACACATAGAAATTACCATACAAAAAAAAGAAAAACTTCAAATACACAAAAACATCATTTTAAAAATTGGGTGGCACAACCATTTGTATTAAACTTTAATTTTCGATTATTAAATATAATCTTCGCTTAATAAATTTTATAAACTAACCCAAGCAAATCTTTGAAGTATTTTAAATATTTTTGAAACTATAAATTTTTATAATTTAAAAGAATTAAAACAATTCTTTTAAAATTTCATTATCAATCTTTTTCTTCTGACTATAATGTCCTCAATTTATATTATTTACTCGAGCAATTAAAAGCTTATCAAATTAAATAATGGTCTAGTTATATTGCATATTTTATTTTTCTATTATGAGCAGATTTTCGGAAATAGAAGCAACTTTATTCGAAAAAATAATAGATGATTTACATTCCCCAATTAGTCCAGCCGTTTAGCTAATAAAACCAATTTCCTCAACAAAATTTAACTTCATAAAATTTTATGAATTTACGTGAAGTAGAGGGTAACAGATGTAAATAAAAAGTATTTTATGAACATTTATTTTAAATATTAATTTCAAAAATAATTTCATTTATTTGTGAATAAGTCCTGAAAGTTTCATTAAAATTCAACAATTATTTGATTTTTGCAATAATTTTAAAATTAATGTTTGTCACCAGAAAAAACTGAGTTATGTAATATTACGTTTTCCATTGTAAACTTTTGTTTACCCGCTCACTAAAATCAAAACAAGATTTTTTTTCAAAATTTCAAATGTGTTAGAAGAGATTAAAAAATTTTAAAAGTTAATTAAAAAAATACTTTGATCTTTCTTTACTCTTAAAAATCTCATAAGCATTTTGATAAAAAAGTTTGTTTTTATTTATGTTTGATGTCTTTTTTATTCATACAATGCTGTTTTTTCAGCGATTTTTAGTGGAGGTATCTAATCTATTCTGATGCTAGGGATTACAAAAAATCACACACACACACACACACACACACACACACACACACACACACACACACACACACACACAGAGAGAGAAAGGAAAACATTCAGTTACTTCTCATCAGAAAGTGTCCCCTTAGATCTAACAAAAATGAAATTACCAAAGCTTCCAAATACAATAGAGATATTCTCCTAATCTACGAAAGAAATAAGAAACAATTTAAAATTTTAATTACAGCATTCACAAACCATCTCATATCTTACTAAAATATTTCCAGTATATAAAATTTGACTGCACAACTCATAAGATATTTAGTGAAATTCACTTAACGCTCGGTGACAACTTCCAAATCTACATTCACTCTTTACCTCATCTAAATTACAAAAAGCAGTCACTTATCAAAGGCAACATAACGTACCATAAACACTGATTCCAAATTTATTAACCGATAGTATTTTTTACGCCACCTGACACATACACAGCAATCCAACTTTTTCCCTTGACTTTTGAATGGTAATATATTTCTTTATTTTATTTTATTATTTATTTATTTATTTATTTTTTTTTTTTTTTTTTTGCAACAAGTGAAAAACAGGAAATTATTTCGGAGAAACCGGCACGAAATTCTGTCTTCGGATGATTAAAATGCGCGGCTACAAGAAAATTGATGCTATCTTTGATAGTTATTGTTATTGTTTAACCATAAAAGAACCATGAAAGACAAGAGCATCAATGTCACTGTAGTCGCACATTTCAAGCAACCGGATCATAGCAGTGAAAACTTTAGATGCGCCCTTTTTGCGTCTTCAGTAAGACTGAAAGTCCGAGTTAAAATACATTTTTGAAATGAATTCAAAGATTCTACGTTTAAATGTGAATTCAGATCTCTTCAGTAATACCTCACCCCTACCCAAAGTCCCATTTTATTTCGTTAAAAATGACACGGGTGTTTTCCGAAAATTCAATATTCTTGATATCTTTCTCATCATGCTTCTATTTGGTCAAAAAAATTACTAACATAAAATATTAATAGTATTTGTCGTTTGTTTATTCCTCAAATTTCTTTTTTTTTTCTTTCATCGGCCAACTATATCTCGAGACACACACGCTTGTGAATGATCGATGATCTAATAATGATTAAAACCAAACCTTTTCTTCTATACTTACCTTGAAAGTGATCCCAACCTTAATCATAGATGAAAAAAACTCTGTAATTAGTCTGAATAAAATAGTATTCTAACAACAACGATTTGAAATTAGATATCGAAATCCAGTATTTTTCACCCACTGAAAAAACCCCAAAAAAACTTACCTTTAATTTTTTCTTTATTTATCTTCATTTATTTTTATACATTTATTTTCTATTCTTTTTTTAAGATTTTTATCATTGGCAGCTTATTATCCAGCTAGCACTAATGGAATGCAGATTTATTCATTCACACAAGCTGTTTGAGGAGTTTAACAAACAAGTAGTTTAATAAATATGCGTTATTATATTGATTTCTCTTAGTTTTCTTCGCCGTGTTTCTTATCCAATATAAAAAATAAAACACTAAAAGATAACACATGACTATCATTTTTAGGGAAACTAGGTTAAGATTTGCGTTGCAGAAATCAAATTGTATTGCGTAATCACTCTGAGCAAAGTTCTTTTTCTAAGTATCAT
>JBBBDQ010000320.1:652500-785000 GCA_037127315.1 Ascarosepion bandense | reverse complement strand
ATAGAATTTTGGAGATGATGCTGGGCTAATTTATTAAACATAGATTGCAGAGGTCGATATAGAAATATGTAGATAACTCTGGGCTAAAATATTGAATATTAAATATAAATAACAATGATTGAAATAGAAATATGTTGATAACCCTGGGTTAAAACATTAATGTAAATAGTCGCGAAAAATATAAAAAAATATATAAATAAAACTGGGCTAATCTTGTAAATATGGATATGAAAGATTGATATAGAAATACGTAGATAACTTTGGGTTAAATCATTAAATGTTTCTAGATATGTATAGAAATATGTAGATAATACTGAGATAAGACGTTAAAAGTAGATAACCTTAGGATGTTACTCATTGTGCCTTTTGCGGCTAACGTTTTAAGCTGATATGATGTGGAAAGGTTTTATGGAATCTATTGCTAAGTCTGCTGCTAGGTAAATTCGTTCACTATATCGTGCTAGACGATTTTTCTCGCCAGCGACTATCTTAAATAAATAAGTCTCCCATTCGTCTATACTTTGAATACTACTGTCACGTACAGTTCGGTTCTACTACTATGTACTTTGTTCTTGACAAAACCGAAAATAAATTCTACAAAATCATTGATTCTGATCTGGCATGTTAATTATTCTGGTTAAATTTCCTCCGTGGTACCTAGACTTAATGAAATTAAGCACAGTACTAGACTGTCGGTAAGCTCTCATCATTTTACAGTTGGAAATGGCTAGATGCAACCGTAAGTTCTATGCTAACAATTTCTTCTCTCGTGCTTACGCTTATTGAAGTCTGTTCCTCCTTTCTTTTCCAGTCAAATTGAACTTTAAAAACATAAATGCAATGTTAATTATTTTTTCTCTTCTGAATTTGTGTTCGTATATTCTCGCTCGTTAATGAGTTTTTTTTATTCTTTCACATTCAGTAATCCCTGTGTTTTAGTGGCTTTATTGCCTTGATTGGGGCAACATGATTAAAAAAAACGAAGAGATAGATAGATAGATAGATAGATAGATATATCTGGACTAATACATAAAATGTAGATAGTAAAGATCACTATAGAAATATATAGATAACACTGGGTAGGACTTTAAATGTAGATAACACTATTCAACATTTGGCAATATCAAGTTCAACTTAATATTCGTCGAGTAAAATTCTAAATTAGAAACTGTATGACACCGAATGTCTCCCTCTCTCACTCACAAAACTGCTCTCAACTGATTACTTATGCGTGACTTAATAGGTAATGAGGTAATGTATTTGTGGAAGCTCTAGAATGCGTGCAGAATAAACACTGTTTAACAATGAATGATTGTTGTGACTAAAAAAGGGATCATTCTATCTGATTTAGATGTTCTCTAGCAACAGTAGCAATTATAGTTAAGAAATATGTGAATTCCGGACAAACATCAGCAACACATGAAAACTGAGGGCGTTCACAAGTCTTATAGAAACGGGTTCGCCTGACAAAGATGGCAGTCACCTAACGAAGAAGTCATTGCATCAGATTACATCCCAATTCAACGTTGATACCGTTCAACCGTTTAGTCAGCGCAGCGTATTCACTTTGGTTTCAACGCAACCTATTTACTTTGGTTTCATCGTTGTCGACTAACAATGGTAACATTATCGGTTTTGGGCCTCAGAACATCTTCATTGAACTGTGGAAGACCGGCACTGTATCATCTGGTTAGATTAGTAATTTTTCCAAATTTTGCCGACAGCTCGACTCCTGTACGTAACGTATAGATTGCATGAGGGTGTGGATCCAGCCTTCCAATAGTGTGTTGTTCTAGTTGTAGTGGCTCAAAAGACGTGTGACAGGTTTCATTTTTTATAGTTGTGGCTTATATTTATCGTATTGCAGACGATATGAAAGCCATTTATGTTTGCGATGTTTCCCAATAGGAAAAGATTTTCCCAACAAGATAACGCCCATTATTTACGGCTAACACGAAAATTACTTGATCTCTACGTACTCCCTTGACCACAAGCTCGTGAGATTTGAATCTCATTGGATATGTTTCGAACGTGTAGATCTTAATGAATTGCAGACACATTCAGCAAACACAACTCAAGTATGGACAATCTTGCTATGCTTGGATAGATAAAGTAGCGCAATGATTCCAGCACCTTACAAACTTTACTCTACGTCGAAATCCATTGTTTTTCAGGCAATGAAAATAACTACATTTTTTAGATTTGCTCTCTATTTCTTTGTCTTTCAGTTTATATGTCAAGCAAGCCACTCTATCGCTATGGTAAATATTCAGATGAGCCCCATTCTTTAGTTCTAGAAATCACCTTGCCACTTCCACAGAGTCGAATTATTCTTATTTACTCTGTTCCAATGTAAAAAAACAAAAAAAAATTCAATAAGTGCCATTTTTTAACGAATTCCCTTGGAGGTGCTTCCTTTCAATTCAAGGGTCGCTGGTCATCCATCATAATTATCCTCAAAATCTTTATTTTCTATTACCTACCACTTCATCTTCCATTTATGTCACATACCTCAAAATTGCAATTCCGAGCGTAACGCTCTAGCTTGAGTTGCTCCTGTTAGGTGCAATTTAGTATTATAAAAGCATGGGAAGATACCATATTCACGATTAAACAACAGAAAGGTTTTAGCAAAAATAGTATTTCAGTTCAATAAGATTCCGTACATAAAATCACTCAGTTTAATTAGCACGCTAACATTCAAAACAATAGATCATTTAACAAGAATGGATGGCATATTTAATAATCAAATATTTTCTTCTTGGCCCTCTTGATAATAAGAAATTGAGGTATTTTGCATATATATATATATATATATATATATATATATATATATATATATATATATATGATTTATGTAGAGAAGTAGGGAAGTTTGTCTTTTAACTAAGCAGAGTCATGCCAACTTGAAGTTTCGTGAAAGCACCGCAATGATGTCTTCCCTCGTAAAGGCTAAATTTTCAATCTGGTGAAAATTTGGCCTTTACGAGTGAAAACATCATAAGGGTGCCCTCACGAAACTTCGAAGTCGGCATGACTCTGTTCAGTTAAATGACAAACTTCTACATTAATCCTGTTACCGCTCTGTCCCGATATCGAGCATTTTACAATAAAAACCCACTTGCCAAAATATCTTTATCAGTAAACCACTGAAGAAACAACAATCTTGGCACTAAGCATTATCACAACACTTATATATATATATATATATATAGAGAGAGAGAGAGAGAGAGAGAAAGGAAAAGAAGATAGAGAAATATATTTCAACAAAATGCAAAAAGTTGAGAATTGACAATTTTCTATACTTTTATCTAGTTCGTCTGTTTAGTCATATTTAATCAAGTATTCAAAAAAATGGTGTGCTAACGAAATGAACAATATTGTCACACTTTATTACAACAAAACAGAAAACAAGCTAAACAAATATACTCTTGCTTGTACCCGACTATCTACCGGATATAGTATCCAGGGTTGATAAGTACGAGCCACACCCATAGTATGCGTGAAGATTCTTGCAATTTCTCAAATAAAATCCTCTTTCACTCTCCCGTTGAAGGTGGGCGTCATAATGGCTGAAGCGAAGTCAATGGAAAAAGGATTTCTGACCAATATTTAATGCAAAGAGATATGACTTCCATTTCCACTTCTGGATACGATTATCCTCTGCAAATAAAATATGCATAAAGTAAACGCGTTTGTACGTTCAACAAAAGTGACACTCACCCACACATATAAAGTTGCGTAGGTTCCTAGACAGATAAATAAATAGATAGATAGATGGATAGATGCATGCATGATTTAACATTGTGATACGAATATCGTTATTAATATCCATATGTACATATATGTGTGTGTGCGTGTGTGTGTATGTGTGTATTTTGGATGGTAACTATAGGCGCAAGAGAAAAATTGTGTGTAAATATTTTCAACATCCTTCCAACAAAATATTTTGATATATATTTATGTCTTAAAGTATCTGGGAAAGGTTATTTTTGTTTGAATTTCTATACGAAATTATTATTATTACCTCCGCTTTAAGACAGAGGTATTGTATAGGCGATCGTGCTTGTCTGTGTTTGTTTGTTTGTTCGTTTGTCTGCCTGTCGTTAAGATATCTTAAGATCTGCTGTATAGATTCGGATGAAACGTTGAGGGATTATTGGCCTCATGACTGGCACGAATCAATACGTCAAAGTCTTCAGAGACTGGCATGTCAATAAGAAGGCACATTTTGTTTTTGCAGTCTTTTATTCTTTGACATAGATCATCATCCAATTTTCTGTAATCTTCTGGTAGCCTTGAAAGCCGATTTTTGTAGTTTTGTAAAACAATTCTAGTTGAACTAATCCCCCGCCTTCTTTGGGTCTAGGCACATACAGCCGATCAATATCAGTCTTAAAATGATGCATGCTATAGCAAGTGAGAAGATTTCTCGTTTTAGTGTCCGTTCGCTTAATGTCAACTATTGTCCAATTAATGATGTTGAAACTTTATGTCTCTACGGATAGAGACAAAATGTTTATGGCTGATGTTCTATTTTTTTTTTTATTCAACTCGGTATTCAATACTAGACACACACGTCTTTAGTATTCTTTTCTTACTTTCTCCTTATTTGGGGCCTGCAGTATTTCATTTCCTTCGCTAATTCGTAGGTACTTATAGGCTTCTTCAGTTCCCTAATCTTTGTAACAATATCTAAATCTGCTGAGTGTATTTCTGTAATTTTCCTTTTCTCGAAGATACTTTTGCACATTTATCTAATCTGAAGACCCTTCAACTAAAAGGGGAGTCGTCTTTAGAAAAGAGTTTGAAATTATCCCTGTAAATAGGTGATTAAATACTTTCTTGTTTACTTTCTATCCATAGTTAATATTGTGTAGTTCATGTGTAAGGGGGATTAAAGACAGACAAAACAGGAAGGATGATAGAGCGTCTCCTTGAAAGATTCCTTGGTTGAAAGTGGCAGTACTTCGTGTGTGATTTAGGTATAATGTGGTTTTCCACATTCCTATGTTGTGTTTAAGAAAATTCACTATCACCGAGATAATCTAGATTTCCAAAGCCTTAAGGATTCAAGAGTGTGGCACACTATCAAAGGCTACTGTTCCAAGAGAAGAATGTTGTTTTCATTGATAAAAGAATAAGTACATTTCGCTAGGACAAATGTGATCACTTTATATGTGGTAGACAGCCATGTTATGGACCTATAATTTTCGTTGGCTATTTCACCCATTTTTCGTGAGAAATATTTAATGCTTTCGGTGATTCATTCTGGAACTTCATTGGGATTATTAATTAGCATCAATAAAGTTGGTACAAGGGTTTATAGATTGGTGACAGATGATAGAACCACAAATTGTATACCTTGTCATTTCCTGGCATTTCTATTTTGGGATTTCGTTAAAGCTTGCCTCACATTATTCTTGATTATATTTTCCCATTCTTGTAGAGCTTTATCCCTGTTGTACCCATTTTTAACGCAATTGTGTTCAGTTACGCTCGAAGGTTTTGGAAACAAACCCTTTACAGATTCCATTGTTCATTATGGGTAGGGAGTTCATTATGGGGTGGGAAATTCCAGCCCAAACCATGAGTAATCGAGGGCTCTGGCGATGTGTGTAAGCTTTTCAGAATACTCGACACCGAACCCTGCCATTTTAATGGTTGTGAGCTTGTTCAATCGCTCCCAGTTGTCACCTGCGTCTCCCCTCAACAAAACCTGACATCTTTCCTTCCTCACGGTTTCGCACTTTCCGGAGCTTGTAAGGACTGAGTTTCAAGTTCTCCTTAGCCATCACACAAACTGATTTACGGTTAACACCAATACCACGAGCGATTTTCCTCATTAAAATCCTCGGATTTCGCTGCACCCTTTGTATTTCTTATTAATTCTTATTCATTAATCAATCATCATTGTACCGCCTCTACGCTTTCCATTGAACCGGAGTATATCAATTTAACTACTTAACTCAGGTATCGAACTCAAATTGGAGGAATTAGAGACTCTCTCTTTTCTCTGTAAACATGATCAGCCATACCTGATTTCACAGTCTCTCTAATTTTCAATGTTTTCAAGACCCTTTAGAGGCAAGTGGCCTCGTTTTATATTTCCTGGAACAACTTCATGGAATTCTATATTCACATTTTCATTAGCTCTTGTAAGAAAGCACGGAATTAACAGAAGGTTTCCGGGTACGACAGATACATAATCAAGACAAGGTGGAGAGCGACACACACCTATACGCACCCATATATACATAACCAGATAACATTTTTGCACCTGTTTTTTGAATGACTAGTATTTTAAAATAAATTATGTACAGACCTGCTTTGTTTTTAGTAGAGTACCATAAAATTCTTAAAACGTGCGAAAAATATAACATCAAAAGAACCAGTAAAATAGTCGTGGCGACAAAATGCAGTGCATTTTCACTAAAGTCTTCAAGAGTTTTAAAATTATAATAAGTTTATTCTACTGTTAATTTTACTGTTAACTGATATGAAAATATAATAGAGAAATGAACGAAGATAGAAAAGTGAGTTTAAATAGTAAATTGCTCTTAAAGATCCGCAAAAATGACAATTCAAAATTAATTCCCAGATTTGCTCACTTAGTTATCAATCAAGCTTCTGGTTTAAATATAATCAGGTAAAAAAAAACGAAAGCGATTAAAAAAGATAATAAAAAGACTCAATTTTTTGTTCTCTTCCTGTCAAAACTGAAGATAAAAAATTAAGTATTGTTATTGGCCTCCAATGTAACAGATTCCCGTTCACTATTTAAAAAAAAATATTGATTTAGTCTCAGAAAAACTGTGACTAACCTTGTTTAACTAATTTCTGCCCAGCATATAAGTAATTCAATTTTAACCTTAACTTTCATCTCGTGATTGCTATTTCCTTCTATTCTTGTAGATTGGAATTCGAATTGAAGAAAGCAGCGAAATGCCGGTTTACGATTTCATTCGCCATTTGCTTGGCACTGACAAAAGTAGAAAAACGTTTTGTTTAACAATGTAAAAATGTTTAACAGGTTTAGTTTGAAATTTATCTTTTGCAGCTTACAACCTGAAATTCTAATTTGAAAAACCAGGTATTTTTTTTTTTTTTCAAGGCAACATATTTCGATTAAAGCAAAGTGTTTCCGTATTTCAGTTGGTGAAAGCCTCAGTGTAGTAAACAGGATGTCAAGTGTTCGAGTCTCCATGGAGCCTTTGTATTCTAAATACATTTTTCCATGAGTTTGCTTCGGAATGTGGTCAATATCTAACTCTTAAGGGGAAGTATCGAAGAGGCATGAGTTTGTCCACGGTATTATCAGTAAACCTACTTAAAATAAATTTCATAAAAGGATTTCCTCCGGCTACCTTTTAGCATTACTATGACATATTCTATTTTATTTTAGTTTTTCAGTTGTTACATAACATCCTCATCAATTTAAGTGGCTTTGCTTAAGCATGCCTCAATCGAAGTAATTTTAGTTACAACAAAAAATGTCTAAATCCTCTTTTCTTTTTATTTTGTTGAATAATTTCATGTTATGTTCTTACAATTTAAACTGAAATTAATATTAAAAATAAGTAATATAAATTAAATTACTTCAGCATGTTTAAAATTAAAAACAAGAAAGCTAAGAGGGTGCTTACGAAATAAAGCAAATTGTCGTCCTCCAAAACAGGTTTTGCAATGAAAAACAAGTGGCTTTAAGAAATGACTGCAAAATTAACCGAATGGTTATTTGATATTAACTAGTAACTGTTTAAGATCACCATTAAACTTTGTGGTTTATTGATTAAGAATAACAATTCTTTCGGGACACAGCTAAGAATATTTGAAGACGGATTTTGCAATTAAAATATATAAGAACATCTTAAATTATGTGAATGAGTCATTTAGAAATCTCGTTATAATCATCTAAGATTACGATTACGTAAATGACAATGAAGTTATTTTGGTCTTCAAGAAGGAAACCATTTTTGCAGCTGCTATCTTGAAAGTGAAACCATGCCAATGTATGGAAGCCACTTTTTTTATTTAAGAAACATCTACTTGACGATATATATTTACATCTGAAAGAAATTTACTACCAATGCAAAGTTATTATTATTATTATTATTATTATTATTATTATTATTATTATTATTATTACAGGTTTTGCTGCTGTTGTTGTTACAATGAATAATTTGTTATCCCTTTTATAATTCTGAAAGTGTTTTTTTAGAATGAAGTGGTTTTCCTTACTCAACACTTAAACATTTAAAAGCCTGAATCTGAACAGTGGTAAATGCAACTAGAATGTTTTCCTTTTTCTTCTTCCCCATGAGATTTTTTAAATTAACTCCCTCTGTACCAGAAGATAAAAAATTTCATTATAAAATAAAAACACACTCGAAATTGAAAAAAAATTGGCGAAAATGTGAAGAACATGAAAAAAGAGTGGCTGGCTCCTTATGAAGTCTGAAACCTTGCACAAAACTAGTAAAACTATTGTTGATGCCATTCATACCGCTTTTTTATCTGTAATGTTTGGAGTAAGAGCCTGTTTCACTTTCTCACTGAACACGCAACGGCGGCATTTATTTATACATTGGATAAATAAGCATTAAAATGTCTTAAGATCTTACAACGTCTTCGTTTGCGCAAATAGTTTTACATTTTATTATAAATACAAGCAAAACTTTAATATATTTGGATTGAGAATTAGAAAGCTTCCTATTTTTAACAGTTCTTTATTAGTTGTTTTATTTTTATTATCCACTGAGTAGGAATTAATAGAATCCATCTTAAAAATACATGTCGATTTACGCCTATATAGACTCATATATACTATTTAGGTCCAGCACTAGAACTAGAACTTTTAAGACATTAAAATTTAGTATTTATTCATTTAAAGAATAGGAATTTTCTAAAATCAAACATAATAGATGAATTCCAGAGAAAATATAATTGAAAATGTTAAAAAAAGCAACATAATAAATTATTTACACTCCATCTAATATTTTCATTTTTGTTTTTATCATATTTCAGCATTTTAGCCGTTATGTTCTCCGACCTTCATCAGGTTTCTATCAATCACAGTAACCTTAAGAGACTTTCGAACAGAACCATTTATTTAATCTATATGGGTAAAAATTCAGTCAGAAAAAATAAAATTTCCGTTACATTGATAATGTTTAATAATGAACAAATTATTGATGATTTTAATAAATATTTTACTAATCATTATATTATTGTTGGATTTATACTACCTTTAATTTTTAAATATATTCTTTCCTTATTTATTTCAATTTTTATTTACTGTTTCCTTTGGATATTTGATTGAAAAATAAAGTCTATTTTCGACAAAAGTACAATGGTAAAGAAAGAAATGCGAACGTAATTCTTCTCAGATATCGAGAATAGTCACCTGTTTATGATTATGACTTCAAAGATATTTGTTATTAAAATCTCATTACCATAATCTTCCTTTCTGGTGCTGACACGGAGACAAGATTATACTGACGTTAGGAAGATTTCACCTTTTCACTTTTTTGAGAAAGTTTCCAGAAATAATACTAGTGCTTGATACTGAATTCGAAACATTATAGAAAACGTAAAGCCACTACAATCTCTGAAATACTTTATCTACATCTTTACACGCAAACGTAATGCAGTGTTGACCTAAATATTCAGTTGTGTTATGCAAAAAAAATATGAACTTTTAATAATTAAACTTAACATGTTTAGTATTGAATATAAAATCTGTTTAAAATGTAGCTATGACGAGAAAAATACTAATGTTTATTATTATATAAAGGCATAAACGTTTGAATAAAATGATGTTATTATCGTAAAGGTAATCTACAAAGAATATGAATAACATTATTGTTTTCAGAGAATTCAGCTAAAGTCTTGTTTTCATAATCAGAAGTATAAATATGAAAGACAAAGAGATCTGTCAGAAAATTACATTATAGAGCAGAAAAGTAAGTATTTTTGTGCAAAATAAAACTTTAGGATAAAGCTTTATTGATCCATTGTGTAAATGTAAGATTAAATATTTCATTTAATTTTTCTTACATCAACAAATAAAAAGTAAAAGCATTCTATTCAGAAAACCTGATGATGATGGTGGTGTTTCAATGTTTCAAGACCGAATCAAATCAACAGCCATCCGAAAATCTCTAAATTTTTAAAAGTTGTTGTTGTTTACATTCGGACTAATTGTTATTATTATCACAATGTTTTGACCGTTGTGATTTTCGGTCTTCTTTTGTCGACAGCGGGTAACCTTACAAACATTCGGCATTAGGGTATATGACTCTCTTGCTGTTCATGTTTATAGGTATCACATTTTGTTCTTATTTGTTTTTCATTTTCCTTTGGTACTTCTCGATTACTGCTCACCTTGTTCTCACTGAGTCTGTGCATGTACTACTCGACTGAGGAATAGAAATAATAATGACTACCCACCAAATTCATAAACCAACGCTTTTGGAACTGCGTTGTGGTCCAGTGGATATCGACACGGAATGACAAATCGAGGAGCCGAGTTCGAATTCCAGTTAAATTCCTTGGATTCACTTACACCTTGGGAAAGGTATTAATCCGTCTCTTCCCTCCAGTTATAGGTTAAACAACAGGACAGATTGGATTCTAAAGCCTTGGCTGGCAATCAGTCTACCGCAGAATGCAATGGCAACCTACTGCGGGATAATCTTCTACCCAGTCAGTCATGTCTCTTTCGAAACATGATCGCCTAAGCGTGTCTCACGTATGGTACTTAACTGACTGACTGTTTTCATGCTCGATCTCTTTAGACATCATTTCTCTTTTCTTGCTGCTGCTGCTGCTTTTACTGAGGCCTTGCTGTGAAACATTTTTTCCACCGTCCTTACTTTGTCTTTCAAAAAGTTTTATCATGAAACACATTTCATGCTGCATTCGCCTAAGATTTTCACTGTACATGATTTGTTATCATTACTATTATCAACCTCTGTCATCGACAGAAGCGTGTGGCTTGTAATTAACTGAACTATATTCAGGTACAGACAACAGATGTTTAACACATAGCATTGTCTGATTTATTTCAGTCATAAGTATCAATCTTTTTTTCCACTTATACGTTTTTAGAAATATTATTTGTCAAAAATACGTTAGAGAAAAAATGTTTTCTTGCGAAAATTCAAAATTTTAATAAAAGAGAAAAGTTCAAGAAAGATGTCGAACAAAATTAATTCGCTATGAAGAGAATGTTTTTAAACTTATCGCGTTAACTAGACACAATGGGTAATTGTTATTTTAACTCTGTAGAAATTTTATTTGGATTTGCGCAGATGTAAAAATATCACTGGTTGGTCACGTGAATGAAATTCTGCAGCAATCAACATACACAATATAAATTTCTTCAATGCTGAACAGTTTATTTTCTTTTTTTAGATTTTAGAATTTCTCTTAAAGTTTATAATCATAACCCTGAAAGTGATTTTTTTCTGTATCTGTGTGTGCGGTACCGTGATGAATGTGTGTGAGTGTAAAAGTTTGTGTATGCGTCCGTGCAATATATGTAATTTAAGTCTAACTTGCACCAATTAAGTATTTACACACTCGCTATCGATATCAGTCGCTCACTGCTGTTGGTGTTCGTGAAAATCATGTTAAATTGATAATAATGGATAACCTTTTTATTACTTACATCCTGAATTTTCATAACAGAAGATTTTCACTGAATATAAAGTCAGTAATTATTATTATTATTATTTTTAATTTCTGTCGTATACAATTTCCTATCGGCCTCAAAGAAAGACCTGTCAGAAATGATATTTTCCACTAATCATCTTTGTAAAAAAACCTAAGATCACACACATAGATAAAGCTCTTCGTAATGTGTAACCTATACTTTTGTGTTTTTAAGGCATGGGCTACTGTCGGAATCCTATTATCCGAGGGCTCTAATTATTGGAATTATTGATGTCCTCATGTGTCACATTTTTGAGATTTTTATTTCAAGATCCTTGTATTTTGATATTTTTTGAAAATCTTCAAAGGTACATTACAGATGCAGGGATTGCCATGTAAAAAAAAAAAAGCACTTTCTATTCTTGTGGTCTATGATCACGATGTCTGAGTAATTAGCTTTGATTGTTTTGTCTGTGTGTAAAGTCCCATAAAACTGTTACAGGTCTTATCTCGGCAAACGGGTTTGGGTGACGCTAGATTCTTGCTGTTTCCTTCTCATACAAATTGCATATTTTCCAGTGCAGATATTGGCCCACTCTATCACCAATCTATTACACCGAGTTTTATATTCAGTTGATCTTAACACGGTACACTTGATACAAGATGATCACTTGTTTCTGGATATTTATCCCAGAACCTGCATTTCAGATTAATTTCACAGTATGTGCGCTTGGTAATTTCTAATTAGCAAGAATTGGTCATGTGCGGCAAGAATAAAACATTCGGTTTCAGTTTTTAACGCTGTACTATGTAACGACTAATGGTTACGGGGTTTGTCTACATCAGTTTGTTTGGTACGGGCTTAGCATTGACCCTGAAGAGGCTCATCTTGCCATCGTTTCTGCATCTGGTACATTGCATTTGCTTTTGATTTCTTTTAGAAGTTCTTTGCCGCTGCAGTAAGTATTTTATGATTTATTTGCACTTTTTCACCCACTTGAAATTCCCTTTTTAATTTGTTGACTTCCTTTATTACTGAATATTGTTTCGTATTTCTTTCATTTTTTTATACAGATATCCTCCAGTCTTTTGTAGTTTCCAGGTATCTTTAAAGGCTGTTGTGCTTTTGTAAGACAGTTCTGGTTGAACTAATCTTCTACTCCTTCGTATCTGGACACATACAGGCAATCAACATTAGCCTTAGGATGATATATGTGGTGGCAAGTGAGAAGCTTTTTCCTTCTAACAGCCATTCACTTAATGTCAAATAAAGATGTTGAAACTGTATCGCAGCACAGGGACAGCCAACGTGTTTAGGGATTATATTCTGCTTTGTGACTAACTCGTATTTAACCCTAGACGCACATTATTGCACATGTCTATCCTTCATTCTGCTTTGTTCTTGTTTGATAAAGTCTGCATTTTGATTATATTCCTTTGGGTAGATTTAAATATTCCCCAAAACGTCTTCAATATATGGCGGCTTTTTGACGACTTTAGTATTAATTGATTGTTTGAATTTCATTTATTGTTTTAATTTTATATTTTCCTTTGATCTTCTTGCTTTTCTTTGCTGAAACATTTAGATTTCTTAAAATCTCATCTAGTATAGATAACTCACATGTGATTTCCTCAATTTCTCGCTTTAATTTTGCCTCCCAAGTGGACTCCTTTAATCGATTTAAACAATCATTTACTTGCTTTCAGACTATTATTATTATTATTATTATTATTATTATTAGTAGTAGTAGTAGTAGTAGTAGTAGTATTGCTGTTGTTGTTGTCAGCTGTCTTGTAATTTTATCATTCTTATTATCATTGTATCCTTTTTGCTTTGCCATGTTTTTATTTAATAAGATTATACAATTTTTTACTGTTGTTGTTATTTTGTTGTTATTTTGCTCATCTAAGTTCTTAAACGGATGTGCCTTGTGGTGCAGTGGATATCGACTCGGAACGACAAATCAGGGAGCCAAGTTCGAATTCCAATTGAGCTCGTAGCATTCGCTTACGCACAGATACCCTTGGAAAAGGTATTAATCCGTCTCTTCCCTCCAGTTATGGGTTAAATAATAGGACAGACTGGGTTCTATATCCTTGGCTGGCAACCACGACCAGTCTACCACAGAAAGCAATGGCAACCTACTGCGAGAAAATCTTCTGCCCAGTCAGTCATGTCTCTTTCGAGACATGATCGCCTAAAGCGTGTATCACTGACTGAAGTTGTTAAACACCTAATTTCAATTGTCGTAACTACCAGCATTCTTCAGTTGTCCGGGGAGATACATAAAATCAGGCATAACTAATCATATAAGGCTAGAAAAGTCTTCTTATCAACCCTGTGGATAAAGTCAGGAATAAAAAATTAAAAAAACACTAGAAGATGACTGAAAAAATCATCCCCAGTGTTACGCACTGAGAACCTCCTCAGTAGGCCTAACATAGTGATGAAGTCCATATGATAACTTATGATTAAGAAAGAAAAGACACCCAATAAGAATTTAACTATCTGGATCAGGAAACTTATATCATACCACCACCTCAATAATAGTATTAGGATTAAGTCTAAAGCTAATTCAGCCTTAAGTTTAAATTTCCCTTTATTACATTGTAATGTCGATTAAAACAGACAGTTGTAAGTTTCATCATTTGGTTTGGTAGTATCTAAATAAGTAGAAGAATCAAATAAGCGACACAAAAGTAAATAAAACTTGTGAATATTAAATATCTCCTAAACATAGAAAGTATAATGGAAATATTTCTCTATGTATATTGAATTCAACATTCCGAGAAATTTACCGAGCCTGAGGACAGGCGGCTGAAGAACATCGGAGATTACAATCGTTGAAACGCTATGAATATAACAAACAAGAACAGCTTTTCCAAACAGCACATCATTATTGATGTTTTGGTTTTAATCAATTTAATTACATTTATATGCTTTAGCAATGTTTTTTTCTTGTTGAACTTGTTCTGATTCAATAGAAAACATGTAAGGTTTAATCATGACCGGTTAAGACTGAAGAAATAGAGGTTTCTCTATAGCAGGATGCAAAGCGATTTACTATTAAATTTGTTATTTTGATTTGTTCTACCTTTTTCTAGGTTCGCAAAAAATCTCACAACAATTGCCGTATCGGGAGTTTATTCAAATAGTTATATTTTTCCCCCTTCATACTAATATTAAATTGACTTCGGTGCTGTTTGCTGATATTTAGGAATGTGCTCACCATTTTTTCATGCCAGATATGTTGCAACTGATTCTCTTAATCAGGAGATAAACAATTGGTCATTGGTTTGAATCAGATGATGATAGTATAAATGTAACATATGGTATTATCGTCGCTTAGTAGTGTTTAATTTCTCATTTTTTAAATCGCTTTAGGACTTAGGCGAACACGGCTCTCTACAAATTCATTTCTTATTATCTGTGAATTAATACGACTTCTTAGTTGAGTGTTTTCTTGTTGTCTTCTTCACAGCTTTTCAGTTTAGAATTCCGGTTCTCGTAAATGGCTCCCATCACTTCACTATTATTTAATCCATTGAGGTGGGAACAGAAATCTATGTCTGTTCTAAAGTGTGAAAGTGAACGTAATAAGCTGTTGTATATGTCACTGAAAATATTAAATTCCCAATAGTGACCGTGATAGACGAAAGCACTTTAACGCACACTTTGGACAATCTGACGATAAATTCGATCCGGATTCGCAACATTTTATTTGTAAAACTGGAAAGGTATATAAGGAAATAAAATACACAGAACATGTCGGTTGAATTTAATAAAGATGGTTTAAAAGAATTATTGTTGTCATATATATATATATATATATATATATATATATATATATATATTTTCTAGACATATGCTATTAAATATAAGAGACAATGAATGTCTATTATGTTTAATCATGAGCCGTTCTAAACGTCGTATTTTTGCTTTAATTTCAGTTGAAAATAAAGACAAAAATTCTCCAACATTTGGATAATTATTTATTGGTTTTCTTCTAAGCTTTCGGCTCACATGAGCCATCTTCAGAGAGGTAGTTTAAACTGAAATATGATAAAATCCACCATCACCGACGATTTTATTTTGTGTTGACATAAAACTCCGCTTGGCAACGGCAATAGTTACCAAAAATAATAAACGCAGTTCTTAAGTTTGCGATGCGGTTTTATGACGTCACACCGCGGGATAGCGCGAAATGACAACAAAACCATCTAGTCAAATGCAATGTAATATGTTATTTCCTGTTTTAAAGTTGATTTTATTGAGTGTTGGTTGTTTTGATTTGATGTACATGGCCTCCAATATCTGCAGGTTCCTCTTACTGTGTGTATGAGTAAGGATCACCGTATTGTTGACCAAAATCTGTCTGATATTACCTACATGTTTATGTTTTTCAGAGAAATGTTGTTTAATAGTACTCTGATCAGAAAGATGACATGTAAGTCTACAGGAGAGCGTGGTTGTGGTAAAACCAATATATGTACTAGGTTTTTGAGTAGTATCAGAGATGCAATCTCTGAATGGGCATGTAAATTGGTACACTACATTGGTTTTTTGTAAAGAATTTAGTTTAGTGCCTGTTTGGTTATTATAGACTATGAGGTCAATTGTTTTAAACTTTTTATAATATATAATGAGTTTAATTTGATTATTACTTTCGACTGGTTTAACATTTCTACGTATTATGTTTTTGAGAGTTTTTTCATCTTGTTTATAATTATTATGTATTTGGTTGCAATAGTATAAGTTAATAGTGTTATGTTTATTTTGATGTAAACCATTATTATTAATATTATCATTATTGTTAGAGCTATTGTTAAGTTTGTTGAGATACATTTTAATTTGTTGATCAATAACGGAGTTAGGAAATCCATTATTGACTAGTGTTTGCTTAATGTTGTGTAATTCTTTATAAAATATAGATTTTGAAGAAGATATCATTTGTGTGCGTTGAAGTAAGTTTTTTATAACAGCTAACTTATATCGTTGGGGACATTCACTATTATAATTAAGAAGACACGAATTTATGCTAGTTGGTTTCCTATTTAGAGAAGTAGTAAATTTATGTGTGCTAGAATCAATGAATACATCAAGGAATGGGAGTTTGTTATTAATATTAAGTTCTAATGTAAATTTGAGGACGGAGTGACTTTCAAATTTGTTTTTAAGATATTTAATTTGATCGATATTCTTAGCTAAAACAAAGATGTCATCTATATATCTTACATATATAGAAGGTTTATTGTTGTCATTAATTATTTTATTTTCTAGATTTGCCATATAATAATTAGAAAAGAGGGGGCCTAAAGGAGATCCCATCGCAATACCATCTATTTGTGTATAAATATTGCCTAAGGGATCGTGAAAGGGTACTTGTGTGGTGCATGCTAATAATAGTTTTTTTAATATAGTGGGTTTAATATTGATTGATGGGAGAGTAGCATGGTTGTATACATCACGGATAATGATGTCAATTGTTTCCTGGACGGGAACATTTGTGAATAAGTTTTGAACATCCAAAGATGCAATCATTTGATTATTAGGTTTTACGGAATGGAGAATCTGTAAAAATTTGTCCGTGGAGTTAATGCTATATCTACCAGGAAGATAGGGAGTAATTAGTTTGTTAAGTGTTTTGGAAAGGTTATATATTGGTGTGGGTATTTGAGAAATGATAGGTCGGAAGGGATGATCTTTTTTATGGATTTTTACATTTCCATAAAGGTAGCCGGGCTGATAATCACCTATAATCTTTTGAAGTTTATAGGATCCTATTTCAGCATTGTTTGCAGTAATAAGTTTATTAATATGTTTTTTAAGTTGGGTTGTGGTATTACAAGTTAATTTTTTAAATTTGTTGTGATCGTCGAGAATGGCCTGTAATTTGGAGTAATATTCTTGTCTGTTTAAAATAACAAAAGTATTGGTTTTATCGGCACGTCGGATAACAATATTTTTGTTATTTTTGAGATGTGTGGCTGCTTTTATGAGAGGCATATTTATAATATCATTAGGGTTTTTATGGTAACGGTGTTTGATTGATTCAGCTTTGAGTAATTCTTTTAAGCCTACCTGTGTAGTAATATGGTTGTCCTGTTCGAGTTGAAGTATTTGTTGGTATAAAGCTTCAATTTCCATTTGTTTAAACATTGAATTAGGTTTCTGTGCGACATGAAAATTTGGTCCGAGATTAAGGAATTCTATTTCATCTGGAGTAAGTTGGTAATCCGATAGGTTAATGAAGTTGTCATTGATGTTTGGTAAGAGTATTTTTCCTTTATATAATTTGTTTAGCTTTTTTTGGATGACTTGTTTATGGGATTCATGTTCCTTTTGTGTTGTATTGTATAATAAATCCAATATTTCCTTGAATTTTTCACTTGTGGTAGAAGACTGTAAAATTTCTTTGATGTGTACAATTTCAGTGTTGATTTCTTGTAATTCCTGTTTGGCTGTGTGCATTTGACGTTTTATGAGGTTCCATTGCAATTTCTTAACGGTGGGATCATTTATATATTACGAAGATTAACATAATATCTACTTAAATACGGGTATCAATCAAAAATAATGTTCAAACAAATCATATATATATATATATATATATATATATATATATATATATATATATATATATATATATATATATATATATATATATCCGATAGGTGTGGGGGGTGTAAGTGATAGATTCAACTAATCAGCGACCTTGTTAAAATATAATTAAAATACAAAAAAATTATTTAGTTGAAAATAATCGGAACGGTGACATATATTTTTTAAATCTAATATATCTGGAAAGAGCCAAGCCGTTCATTTAAAGAAGTTAAAATATAAAACTTTTGTTAGGCTTTTCTTCTCTCAAGTTAATATCACATTAATCGTATAAGAATGGGTTTAATTGTCAGAACAAAAGATAATGTCTCTTCTCCAAATTAGAAACCATGATAATTACGGAAGTTACTTAAGGAATTAAAAATGTGAAATTCAAGTAAGAACAGAACTTTCCATCTCGATTGCTTTCAAGAATTACACTGGTTAACACACACACGCACGGACGCACGCACGCACAAATTTAAATGGTGTCGAAGTTAATTTGAGGCTGCTGAACCTGAAAAATGAACTTACTTTTTCTTGGTTATCTACCGTTTTTGCTGTACAAAAATGTCTCATTTTTAGAAAAAAAACATTTTGAAATTGATTTCTGTATATATTACATTAACCGATGGCAATATTTATCAAAGTAAAATCGTAGAAACCTCTCAATTCGTACTTAAACCAACAAATATCGATCTGCTTATTAATAAATACTATTTTTTCAATAAAAATCAGACCCTAAGTCCTTAAAGCAACACAATTGAATATGCAAAGACCAACAAGTATTTTCATCAAATCATTTAATAAACTAACAGCAGAAATAAATTTTTTCTCTTTCTTTGTCATGTTCAATGCTATTTAAGTTATAGCGGGGTATCTTATCTTATTTATTCTTTTCTAGTAGTAGTAGGATTCCGTACCAGGTTAACGGAATTTGGCCTTGTGGGAAGATAGTCCACTATAATTCATAACATGATTATAAAATCAAGAAAGGCAATTTTGAGTATAAAATAACATTTATATATATACACATTCAATTAATGATTTACAATTAAAACAATACTTGAAATAAAGGTCCAACGGAAGTTAGAGAGTTCATGGTAAAATAATAAGCTGAAAGAGATAAAAGAATGTTAGTAGTGTGATTAGTGTACATTTTCAAGTTGCCGCTTCTCAGGTCAGTGAGTCAGTAAGTACATTGAGGAATGTCTTTGAAGAGGTCGATAAGTACTTTTGAGAACAGGGAGAAAGTAAGAGGTCAGAATAGTAGCCGCTCGACTTAAGTCAAGGGGATATCAATTATATTCTTTTCCTCAAGTCCTGGCTGCCTGGCGAAGTTTTTGTGTCTTCGCTTTTTATATCGGCATTTTGGATAAAAACGCAGCTAGTTTCGAATTTCATCCTTGTATTTGATTCTGGGCTTCCCATTGGCTGGTAAATAAAATTCGCGAAGGCTCGCGAAATGGTAATTTGATATTTGATTAATTTTTATTTTTCAACCCGAACATCTGCGCGAATTCACTTGCGCGGAAATGATTTTTATTCATTAGCTTTCTGGTCGGCATAGAGCCAACATCCGGTTCAGCTCGCTTTTGCTCGGTTGGTATCACCACAAAGTCCAATGCTATTAAGTCTCTCTAGCAGTAGTCAGCCATTATTTCTTTGTCACACCACCCCTGGTAGTGCTCTTTCGTTGTTTTGATATCCTGATGGAATCGTTCTCCTTGCTAATCCCTCACATCACTGCAATTATCCGGAAGTTTATTAGATGGCTATGTAAAAAATGAACCTTATTACTCATATTAGCGTATTACTGATAAAGTGTATTACTGATTAAGTTTGTAAGCTAATTTGAATTTGGGCGATAAATTGGAAAAAATTCGGTACTTCTATTTTAAACTTTTTGACTGAAAAACACTTCTTTTCATATAATTTTTTTTTTTTCAGGTAGCTGACATAAATTACTCGGTGTACCTTAAAATTTATGGGTTTCTAAGACTTTTATTAACTAAATGCTGCGATCAGTCAGTATCATTTTCGGAATGAATCAGCACCATCAGTTTAGCTAAAAAAGTCTCATTTCTTGGTACCAAATATGGTGTTGACCAGTGTTATTTGTACATTATGTGTTCAAAAATAATTATTGAAACAGTAATTGTAAGCGTTTCGCATTTTATTTTTATTTTATTTTTTCTTTATTTTTATTTCATGATTTACACTTTTCTGGGCTATACATTTTGGTTGTGATAATCTTATTCCAAGTTGGGAATACATCGATGGCACATGACAAAACTTTTCCAAAACGTGTTCTTTTGTCTTTCCGATTTCACCAATGTCGTTAATAGTAGAAACAAAAGTTTCTCGAATAAATTGCGTCTTGAAATAGTTTCTTCTTAAAATCTGTAACTATATCAAGTCCGAAAGTTATTAATTAGAAAATATTCTAAATGACAGGTAAAAATTGACATCTGAACACTATGTTATATTTGCCAGTACGTAAAATGTCGTCTGTGCTCAATGATATCTCTTTTTTAAAATGCCATATCTGTTTAGAGCATAAGCGATTACGGTTCTTCACAAATTCCATTTCGCTAATAAATCTGAATTGCCATGCCTTCTTCAGAAACGAGTTATAAATTCAAAGATAACTTTCTCTTAGATCGAATGCCAGAGTTAGAGATCGCTGGGCTTTTTGCTATTTAGCCCATAGTTGGAGGACAACGACATGCTTTCATATCTTTCCTGTCGATATGATTGAGAAAGTGAGAGAGTCAGGCTAATCTGGCACTTGAATTTGATCATATTAACCCGTCGAAGGGAAAAAAGGACTGACACTAATTTAGAAGTAAATTAAGCTACAAGCACTCAGCATGTAAACACAGGTTTTAAAACTCTCTAGAGTGGTCCAATAAGGACTACAATTAAAAAGGGGGGGTAACTCTAAGACATATTTGTGGGCGATAAAATGTCAGAATATGAAATAAGATCAGCATTTTCAGTTTTGTTATATAAACATCGAGTCTTTCTTCTCTCACCCAATGACAACCATTTCCGTAACATTTTTTTTATTAGTAAACCAGTTTTTAATATATTACTCATATAATGAAGAATGTTGACCATGTTTCATATGCTTAAATATATTTGGTACTCAGCCACGCCAATTTTTTTACTCCCACATAAACAAAAGTGTTTATAAATTGATACCTTCAATTTTATATATTTATATATACGAGCACACATACACACACTCACATGCAATTAGTAGTGCCTGTGTGAATTTGATTCTTTGAAAATGATTTACCATTTATAAAAAATAAACGTTTATTATTACATAATAAAATTATGTTCTATATAAACGCGTGCGTATTTAAATTTTTGTATATATTTGAATGTTTGTGAAAAGTAAATACGTTTATAAAGTTGTCTATTGTTTGTCAACAATATATCGTAATTATATATATATATATATATATATATATATATATATATATATGGAGGCAAGTGGATGTCTAGCCACATTGATGAGCTGTGATACAGCAAAACAGGCTGACGAATATTATACTCTCATTACGATTGAGCACTCTAGAGAGGAAAATTTGAAAAAAAACAGTTACCACTTTAGCAGTTAATTGAGTTCTTTCGGTGACTAGCGTGTGTATACGCAGCTTATATATAACACGCTAAAATTTCCCTTTTCTCATTCCATGTGCTTATGGCTTAGCCTCCGACTGACACCAAATCGGTCGAGTTTCGATCCCAGCCGGAAGCAAGTAGATGAGTAGTCACACTTATGATAGTGCAAATAATTTCTCACTTTAACTGAGCAGGTTCATGCAGAATTCAAAGTTTCGTGAAGACACCGTTATGATGCCCTCACTCATCGGGGCTGCTTTTCTTGCTACTGAGTCCTGTTTTTTTGCTTTGTTTTGTTTTTTTATATCAAGCTCGGTGTGATCTGATAATTTGTGCGATTGGTCTTGTTTGCGATTGGTTAATTTTCTTTCTATTTATCTTAATTTTTATTTTACCGATGTTTGATTTCTTTTTAATGCCTTTTATTACTTTTTTAATGCAAGCGTCAGTAGATATTCGCTTAATTGTTTTATATTGAAGAAATGCCCGGTAAATTTCATTTTTTAGTTGGTTTGTTCTCGTAATTTAGGTTGACTTCTTTCTTTTTTTTAGTGTCCTCTCTTATTGGCTTGACCTTTTTCCTTCAATGCTGAAGTATTTGACCACTTAAATGTTTCTTTATTAGGTCATGTTTGGGTGTTTGTGTTCTTCTGTATATTTGTGTTTGTGGACTTATGTTTGGTTTTCTCTATTTGGTGGTGATTATATTATTTTCCATATTTTCTTGTGATTGAGTGTTTGTATATTTATATTTTTATTTGTATGTTTTGTTTTTGTAATAACGTAATTCGTGATTAATAGACGAGTCAGAGGAAATATCAGCTGACACTACAGCGTGATCTGCATTGTCAAGTGAAGAAGAGTTGCAATGTATTTTGTCATACATTGCAACTCTTCTTGATAGGAGGTAAGGAATAAATCGAGTAAGATGGAATGTTGGAGAGAATTATTAAGGAAACGAATAGAGAAGTCTACTTTTTTAACTGAAAGATTGAGCAACTGAAAAATTAAAAGTTTGAATACATCAGTAGGATTATAAAGATGAAGTCACTTGACTTATAACGATGAGCATGAAAATCAACAAATTAATGTTCGCAGATGAATGTAATAAGAGAGGCATTTATTTAATCTCAGATATTTTATCTAATATGCTACAATCCTGAAAAGAGGGGATGATAACGGAAAAAGTGATATCTAGGAATGTAATAAGGAAAGTCGAAAGATCCTGAAACAATCATCTGGGGGTCTTAAGAACATTAACGCTGCTAGTATGCTATTATTAGTATTAGTATTAGTATTAGTATTATTTCTATTGGCCTATATAATTTCCTTTGTATAAATGCCGATGACCATTGATTAAATAAGATACTTAGTCATTAATCTGTTATGGTAGCAACAGTGTACTCGAGATATAAGAATTTTCTTTGATGCTTTTATTCGATTGTCAAAAAAGTTAGATTTCTCGTCATTTTACCAGCATTAGTCCGTGCATTGAATACTGATGCCATATTTGGTTTGGTGCTCTTGATGAGATTCTTGACAATATCCAAAGAAGGATCTAAACTGGCATCTCGACTTTTGCAAATATGTGTCTTTTCTACAAATATTCCATGTAAACAGAGTTACAGTGCACGGTGTGTCAAAAACAAACAGAGTAGGCATGTTGTGGAGAATTCTTAGGGAAGCGAATAAGGGTGGAGGGGTGGTATAATATTCAAGCAAATAAAAATTAAAAGTCTGAATACCGGCAACATCAGTAGAATTATAATGATTAAAATGATGATCATTAAAATTATTTTCATATAAAATTCTAACATAAGTTTCCTATTATTAAATTAAATTTCATTATTTTTTAAATGTCAAACTTTTCAAAGACAATAACAAAAAAAAAATTAACAATTTCTCCTTGGTTCACATATTGTATTTCAAGTTAAAATAATCTATGAGCATTAACCTCCGACAATTCGTGTAGCTGACACAATCAAGGACTATCGGAGGTGTTCGAGTCAGGAAGAAAATCAAAACATTCTACAGACATTTCATAACAATTATTATGAATAATCATTTACTTTCTCAAATAATTTTCATTTTAATTTAATCCTATTTCAATAAGTACAAAATATATCATCAGCGACTTTTCATTTCTATGTTTGATATCACGAATTTGTCACACAATTGTATGGGTTAAGTCACATGGCTCAGTGGATAAAAGCGTTGGTTAGCTACAGTGACTTAACTGAAAGAGTTGTGAGTTCAATACCTGACTACAGCAGTCGTGAACAAATAACTTGGAGATCTAAGTTAAACTGAGATAACTACATGACATCCGGAAGTGGCATGACACATGGAATAAGAACGATATACTATACAGTCTTAACAATGTAAATAATTTGGATATTACCTATCAGAAGTATATTATTAGTTTCTCGAACACACATATTGAATGAAAACCAGCTTTTTTAATGTAATTAAAACAGCTAATTAGTAGTGTTTGGAGTTTCTTTTTTTTTTTTTTTTTATTTATTTATTTATTTTTTTTGCTGTCAAAGTGAATAAAATAGAAAAAATAAATTAATATTTGACAATAGACTCCAGTAACATGGGCGTGGGCAGGGTATACCAGGCAGCATATTGCAGTTCGTAGATGATGGACGCTTTGGTTACTTTAAACAAATTTGTAGAGACTGAACGATTTAATATTTTCTTACTAAATCTGATTTACCAATATAAACTCTGTCTAATTTGATATATGTTAGGAATCAATGAGGAAATAAATGACTTTAAATAATCGATCTTATATTAAGAAAATTTTACCATTTTTAAAGAATGTTGTTTACCTAAAGGACCTGTATCTGTGAAGATTCATCTTTTAGATACCGAATATGAAAATCTTTCGGTTTTGAAGAAATAAATATTACGCTTAGCTTCATTTATGACATAATCCCATTAGTGAACTCGCTAGCAATGACTTCTGAGATTAGCTTTCTAATCATTGTTTTATGGTAACAACAAGCTATATTTTAAATAAACCGTGACTGCTATTCTTATTATTTAGGAACATCACACTTATGAAGTGTGCTACATTGCGTCCCTGAAAGATTGTATCGAGACACCTACGTATTCAAGTGGAGTGTAGATTTTATCTTAGCCGGGGGTGTCGGCAGTTTTATGACAATCTACCGTAAAATTCAGACGTGTTTATTTCAAAGCAATCGTTCTTTGCCTTGAAGTAGAAAAAAGAAAAAAAAGTATTATTTTAATAAATAATCTAATAAAACAAATGCTACTCGGCCGGAAGTTATAGAATTCCGGCTGTGGGCTTATATAGCCAGATCTCATTCTAGTCGTCTGTCGTGGTGTAAATATGGGAAGAGAGTGCGGTGGGTGAAACTTAGAGGCGAATCAGAAGTCAGCCGTCGAAATGAAGTCAGAGATGTGCAGAGATGTTTTCCTTGACCAAAGGTAAGCTTTTATCCGTTAGTCTGTCATGAAAGACAGAAGTAGCAACAAAGGTGTCCCGAGTGTTATTTTCTTACCCCTCAGACTGTGCCAGGTGACCCCATAAATAATGAACCCAATAAACTGCAACCAAGTTTTGTGTTGTCGTAGTGATGTTTCACATCCTGTTTCTATTATTGAACGTACACCGAGCTTTTCCCAGTTTCAATTCAAAACTATAAAGACTGGAATCAAAATACATCATGAGAGGAAGCTTCCGGTCGGTGAAAGACTGAGTTGCATGTTTACACAAGCCTGCTAGCATAGTTGCAAGAATATCATGCTCATCACTATCGGTGATATGAGAGACAATTTTCGGCTTTAACGTTTGTAGGATCATTAACTACAGCAAAAATTATGACCAAAATTTGTTTCATAAATTCAACAATCAGAATCTCACTATTTGTACTTATTTGCTTCACATCTGTAAAAATATAATTGGGAACAACATACATTGACAGGATTTTTACTGGCCACAGGAGTAGAGATATTTGAGGAATAAAATCAAGGGGAAATTTATGCGCTGAAAGTAGCCAGTGCTACAAGAGACAATAGTTCTCATGAGGGAATCATGACTATTGGTCTATTTAATGAAAAATAGGATCTTTGGTAGGTAAATATTAATGAGTGGATAACGTAAGTGATGCAGTTAAGTTGATAATAGATGTATGCCTAAGTGGCACTAGTAGATTTACCATTATAAAGAAAATAATTCTATCTATTGCTTTCTAAAAATTTCACCTCAAGCGCCAAAATCCAAACTTCTTTGACATTAGATTCCCTAAGAATGCGGCTTATAGGAAGTTGCTTCTTTCATTTGGAGGGTTGATGCATACTCACTGGAAAGTGAGGCTTCCTGCTTCTTGTGGAGTTAAAGATAATACAATCAGTGACCTGTTAGTAGGTTTTTCAGTTTCGAACCAAAGGAATTCTTCATTAAGAAGTCTACATTAGAGAAGCATATCTCTGTTTTTGCATTGCTTGATTAATAAAAGGTGTAGCTGGCTCCATATTCATTTTTCGTCTGTAATTGTTTTGACCCAGTAAACTGATGTCACTATTCATCTTTGCAATTTCAAGGTCAATTCAAAAAAGAGTGCTAACCTTCTGCTATGTTCAGAATTGTTTGCATATTCTATCAAACACATTCTTTATCGAAAATGTTTTTGATCTTATTCTACCGTATTGTAGAATGATATAAGTCGCTACACATCAACTGGAACAAAAAAGTGAATCCCTTTAAGGTGCCTTCATTGACCCTCTCAATATAGAGGAAATAACTCTGGGCAGTCGAGATGCTCTTGAATGATACAGTTGTCTCTAAGTTTAGCATCTAAATAGCACTTATATCCCGTATAGAGGATCGCGACAATTTCCCGTGTTATTTTCCACCTGCTGCTTTTACTCCACTCCCGTAGCTGAAAGATTTGACATGAATACCTGTATAAAAAGACCTCTGCCAATAAATAACATGGGTCATAATGTCATAGCATTTATTTATTGAAGTTTCCTTCTATTTGGTTTGTCGAACAAGGTGGAAGAGTTCTGCCTATCGTGAAAATCTTTTCCGATTTCAAGCTGATCGTGAGAGTTACTTCGCTTTCATATTGTATGCTTATAACCACTGCCATTTCATTACTTTGTAGTTCATGCCATCATCCCACTCTATTTAAAAATATTAAAATCAGTTATATGTAAATTCTACGCCATTTTAATTAATTCGAATCGTTTTCTTAAAATTGTTTCGATCATCGAGAATAAATAATCGTTAAAAACTGATTTTTGTTTCAGCTCCCTATCAACATATTTTCTTTGGAGTTGATTAAGTCTTACCTTCCTACACAACTTTTACAAGTTTTCTTTGATAGAATATATAAAATATTCACCCATATATGAAACAGATGGAATTTACACTTTATGACTTAGTTTCAAACAAACGTGGTTAATGAGTGAACGTTTATGGTGGTTACCATACAGGCTGAACTGATTTGAGGATTACTTCAGAAACAACTTTAAAGTTAATCAAGATTAATTCTTTACTCTTTGAACATTTATTGATATTTTTTCAACTGATAAATCAAATCTAGTCATTAAACAAAAACAATACTTGTTGCTGGGGGACAACAGGAACAATGGAGAACAATTGAAACAATACCCAATATGTTTATTTGTTTATTCCTTTGTCCTATTTAACACGTCAATTCATTTGCAAATAAAAACCATAAAAATTTCCAACTCTGTGTCCGTAATCTGTTATTTTTTTTTATATACGTAAAACTCTGGGTTCATTTTTCTTTGGCATTGTTTTTTTCTGAAAATGTTTGATTGGTTTTATTCAGCGAGGTCTAATCATGCCACACATCAATATATAACAACGAAGATAGATCTTATTACCTTTCCTCGCATTCAAATTTAAAGATTCAACATCTACCTTTCTTTTTTTTTACTGTTGTATACCATTTTTGTGAGGTTTAACAAAACTTACCTATTCCTTAAAACAATTTATATCTATACGTATAGAAACAAAACCAAAACACAAGTGTAAGCAATTTCCACCTTTAGACTATTCTCTCTCTCTCTCTCTCTCTCTCTCTCAATACATATTTGTATATATGTATACTATATAATACAAAATATCCATGCACAACGAAAGACGTTTCTTTTATTTAAAACTATTTCTACGGTAGTTTTTTTTTTTTTGTCCTTATACAAGTGTGCATTTGGTCAAAATTCTAGTACATGTTCCCCTCTAGTATATTAAAAATATATACACTTTCATAAAGTTGCAAACGGAGACAAAAGTCAAAATTGCCATTTTAGAACATTGTCACAGCATTCCAGTCCTCAGTGAATTTGTATTACGGAATAAAATCAGTTTATCAAAAAATGTCGCTCCGTCTTTTTCTATTTGCTTCTCTCAGTAATTTATTGTTTCCCTCACCCAAGCGACATTGTTTCTAACCTCAAAAATATATTTGCTAGAAAGAATATATGCGAACTTCTCAATTTTATTGCTTAGTATAAAAATATATATTTGGGGTATACAAATTTCTGTTTATTTTCTTGTATCCGGTGTTCGTATATTCAACTGATAATTCAATTGCACATATATAAATATATGTGGCTATGTGCAAGCCTGTGTGAGCATATGTTGTACTCGATACTTTGTCAGTAGAATCGTGGGAAATGGTGCTCCAAAGCGCGACTCTTCCTGCATGGTGAAATACTTCTGGCTAAACAAACCGAAGCTTCTCATTGGTTACTTTTTATTGTCTTTCTTTCCTTTTCTCTTTCTTGCTTTTTGATTCTTTTTATCATTTTTTTCTGCAATGCTGACCCTAAAATAACCCCATTCTACCAGCAAAAAGTCTAGTCATAATATTTATATAAACATATGCAGATTCCCAAGACTTCCCTATCTATCTATCTATCTATCTATCTATCTATCTATCTATCTATCTATCTATCCTCTCCGATAACGTCCCTCAGATCCTCGAGACTGCATTACATAAAAAATAAGCCTCTATTGGTTGCCCTCTCTACAGATTTGTGCATTTGACACTATTTACCTATCTACATGACTCTTAGCTGAATAAACACATGTGCATATTTTTTCTCAACGCTTGTATAGCAGTTACTGGTTGTTCTATTAACATTTAATCTTTGGGTGACCTAAAATCATTTTGAACCAGTCTTCATATAAGGTATTGTTGTTGTTGTTTTTTACTTGAGTTTAAATATCGTAATCATTAAAATAAATTTATCAAAATATTTCAGTTTAAAATGTTAAAAACAATATCAAAGTTTTGACTGGTGCAATTCACATTCCTGTATTATAGCTCTTCACAACTTCCTTTTTTAATATTCATAAACACTGCATCGCCATAAGTGTTTTAATAGAATTGTTACGCAATTAGTCCTTTTAAACTGGTTGCCAAACAAGGCGACAAATTCTAACCTAGCCAACTATTTAATGTCTGTCTAGTGGTAGAAGTGATGAATTCACAAAGTAAAATGAATACGATCTCAGCGTGTTATTAGCTGTTGGTTTGTCTCCATCTCTCCTCCATCTATAAGAAAATCATCATTAATAAACCTACGTCGAGATAAGTTTTCATCTTCAGAATGACTCATTGTTTACTCCCAAAGAACTTCCATCAAGACGTTTTTTCCTTTAAATGGTGTTTTATCATTTTTTCTGAAATAATGAAACAGCATAACAGACAAAAATTTCTGTGAAACCAAGAAATCAGCAACCGAAAATGTTAAATATTAATTTAATACTTTTATGTATCTGTTGTAAAACGGCGATTGAGGACTTACGGATTTTAATAATATATATGAAGAAAATAAAATCCCATCTGCTTAAGCCTTATGGCCACATTACGTTGAAATGTGACACTATTGGAAAAACGTTAGTAAATTGAAGAAAACCTAGAAGTTAGAAAACTGTTTCGATAAAATCAAAAATATACGGATGACCAGAAGAAGGAAAATTGAGAAGGAAATGATCAAGTTCTGAAAACAAAAAGTCATCTAGTTTTGGTCAAAGCTGAGATAAGTGACGGCATATTTATGAAACCTCCAAAGAAGAATAGATAAATATTTTTAAGACCATTAAAAACAAACGGTCGGCAGAGATAATATTAATACAATAATTGAAAGCAAGCAACCGGCTTAGATTAAAAAAAAAAAACATTTTTACGGCTATCGAATACAAGAGCGATCACTGGCGCGAAATTTGAATTAATTTTTGAAAGCAGACAGGTTTCCAAAAAGAAAAGAAAATTTTTTCGTCTACTAAAGTACCATAAAACGTCTCAAATCAAAAGATTGTCGCTTTTTGTCACTTGTTAACAAAGGAGTCGAAAATGATAAATCCCAGGTGCATAAACGACCACACACAAGGGTACGATAAGAAGGATTTTGGACGATAATTAAATTTTGGCCGGGTGAGCTACACCACGCCCCTTGGGCGGTTATGGTGAGAGGTACCCACATTCACACAAAGCAGGAAGGAAACGCAGGAAGGATCAGGTGACCAAAAGAAGGCAAGAGCTCTAACTGGTTGATTAGGGGACGTTAGCATACCCAGAGCACGTTCTACCCCACCCCTGCTTGAATATATGTAATGGATAATGGTTCAGAATTGTTAACTGGATAGCTGAGTTTCAGTTCCCATTTGGTTCATTATATTTACTTATTCACAAATATAATGTAGCAGAACTGAAAGGTAGCAGTCTGTGGGTTCTGCTGAACCGACTACAGTCTCTGGTTCAAAGAGGCAACGAGTAGCATGCGTGATGTACAAGCAGGATAGCGGACGCTTACGCAAATGTAGCAACCGTCCCTGGCTAGATGAAATGCTGGTCGAACAAGAAAAAAAACGTTATCTGATTAAAAATGGCCTACCTTAGAATCCTAAACGAACGCATTTCTTATGCAGAGTGCTGCAGTCAACAATCAAAGCACGAGCGTCCTTGGTGGGTGCAAGTTATAAGTTGTATCATACGCAAATTTCGGCCAGCTGATCTAATATAAAACGATCAATCTCGGAAGGTGGATGTTTTTTTTTGGGGGGGGGGGGGTTAAGTTGGTCGAGCTTTTCTTTTGAATGTATCGGCGCTGAGAATAAGAAACACTTGAGACTATCGGAATCTATTTTCCTCCATCAACTAGAAGCTATTTCGGCGCTATTAGAACTATGGCATCGAGGCAATTCGGCTAATTCCCGAATTCAGTGGTGCGGTAACGGACATCCCAATAATGGAATGGTTGGAAGACGTAGTTAACTTGTGAGCTTTGCGAAATAACCAAGGTAAAGCAAGACCTGCCTGACACTGCGATCGAAAGGTGCGGCCCAAGAAACATATCGGCAGCTATCAAAACAACGGAGTAACGTTGAGGCGATTAAACGCGCCTATGGAACGTACTCATTAGTGGCTTTCGAACGATTTACCACTCGTCGTCTCCGTCCAGAAGAGACTGTAGACGAGTTTCTAACAGATTTGTAACGGCTGGTAGGCAGAATGCCGCCGGAATGTTGGATGAATAGTGCCTTTATTAATGGGCTACCAAGTCACGTCAAGGGACTCCTTCGATCGTCAACTAGGATGGAAACCCTAACTTTGAGAAATCTACTTGAAAGAGCTCGCGCCGTATGGGTGGATGCCAGGGACGAACATTTAGCCGCTGCAGAGCAACCTAAGTAAGCCTAGCATGCACCGACCCTTCGCGAAACTAGCCAGCGTCCCTTTCTGCACGTGAACGCGTTACAGGTGTGATAAGCCTATAAAACGTCCTTGTCGACGGGATGCGCCGCCATGTAAGGGACCTGCGTCCCGTCATGGGCTCGAGTCCCCCGGAGAGCGAGAGTGACAGCGAACTCTCAACCCAAAGTGTAAGGGTGATCGCCATCAAAGAGGCGCACGTGAGTTAAACAATGCGTATGCAACAGATGATACTTCTCCAGACGAGTCATCCGAGGAGGAGGAAGTACAGGAGGTACCATTACCGCTAAGGAGTACTAGACAAAAGAGACCTACTCCGGGTTGTCACTTATGTGATCACTAGATCACGGGGTAGTATAGCGGAACTGAAAGGCAGCAGTCTGTGGGTTCTGCTGAACCGACTACAGTCCCACATTAAAAGAGACAACGAGTGGCATGCGTGATATGCAAGCAGGATACCGGACGCTTACGCAAATGTAGCAACCGTTTCTGGCTAGATGAAATGCTGGTCGAACAAAGGAAAAAAACGTTAACTGATTAAAAATGGTCTGTCTTAGAATCCGAAACGAGCGCGAACGCGTTTCGCGTGCAGCATGCCGAAAGGATATTTTTTTGTAAAAATACAAAAATGTGGCACATGGCCGAAAAATAGGGATGGGTAGAGGATGGTCTTCCCTATCTATCCTATACCTAGCTAATCACATTCACGATCCAATCATGACACACAAGAACTCGTTCATCTTCACACAATCCTACAAGCATTAAAATACCACAAATTCACAGGGGAGCCTAAAAACGGGGTATCACCCATGACATAAAAATGCTACTATTTACAATAATATAAAGTATATTTAAAAGATTTAATGAAAATGAAATGATAAAGGGGAGGAGGATGAAATACCCAAAACGAACTAAATATCACAAAATATTCAAACTAAAGTAAACAAATGTTAGTAAGACCCGTCCATCCCACAAAATCAGAGTGACTGCTGTATTCCTCCAAACGGCGAAATCAAGTAGCACACCCGCTAAGGGAGTGGGAGAGGATAAATAACGGAATGGGAAAATCAAAGACTGACCAAGTCAAGATAAAAAATGGGGCCAAAAACAAACTGTGAGAATTGGGAATCTTGACTTGGATCATAATAAAAGAGAAAGCCGAGAACAAGCTAGGAACCCATTCATTCACATTAACTAGGGACACAAAAGACAACTAACTTTACCAGGAAGGGATTCACAGGAAATCGTACCGTAAGGGACTTTAAAAAAAATCAAGATTAGCCCCATTCACGCGGACCAGGCTTGCTACAGTTACCCACTTTTTGCTGAAATCCGTCGATATCAAGCGCTTTCTATCAGATCTGATTTTCATCTTAAGCTGATGCTTAAAGTATCCAATCAGACGCTGATAAGAATAACGATCTTATCGCAAGATTCCCTCCTCTCGCGACGTCCAAATCACCATTCGAACTACGGCCAGCAACATAAGAAACACCATCCGTTTCACCCAGAATATGGGGGCGACACATTATCGCACGCTTACGCGAGATCAATGGACACAAACTGATCAGGAGCGATACGAGCCGTCACCTCGCCGACAATGTCCCTAAAAGAGGTGCACCTGAGGACAATGGTAGAAGGCGTGCGCAGCCGTTTCTTCTAAACCAATGTCACATCGATGACAATCGGGCATATCTGCCTCGCCCCATGTGAAGGCCCTGTCATTGAGAGATAGCAAGTTCCGAATCAATCGCCAGCCAAACAAAAACTCAAGGTTGTTAAGGTAATCCGCCGCTGGCTCCCAAGATCAAAACGTGCATGACTCATTCACCGACAAGCCGAGCTGATCACGTAGAGGGTCCTTCATTGCTACCCCTCCACTAATAAACGATACAAGTGCCTTCGAGGCCGAGAAAGGTCAATGGACCGAAAAATAGCCCGTAAGGCACTTCGACATTCGAGCAGGAATTCCGATTGATTTCGGGGTCTACCTCTGCGCTCAGCCTGCGAAGCGGGAGGAGTGATAATGAGGCAAGGGAAAGCTTCCATGACAATTCGCTCCAAAATCGAATCCTCTGTCAAGACGCGCCGTAGGAAAGCTAACCTCGAGGCGTGTCGGTGACACTCCACCTGTAGCATTCCCAGCCCCACTTGAGACGGATGTTTAGCGCAGACTCTTTTGCTTAGCAGATGCTTGCGTCCTCCACACGAAGTCGAACAACAAGCGCTCGATCGTCTTCCTCTGGTCATCAGAAAGAGTGACTACCAACACACGGTAAAGAACAAGGGAAAAGATGTATGTAACACACACCTCAACCCTGCCCTTCACGGACAACCGCCGCCGAAGCAAAGGCACGGTTGACGCTCCGACCTTTGCCAGTACCTCCGACCAATTTTTCTCCAGCTGAAGATCCGATCCGAACCACACTCCGAGAGTGCAGACGGGACTGTCAGTCCAACTGAAGGACTCCGGGAGAGAAATGCCCTTCCAGGCACCTAACCGCAAGCCGGAAAACTTGTGGTTAATTTTGGTCCCTGTCACCTTTTCATACTGCTCAATCGCATTCTGTACCACTTCAATGTCGTTTTGGAACGACACGAAAATGGATAGGTCATTGGCGTACGCAGAAACTCTGGCGCGAGGTCCACCAGGAACGGCAATTCCCCGTAGGGCTGGACTGACACCTTGTCGTTTAGCCAGCAAAGGAAGGGCTCCAACGCCAAAGTATAAAGTAAGGGCGACAGCGAGCAACCCTGACGAACCGACTGAGACAGCGCAAAAGCGCCCGACCGCTTTTCGTTCACCTGTACCACGGCACTGGGGGATCGATACAGTAGGCTCATCTACTTGCAGATGTCAGTTTTGAATCCAGCGGCCTACAGGACAGCTGCTAGATACCAATGGTCAACCCTATCAAATGCTTTGGACTGATCCAAATTGATAAGCTTCTTCATTGTCTTTTACACTCTCTATGATCGTGCGGATCAAGTGCAGGTTGCTCTGAATTGTTTGGCCCTTCACAGCACAAGTCTGCTCGGGTCCCAACAGAATCTCGGCAACTGTCAGCAAGCGCTCCGTCAGGATCTTGGCCAAAATCTTTAACTTCATCTTTAGCAGAGTTATGAGCCTGTAATCATCTAAACCCCCCAACACCCTGAACCTTTTTCAACAGCGTGATCACACCCCCGGAAATCCGGTCGGGCACGGAACACTGCTGGAACCGGTTGTTGTAGACCACCGTCAAAATTGGTACAAAGATGTGCGACAGCCTCAAGTACAATTCAAAAGTAAAACCATCAAATCCCGGAGACTTGACCATGCCGATCCTCTTCAATGCCAAGTGGACTTCACCCTCCGCTAGCTGCTTCAGTCGGCCCAAGCCGAGGAAAGTCAGCTAAATCGCTCCTTGGTAAACCGGCTCCTTGGTAAACCGGCTCTCGAAAAGCCGCCTAAACGCCTCATACATATCGTCGGTCGAACACAGAGTACGCCTCTTCAAGATCTTGACATCTCAAATATATCGATCGCCACCTCGACGGAGCTCTTCCTTGCGAAATTCAGCGCCCATGTTCACAGCTTCGTTAGACATCTTGTTTAACCTATGTCTAATTACCTGACCCCGGTACCGGTTGCTAGCCAAGCGATCCAAGGTTTGCTTAGGTAACGCTATCTCTTAGGAGATCCCCCAGCCTCCACCCCCGATAGACTAACTTTAAGTGTCTTCACCTTATTAGCCTTAGCTAGGGCGAGTCGATCGCTATAGTCAGCGGTGAAAGACCTAATACTATCCTTAAGCCACCACCTATTCCAAATGACAGCCCCAGTTAATTCTCGCTGCATTAATCTAGTTGCCGGAAGTACCGCTTGTCCAGTAAAGACACGTTGAACTTTGTCCAGCCAGTCTAGACCTACCGTCTAACGCCACCCGGGCACAAAAGTATTTTGGTCCGAGTAGCCTAACCAGTGGAACAATCTAATAAATCTAGATCGACCCTTCTGACTAACATTCTATCCAGATAACTATCTGAGTAGACGGCCAACTAAGTTGCGCACGTTCACATTATCCACCCAGGGTGATCGGCCTGGTATCTATCGACGAAACCGAAATCGCCGATCAGATCGACCAAGCTACGATCACTCAACCTCCCGCTAAGTCCCCGCTCCTATCTAATTTGGAGTCCAGGGCGGCATTCCAGTGTCTCACTAAGACTAGGCACGAAGAATCCACTAGGAAAGGACCCAACTGACGGCTGACGGAAAAATGAGACGCGCTCCTCCCGGTCATTGGACGCATAAACCGCAACGATTCGAAACGAACTACTTTTCACGGCAATATCAGCCACGATCAACCGCCCACCCAGCGACGACATGGGCAAGGTCTACCCTGGCACCCAGGGTACGTTTAACCAACAAAGAAACACTCTGGTCAGCTGGTCCCCGTATACTGAACAAAGTCGCTAGACAGCACACAAGCATCAACTTCACAAACAAAGTGTGTCTCCCGGATCGCAGCCACAACCACTCCGAACGACAAGAGATCACGAAGCAGGCGGGCAACCTTACTCCGATCTCTCAGGACCCTCGCATTCAAGCTAGCTTGACGGGAATCTGCGGGAGTCGAGACTCCGACGAATTTTCCCAGGGTGCCTGACCCGATATCAGACATAATGCGTCCTTCCGAGACAACACCGCCGACGTCCGTAGGGAACGTTAGTTTTATGGTTCTATAAAGCAAGGGATGGAGGATGACAGAGACCCTGTCGGAACAAAAATGAGCAATTCTTTGAAGATATTTGGTCCCTATTTGGGCCATTCATATGGTGGGGAACGCCTCCACTGCGCCCTGCAGGAATTCCCACTTTTAAGTTTTCCCCGGTATTCCGGGGGCTTTAGGAAAATTGTTCGGATCCTCTATTGACTTACCGTCAACAGAGGTCAATTTGAAAAGAAGCCTTAGGAGGGCCTTCTTCTGAGCGGACAGGTCCCTCTCTACGGCCTGTCTTTCTACTTTGCAGACGTTTTCACTTTTGAAGAGGTTCACCTTTTTTTCTTTGTTTTCTTTGGGGCGGGTTGGCTATTACTGGGGAAGGGTGTTTCCAATTGGGAGGATGGTGATTCAGGTTGAGTAGGGGGATTTTCTGACTGGGGAGGCGGACTGACACCTCCCCTTCACGGTTATAGTTTTTACTGGGGATACAGGGGCGGATTGAGCCTTGGCGCCCACCTGAGTCCTTTCCGCTTTCTTTTCCTTGTTTTTTTTTTTCGCCTCCTCTTCCTCCCTCCCTCGTTTTAGTGACGCTGAACGGGGTGGAGGTATTTCTGAGGTGTCCATCACGTCTTCTGTTTTGTTCTGCAGTTGCTTTTCTTTTTCCGGAGATGACTTATTTTTTCCTTCAGCTTGCGTCCTTTTTGGTGAGGTATCCTGTTGTGGAGAAGGAGTAGCTGCTTTTTTCCCCTCCTCACCACCTCTGTCAATTCATTAACTGGCTTCGGGCTAGATTTTTCTCCGCCACCACCACCTCCTCTACACCTGACTGTTTCTATGTAACCGGTGTTTTCTCGAAATCCCTAGTGGGGGCACATTTTCGATAAGTGCCCTGCCGTACCATAGGTCCAGCAGTGAGGTCTCCTGTTCTCCACTGCAACGAAAAGCTTCCTTGATCGACATAACAATACATCGGGAATAATTGTAAAATTTTCTCGATCCAGTGTTACCTGGATCTAAAGGTCCTCCGTCGCCACTCCTGCCTTGCTTGCAATGCGCGACACCTCCTCCACGGAGCCAAATTGTGTAAAAAAAACGCACCCATATGATCCTCTGTAATATCCGGGGGTACTCCGTAGACCACAACACGAGTCCACCGAGTCCCCATGTACTCGGTTTGAAGGCTTATTTTCTTGGTTTGCAAGATACTTCCTGCCAACGATTTGGCTTCCTCCTCGGAAACAAGAAGTAAGTCCGACATAGCTCGAGGTCTTCTAGCCAATATTTTCGGGACGATTTTCAGGCTTTTAAGAGCTTCCTCCATCGTCTCTCTGCTGACACCAATAAACTATTGTTATAACATCAGATGTCAACAAAGAGTTTGACTGCCACGACATTTACGGGCTCCAGAATCGGTAAAAGTTCCTTTTCACTTATGAAGTCTTTGAATTTTATTTTTATTTGGTCATAGTAGACCGAATCTTTTTTTTCAATTGACTTCGTCCAAACTGACGGCGAAGGTGTCACCGTCGGTATAGCAGTCGATGCAGATGGCTGGGGAGACAGAGCCATAGTGGTGCTTGCCTCCCCACAACAAATGAAACAAAAAGTTCACTTAACTAAAAATCCAACAGAAAACGGTCAAAACAAACGGCGACAAACGTACAATACAACAAAATAACACACTTACTGTTTGAAAAAAAAATAGCGCCAAGAGTGCCGGAAGTCAACAATAAAAGCACGAGCGTCCTTGGTGGGCGTAATTTATAAGTTACGAACGTGTATCATACGCAAATTTCGGCCAGTTAGAACTAATATAAAACGAGCAATCTCGACAGGTGAATGTTTTTGTTGTGGTGGTGGAGGGGGGGAGTCGGTCGAGCTGTTCTGTTGAGTGTATCGGCGCGGAAACTGAGAAAGACTTGAGAGACTATCGGAATCTATTTTCCTCCATTAACTAGATATAATTTAATCCAACTTTTCTCACCAGGCTATGGGTTAATTACTAATACTTTTAAAACTAAATCATTATTATCGTCAAAAGATCCTCCAATCTAAAAATAAATTTTGGCTTTAAATAACCTGCAAAAAGTTAATAGGTCATAGAAAATTAATTACCCGACAATGTTTGTCTTCTCATTATCTCTCTCAGTCCCTGTTCTATCATTCATTCATACAATCTCATTAAGGAAGTTACTCGCTGTTTACCTGTACCCTTCTTGCCATCAATGTGCAATGTGACTTGTTAAACTTGTCAAAACCTCTCTCCTCATGTGTTCTAGATACTGTCACTCTGATTCTATGTATCAGTGTGTGTGTTTTGTTTTTTTGTTTTTTGTTTTTTGTTCAATTTTCTTAAACCTTTGTCGTTATTCACGCCCTCCGTCCATGATATTCTCAACATCCTTCTGTAGAACAACATATTCATTGCCTAAGTTTTCGCTTCGGCTGTGAGAAAATTGTCCAACATTCACTGCCATTTTTTTAACTTCTGAAAGGCATTTTTTGCGATTCCAACGGGCTTTCTGATTTCTATATCACATTTTGCGCCGTGTCTTAAAATATTGAAGGGACAAATGCCAGTACTTGCTTGTTTCTGCTGTTTCCAATTTGTCGCTCGAATTTTCAGTTGTTTCTCTTGTTATCGACCATGCATTGTCGTCTTACTATTGACAATGTATCCTTTTTACCGCGCTTCTTTACTGCATTGTTCAGGAGTTCATACAGTTTCCCTACTGATATGGACACAATAAAAAATAGAAATACATTTTTATCGATATTATTTTCAGTCACTTTCATTAGATGTCGAAGTTGCTTAAGCTTAGAGAAATATTACACTACAATAGACATCTGATTTATTTCAACAAAATTTATTCAAACTCAGTCCTCATCACAAGTCTTTAATATTCGCTAAATACAAATCGACATTGTTCAATAACAGTAACTTTTTAGGTTTATATTTGTCGCAGTTGCCTACCGCTAACCTTGTTTCGATTCATTAGATGGTTTGAAGGCTTCCCGTGAAAATGTTCGTTTGTATTTGTCAAATATTTTACTCGGCAGCAATGGTAACTGGTATTCTAAAGACTAACAAATCTTAAAATCACTTTTTACCAGGATAAGAAAATATGAATCGCCTATTTTCTAATTTTTCACAATTTTTCTAACTTATTTCCGTTTTCTCTCTGCCTTTGATCAGTTATGTTAGATTTCATAGTTTTGTGTTTTCAATGTTCTTCAAGCCTTAATTTAAGAAAGTTGTTAATCTTGCTTATGTATTCATTGCAATAACTACAATGATAGGAAACGTAAATGTTCTTTGTAATGTTCTCTTTTAATGGTACATTTGTTTTGGTGGCGCGTCTCCGAAAAGTGGAACAACTTTTAAATACTATCTGGATGTTGTATGGATCATAGATCTCCTGAAAACTTTCCCACGCAACTTCAATGTAAGGTAGACATACTGTGGCAGCTTTTTATCTATTGTTATCCACTCTTGTACCTCTAATAATGAATGCTGATGTTATGCATGTCAAGTAATTATTAGTAAGTAGTTATTCATAAGACTGAGAAGTTTTATCGCTTTATTCACGCCATACATATTAATACTTTTTATTATTAATAACCAGCAAAATATACCCTAGTGATAGTACAGTTTTCATTTCAAGATTTTTATTTTCAAACATTATATAAGCAAAAAGCACCACTATCCAGAAGAGTGTATACAGTATTAAACGTTATTTTGCAAAATATATTAAAGATTTCTCGTTAACACTACATAAACAAATTCAGATTGAAGAAATAGAACTACAAGGTTTAATTTTGAAAAGAGTAGAGCTAAAAAAAAATAGAGCCACTATTCAAACAAAGAATTGCCTTCTTGTGGGACAATTTCAAGCATTGACGTTTTTGAACTTCAATAACATGAGGTCGAGTCTAACGAAATTCAACTAAACGTAATGAAGTTTCTAACGAGCTATTTTCAGTTGTTCAGTTTGTATTCATCCGTCAAAACTTCAGCTGATGCTAAGAAAATATTTCATCAATTTACTAAAACGTCGGATGTCGTTTTGAATGTCTTTTTATCAACGTGGAACTTCGACTTTAGACTATTAAATTTTTATTACTTAATTTATATTATTATATAATATATGAATGTTATATTATGCAATTATATTATCAGCTGCTCACCATTTAAGGATGTTCTCAATTTTGTTTGAGTAGGGGAGCTCAAGAAGATTTATAGTATTCTACTAAAAGTAAATTTTGAAAACATTTCATTTACTACAAAAACATGATCTCCATTTCATTAAATGTATAATATTTCAAAATCGTATTTATTTAATCGTGAATATTATTTATGTGCGTCTGTGTATTTGATTTTTGTGACATGTTAGCCTATGCAAGTTCTTGGGTATGAATATCTAGACGAAGAAGTGGGTGAAATAGATCTGCAATTTTTCGGAATCCTTGATTGAAATTCTTGCAACAGAAGAAATTTTGTCGAACGAAATGTGGTAAGTAAAAATTGACTTTGAATTCAATCACATTGATGTTGTAAGAATGTTTTCATCTCAAATCATCTAATTCGACAAACTCATGATAGTTTCAGATGAACAGGATTCCCTAAATTAGATAAAATAAGGCGACAAACGCTAATTACCTTTGCAGAATTCCTGCTGGGTGGAACATCATCTGAAAATAACAAGTCATTGAAAAATATTGAAAAATATGTCGTCTTTTAAAAACTTGTGTGTACAATAGTTACGGATTTAGAAAAGTGTGACTTATGCCAACTTGTCATTAAGTATTCTAAAACGAACACGTATTTAGTTACCCCCTCAAAGGCAAACGCTCTATTCTTTTATTTCAAATATTTATTTCATTGTCATTTGCATAAATGAAGTTTTTGTAGTAATTATATTTCCTATTTTGATGTTCGAAAAAATATATAAATTTAATTACACAACAATAAAAAAGGTAAATGCTTTGTTCAATAAACTCTTATAAGAGTTGTACACATTTGAATAAAATACCTTTATTGCTCAAATTGGAATAATTTCTAGAAAAACTCCAGCCAATTTTGCTAACTTTACTTCTGTTGTGGGTTTGCATTTGAATCGATTTAATTCTTTCATATTTTATATTCACACTTTAATTTTCAATAAAACTCAATAGCCTTTTTTCTAATTTATGTAGTGAGCACAATAATAAAAAAAAAAGAATAACAAAATGGTATTAATAATAAACCTCTTATTATGATTATGCTGTAGTTGTTCAGATTGTCTTAATTCTATACTTTATAAACGTTGAAACGTTTCAGCTTAGTATCGCTTGATCTTTACTAGTGTACCGATTCGTATCTTCATTTTGTGCGACAAATTTGTGTCTTTTACTAAGATACATCATTACTGGAAAATTTTCTATCTTCATCTCAAGGCTGTTATCAGAATCTTAAAGTACTTTTTTAATATTGTGTTTCAGATAAGTTTCCTTGTGTAAAAACCATAGCTTGTCAGTTTTTGATGTTACATATGTCCACATTACACACGCATGCACACCTACACATACGGAAACCGACACATAACCGCGCATACCTAAACATACTGACACCATAGACAATGAGAGAAAGGAATGAGATTTATGTAACTGTTGAGTGTAACCTAAAAACGGCTGTGTCGCTCGAGTAGCTTTATTGATAAATAGATGTACAGATCGGCAGATAAGTAATATTTACAAACATAATGGACTGATAACTAAAATAGATGCATTCACTTTAAGCTTCATATAAATATGGCGGCTACAAGTAGACAATGAAAATATATTGCTTGATTTAAATTCTCTGAACATGTTAAATGACCTCTAGCAAGAAGACTAACGGACCTATAGTAATAAAACCAGTTGGCTTCTAGTAATATAATTAGATTATCTCTTTTAATAAAACTAATTGATTAACAATAACAGAAGTAATAAATGTGACTAATTGATCTCTCATGATTGCGAGTTTTCTGGAAGAGTAGTCACAAAATAATGCCAGGAAAAAAAAAAGCATACTCATTATATAAAACAAATATATATTTACATTTTCATGCATAAGTGCAAGAATATGGTTGGGGACAAGTAAGATTTTTATCAATCAGTAAAAAAAAGAAATTGTGAGGTGAACAATGTGCAGATGGTACAGAACAAGAACTTAGGATATAAAGCTTTTTATCAAAATGTCACCCATTAATCAAGATTAAAGAATCATTTTTTTCAATAGTATAGGTGCGAAGGAGCAAGCAATGTCGGAGACATCAGAACGTTATTTGCGGGAGAGTAAAACTGACTTAGGTTTCATGTTTCTGCTTAAATTACACCATTAGTTTTATTGGTACTAGGTGGTTAACATTCACTATGGCATTGGGACTTCACCTACACACACACACACACACACACACACACATATATATATATATATATATATATATATATATATATATACGTCGTTTCCTTTCAAGCAATGAGAGGCACCTTGACTCGACGTAGTGTAATGGTTAGCAAGCTTGTCTCGGTAGAACCTGTTACAATTGAGTAGAGTACCCCTATTCTTTCGGCCTTGTGCCACATATAAGTAGCGCTTAGAAAATCAGCACTTCAAGGAAGGAGTTATTGTACCGATAATTAACTGAAAAAAAAAAGTTGATTAATAGACCAAATTTAGAGGAGAGGGAATAATTTTTCATGAATATCAGGGTAAGTTCTTTACGGAAGATTTTTTTTATTTACGGTTCAGGTCATTTTGATTTTTTACTGGGTGCTGAGAGACTTCATATACCATTGTTGATTTTTTGTGCATATGTGTTTGTAAGATTTTGTCTAGGTTTCTAGATTGCATTTTCTTTGGCAGTTTCCGAGTGATCACGTTTTCACAAAGAGACCATATGACACCTAGTACTGCGCGAGAACAGTAAAACAACCAAAGAAAATACAATTCATAAACGTAGATACAAACTTATGAACACAAAATTCTTTGATGGTGGTTGATGTAAGAAGAAAGTTTTTAGAATTCAGATTTTCACCAAAAAACAGAAAATGACCCGAACTTCAAAAAAAAAAATTTTTTTAAATGTCTTAAACAAAGAACTTCCGTTGAAAAAACCTGCATCAGAACGATTCTGTTTTAGAATAATCTTTTGATTCTATCGTTTGTTTATTTGAATGAGGCAACAAGTCAGTTTTTTTTTCCTTATTTGATTCGTATGTTTAAATGGAAGAAAAAATGACAATTGTTTGCAATGCATCTTTGCATTTAACCTTTCGCAACAAACCAAAGTTCTACTCGAGTCTACAGACTTTTTCTCTTCCTAGAGTTTTAACTGGTTATCCAAGCATCTAATATGGAATTTAGGATTGTCAAATATAAATTATTTCGGATAAAATCAAAGCAGTTGAATGACACAAGATTTATAAACCATAAAATTGGATCAGTGTTGGCGTGGGGACTAGAAAATATTCATAGGTTTCCGCCAACGCACACAAATGATAAGAATCTCACAGACGTTTGAGTCAATTTTTATTATTAGAAGTGATTTAAAAATGTCTGTTACAGTTTAAAATTTTTCGCCGTGTTATATAAAAACAATGCCATATTTATCTCCGATTCCTGAATGTACGATTTAATACCTCGACTTTTTTTCCATAGATTTTTAGACAATAAAAACAGTCCTACTCAGCAATTATATACTTATATGATGTGGAAATTAAATATTACTTTCGCAAGGTTTATGAAATTCTAACAATTAACGCAGACACCATAAGAATTCATCCTTCACCGTTCGGTTTGAACATGTACCAAAATACCTCATTTTCAAAGAGTAACTAATAATACACCCATGATACAGATTTATATATATAATTTGTTTTGTAAGATGTATAAAAAAAAGAGTGGGTAAACTCATTAAATCAAATAAAAAGTTCAACTAAATAATTTAAAAAATTAAAACTGTTAGTGTTACCGTCCACCCGCACAACAATGAGAATGGCAGCTGCATGGTGCTGTCGGGGAGAATGAAAACATTTAGTCCTTAATAGGTGGGGGGACAAAAATATGGAATTGGGGGAAAAATGTAAAAAAATACAGAGATGTAGGTCACACGCAAGATATGTTCGTTCGGGGTGTTAACCTGACGAATGTGCTGATTGGAAGCTCGGCGTATTTCCTCAATGGGCAATTCTGAAATCACGTTTATAGATACGTTTGACATTTTAGTTAACCTAGCCCCGAATATTTGGCTTTGATAGCGCTCGATGGCCAAGTGCTCCATATCCTACTTAAGTCTATCTCTAGGGGATCTCCCGGCAAAAACCAGGGACAACTTATCTTTTAATATCTTCACATTCTTAGCCTTATCTAAGATAAGTCGTTGGCTTTACTGTGTGGTGAAGCCAATTCACAGCTACTGGCCCCACTAATTGTCGTTGCAGTAATCTAGTTAGCTGTAAGCAGAAGTCTTCTATATACAACAATGACACGTTGAGTTTTCAGTTTTCAGCCATTCTAAGTCTAGCTTCTAACGCTATCCTTGCTCAAACGCGTTTATGGACCAAATAGCCTACTTAATGTAACGTAAGACAATCTATTAAATCTAGATCGACTTTTCTTACTTTCTCCAGGTAGCTTACCACCTGGTTAAGAGATCAACTGAGCCCCCCGCTCCCGCTAGAGATAATCAACCGGTATCTATAGATCAACCAAGATACAATAATTTCACTTTCCGTTAACTCCCCGCCGACCTGTCTAACTATGGCATTCGAATTACCACTTAAAACTAGATGCGCCAGATCCACCAGGAACGTCCCCAAGTGATGGGAGAACAAACAGCCCTCCGTCTTACCTTTGGGTGCATAAACCGCAACAAGCACTTTTCGCAACCGAATCACTTTTCACGATAATATCGGTGACGACAAACCGCCTTACGCCTACGTGAAAAAGGTCCATCCTCGCGTCCAGGGAATGCTTCACGAACAAGGAAACTCCTCTGGCCGATCGATACCCGTATAGACAAAGCTGTTAAGCAGCACATGAGCATCGACCTCTCAAACAAAATGAGTTTCCTGGATCGCATTCAAAATTACTTTATTTTATGATCATTCCAATTTTAAATCCTAATCTTATTGAATGGTTGGTTGTCTCTTTTAACACGGAAGCTATTTACTCATCCTATAACAAATTTTCGCTTTGTGAAAATCTTTCATTATACACATTTTTTTATTATGAGGTAAATTTTAAAACTATTTTTGTTTCTTTAGAAAAAGATTTGGAATTTTTTTATCAATTTTATCATAAAAAAGAGCAGCTTTCATTCCTTCTGAGTGTGTAAATTAACATTGAAATGTCAGTAAAATTCGCTTGTCGTGCTGATTGCGACGCTGTATCTTCCTCCTTTGATTTTTATGAGAGTTACGATATTTGCGGAAAAATATAACGCATATGATAAAATGTTTCAGTTGTTGATTCATGTGGAACAATTTTTCACGTTTTTCTGAATTTCAAGAATATTATGAGAATAAAAATTTCAGATTTGTGATTGCATATATGCGAGAGAAAGTTCTAACAATTTTGAATAGGATTGTTCGGTAAGAAGAATTCTAAGGTTATGGCGACAGCTCATTTAAGATGCTGAAAGTATTTTGCTAGATAGTTTTTAGCGGTTAAAACATTTTTTATATAAATATAATTTTTTGTTATATTTTAAATTTTATTATTTTATTTTCGGCATGCGAGTATTCAGATGACACAACGGCAAGGAAAATTTAAATGAAAACAACTTTCAGAAAATAAGAAATATATTTTTTAGAAGTAAAAACATTTAAAAGAATAAAATATACGAAGATACTTTATCAAACAAAATAAAGAATATTAACAAAATAAGAAAAATAGGTTTGGAAGATAAAAAAAACATTTAAATATGTTTATAAGAAAGAAAAAAACAAATTTACGAGCAATGTTATCATAAATAATTGATTTAAGAGTCACAGAGATGGATAAACTGTACTAATACTCCTTTCTAACTGAGGAATTCTTGGGGTTCATGAGGCCTTAACTCGTTTCTGTTGCTCATAATGATCATTAATTCTTCAGTGTAGCACTCTCTATCCTCAAGTAATTGTTTAAGAAACGATTCTACTGACTGACCTCCACAACGATTTTCATGAGTTCGTTGTCACAGAAGTCTATTAGAAACAAGTTATTTTTATGACACAAACACTGACCCACAGATCTTAATCTATTCTTCTGTATATTTCCAGAGATAGGAAGGATTTTGGACTAGGAGCTCATTTTTTAACAGATATTGACGCCAAGGGACGTTACGGTCAATCCAGAACATCCTAGTGTATGACCTATGCCGTGCTTTTACTCCATTGCGGATGTTAGTGCAAGTGAACGGGATGAATAGACAAGGATGCATTCAACATCAACACAGTCAATTAAATCTCCATATCATGTCAACTTTATAAAGGTCATCCTAGACGTTGCCTATTCTGACGGACATATCATTTTTAGAGCTTTCAGTATAGCTCCCAAAATCAAGAGAAAAGAAATTATGAGGCAGTACCTCTCAGTTGTTTGACAAAAGTTGATCAGTAGGAATCATAATTCATCCGTAGATCTTTCTGAGAAAGAAAATTCGCCGGTTAAGTCCAGCCCAGAAAAGGGGTATGGGAAGATGACGTCATAAGACTGAGAGGAATCTCATTGGTTCTGTAAACCAGCGCCGAATGGGGGAGACGATCAACTGTTGACATCATGGAAAGAAGACTAATCTCATTGGGTAAACCAGAGGCAACAACGAGTAGCAGCTAACCTCAGCATTCTATTGGTTGCCGAGATGAGGGGTTAGACACCTAGCGACTGTCGGCCCAACACCATGGCATGGGCATAAATACAGGGTCCCGAGGGACCAAAATGAGTTGGATTGCAGTTGGCAGTTGAATTCCAGTCAGCTCTCGGCCCAGAGATGTAACGACGAAGATAGGTGCCATGTTGTTGGGCGCCAAACAACAGAGCCTGCCGGCTATCCAGATTTAGACAGACAAGAAAAGAATTTGCAGACAGTTTTGAGATCACCAACTGAATGCAGTTTTCAGTTGGAGTTAGTTGAGTTGCAGCTCGAGTGGCAGAGAGTTCGAGTTCCCGGTCCAGAGACGTAATGACAAAGAGATAATTGCCACACAGTTGGGTGCCAACCATAGAAAATCGCCGCCTGCCAAAGGCAGTTCCCGGTTGAAGAAGTAAAGAGACAGTGTGATAACTGCCATGCCTTTGGGTGCCGACCGTAGAGAAGCGTGTCGCCAATCAACAAACCGGAGTTAGACAGAGACGAAGACTTTGCAGACAAAGTTTGAAATTGCCAAATGAAGAGAGTTTTTGGTGAGAGTGATCCAACCCGGAACAAGAAATCCACCTAGATTCCGTCTCCGAAGACGAGCCGCGCCAACCTACCCACAACACAACACTTCGGCTATTTCCGCAACATTCCGGAAAACAAGAATCAAGTTGACTAGACTTACAACGAACTTAGAACTCTGTTCGGAGCAGCGAGCCTTGGCCAGCCAGATTTTTCGTTATTGCTTAGGAGAATAATTCGATTTACTTAAGAGACTTCCGTTCCGCTACCAGTTTGATAGAAGCAAGGATTGGGAATTATCCAAGAGACTATTGTGTATATTCTGTATATAAAGACGTTATTTTACAACACTTCAGACGTCGTTCCACTTATTTTTCTTGGTGCTATATTTTTTTCTTTTATTACTTGTGTGCACGCTTCCCGGTTTGGTTTAGTTCAGCAGAGACAGCTAGTGGAGAACTCACGTGTCTACCTTGTGATTAATCAACACAACGTGTGACAAGGGAGAACACCGTGACAGTCAATTTACGACCAGCTATTTGGATCGAAACCAACAGCAAGCGACCGACCGGGCACTTGCATATAAGGACACCTGGGCCAGTGGATAGAGACGTAATAAATCGTTCGTAATAAAGGGATCGGTTAGAAATTCCTAGCACTTGAAGAAGTCGGAGTGTAACAATGGCCGAAATGTCGTATAAATAGCAACCAAGATGAGAACAATAGTCCGAATAATGTAAATAGTGCAAGCAAAATACTATGCTCTGTTTCAAAACAATTTAAATTTATTAAAAGGAATGTTTTTGTTGTTACTTTGTTTTGTTTTCTGTTTTTTTGCTAATTATTTTCTTATTTTAGCGCCATTTTTAGTCTCCGTTTATTGCAAGGTTTATTCAAAAAAATCTTCCAAAAATAAAATACTTTTTCTGAAACTTTATTTGATGAATATTATCTAAAGTGTAATTAATCTGATTTGAAACAAATACTATTTACTTTAAGTTTAAAATATCGGAGAAATGTATTAAATACCTTAAATAAACAGCTACTGTCGAGTTAAAAAAAAACTCGACAGTAGCTGTTTATTTAAGGTATTGTGCAGACAGCGTGATGGCGGTTATCTTGTTCTGTGAAATATAATTGAAAAAAGTGACGTGAGCGCCTTTTATATACAATTCTTAAGTACTCAGTAACCTTGAAAATTTAGGAAAATATTATTCGTAATCTAATGTTTTATTGAATTTTTGAAATTTTGGCCTTAAATTTGCTATTGATATCGCTCTTATTTTCTGATAAAATCGTTTATAGGCACTCATATCTACAAAAATCGACACATACAAAAAATTCAAAATTCTTTTTATTGGTGTTTGATGATTTGTACTAAGCTTTCCATTTTATAATAAATATAGTTTTTACTTAATATTAATATCATCTAATAGGGTAAAATTAAATACAGAATTTTAAAGATTTAAAACTTATTAAATTATCATAATTACAATTTTAAAAAATGAAAACAGTTCTTTTTAAAATTCGTTATTCATTGAAAAATGTTTGCTAATACACGAGTGTTCTTAATAAATCTTATTTATAAAAGCAATTAAAAGCTCTCCTGATTAAATAATGGCATAATTTTATTGCACTATTTTACGATTCAAGCATATTTTCTGTCGATGGTGTTTGTAAATTGATGATTTAAATTCTTTATTTACATTAACTTATATGAAGAGGCTTGAATTTTAATTTTTCGAAATTTCACAAAATTAAGTAATTGGGTGTAACAGATTAAAATAATTTTACCAAGATTTTCTAAAAAAAAAAATTCAAAATAATTTTATTCAAGACCTGAAAACTCCATTCAAATTTGACAGTTCTTTGATTTTTGCACGAATTTCCAAAACAACATTGTATTCATAATTTATTTAATATTTGTATGTGAAAATTTAATCCTCAAAACAATCTAGTACATTGATATGTATGTGCATATTTGCGAGTAAGGAGTGACACTTTTCTTTTATCTTCTCCCTGTAGACAAGCATCTGAAATGTTTACTTTTGAAAAATATACAACCACCATTTAGCATTCAAATACCTCCTCTAGAGTCAGTAATTGATCTAAACAAATGGTCTTCAATAAAAAAAAATCAAGTAGAGAAATCTCTGCAGAAATGCAAGGTATTATTTACAACCATTACTGAAGCGGCTCAGAAAGAAATATCTACGGGTGAAATTACAGTTTTTTCCAAAGACCGAGATCGCTATTGACGCTCTCTGTTTTATCAATAGACTCTAGTCATTTAGGATGAAAACTGTCTTTGTCTAGGCGTAAATTAATCTTAAATTCAGAGGTTTAAATTATTTGAGAAAACATTACTAAATTCCCTTTTGTATAATGTGCCGATGTAACTCGAAATAGGTTAAAATAAAATGAATTTACTGAGGTGTAAGTTGAATTAACGGAATAATTTCATAGAAAAAGTTGTTTTTTTATTGTCTAACACAAAAATTTAAATGGTTTTTCACAAAAATAGCAGCAACAATGTAACCTGTTCACTTTTGTTATAGTTCTGAAGATCATGATTTTTTTCAATTAATTTAGAAACAATCTTCTCCAATGATCAGAATTAAATTTTAATTATTTTTTTATTGAGAAATTACTTTTTAAAAATATTTTGCGACTAGTGTGTTGCATTTTTTAATATATCTGCCGTCTTTCATTTCTTCTTTTTTACCTATATTTACTGCCAAATGATAATCATTTTTTTTTATTTTAACTACATTGTTCTTTGAATTTATTAACATTATCCAGTCACTGATTTCAAAGTGGTATTGAATACTTCTTAAGTTTCGTACTCATATTAACATGAAACATTTAAACCTATCCCCCATTACAACTTAAATAAAAATCATCTACATTCGTAGGTCACAGTGTAGAATCACTTCTACATGCACGTACATACCTACATACATATACCCCTACACACACACTTACGTGAGGACAGCACGTGAAACTTTCTTTTTTCCCACGTTTATTAAGAAATATATAAACTGATTTCCACACGTGCTTAGCCAGTTGGAGGCTGTTTTTCGGAGCATGACGTCCGAATGCTATTCGTTCCTTCCAACTCACATACTGCGCTAATTGCATTCAGCAATTAGTTACATAAAATGGTTCTCTCTATCTTATAAGGACATTTCAATACATGTATAATTACATTAGCTACTATTCAGTACAAACATATTATTTCCTTTTCAGGAACACTTCTAGCATGAATATTGAGACACTTTCTTTAATATCTAAGAAAGAACTTTCTTCACGACATCTTGCATTCACGAATTGATCAGGCCTGTAACCTTACTTAATACAATGTTGTTATATTCGTTACATTGTGCTTTGAGTTATTTTATTTATAAATGTAGTGGTTTGGACAACCAACCTACTTTTCACTGTTAAAATTACTACCCCGACGGTCAGTCTACTACATATTGGTACCCAATTTGTCTAGTCCACTACAACAGCACTCGTCTAATTGACCGAATCATAACGGCGACTCTTTACAAACGGAGCTACCTTGTGTTAAAAAAGATCATTTCTTTACTAAAATTTCTTGCTAAGTACGTTTTGACACAAGCTTTTAAGTGAGAATTAAAGCATTTTTATTCGCCACTATATACGCGATAGTATCGAAAAATTTCCGGTCTGTAAATACTGGGATTGTGCCGTTAAAGGGAAATGCGAATGTCTATTGGTACCCAACCAATTGAGCAAGCTTCACGCTACCTACTTGTGTTCAATTATTACGTGGGGTTTGTGTTATATTGAAAGAGTTCTGCAGCGTTTACAATGGCTAATAAAGTAATTCAATTATTTTGTGATGAACAAATCTGCAACTGTGACCCCCTGAACATTCTTTCAAGTTTTTAACAAACATTTTTCTAAGGTTGAACACAGGTTTTTGAGTGGAGCGTTTCAATGCCAGTCGAGTGTTTGTTTTTGTTTTATATGTTTTGTTGTTGTTTTGTTTTGTTTTTGTTTTTTTTGTTTTTGTTTTTTTCTCAAGATGATGTGTATGCATAGAACGTTTTTCCAAGATGAAAGCGGATGATGGCCAAATTAAAATACTATCTTAAGTAATGATACTATCTTAAGTTTCTTAGTTTCCGGGAACCTTCCGATACCACAATTTTCTACTCTTTATTTCTGAAGCTGATGGAACAAGAAGATTGTAAGTATATATTTAAACACTAGTACATGAATATAACATTTTTAAGCATTTTCTGTAACATTTTTAAAGGATGAATTTAATCGCCAGCAAGGTGGCTAGTTGTCCTCCCTGGTGAAGGCAAATTATGATTTATTTCTTAGTGATAATCGGACTAGATTCTTCAATCTGCACAGATCTTAACCAAAATAAAACAAAACATTATTTTCTGTGTGTAAATATTCTTAGATGTAATCTTCAGAAAAGTCAATATGAATAAAAAGAAACAAGAGAAAAGCTATCTTAGCCGACGCGACATTTGCTTGCTTGCTTTCCTGATAGCCACAATCTCAAAAAGTTTAAATGCAACGTCTGTTGCTATCTTCTATCTCCTTGATTCCTTCGACATTCTTTGAATCTTTTTTCTCTCTTTCTCGCTGTAAACCCTGTGCCCAGCAGAATCAGGCCAGACATAAATCAAGAACAGTTCGGTGTCGTCAAGTACACTGGAACAAGGAACACGATATCTATGCTTAGAATGCTATGAGAAAGTACAGTACAGATGCAGAAGGACGTGTACCCGTGTTTCATAGACTACGCAAAGGCATTCGACAAATACGACACAAAGACTTGATAGAGATTCTCAATAACCTGGAGATATTTGGAAAAGATATTAGAGTAAACAATAACCTGTACTGGCAGTAAAGTGCCTGCATACGGACAGGAAACGAGTTCAGCAGATATACAAAGATAAAAAGGGGTGTAATACAAGGATGTGTCTTCTCACCCGATCTATTCAACTTATACAGTGAGATAATTTTGAGAGCTCTAGAAGTCCTGTTAGGATTCGTCCTTGGCGGCCACAATCTGAACAACATAAGATACGCAGATGACACATGGCTGAAAGCAGACATAGAAAACAAACTACAGGACCTCCTACAGAATGAAGCAAAAACAAGTGTAAAGAAAAGACTACATATAAACTACAAGGAAACTGAATGCATGGTCATCAGTATAAGAGGATCCCCAAATGCCACCTACAGGTTGAGAATACTAAAATCAAAACAGAATTTCAACTATCTGGGGAGTTTTCTAACAGAGGACGGAAAGTGCGACACTGAGATCCGAAGGCATATTGACATTACCAAGTATATATTCCAGAAGCTGAGAGACAGGAAAATTACGCTGGTAACAAAGAAGAGAATACTAGATTGTTATGTGATGTCTGTCCTTCAATATGGCATCGAATACTGGACAATCTCGTCAAAAAATGAAGAAAAGACTTGAAGCAACCGAAATCTGGTTCTACAAAAGGATTATGAGGAGAACATGGACCGAAAATGTGAACAACAACGAGGTTTTGGAAAAGATGAAAACAAAAAGGAAACTTATACTTAACGTCAGGAAGAAGCTTCTGGCATATATAATGAAAAAGAAAGGCTTGGAGAATTTGATACCCACAGTACAGATGGAAGGAAAAAGAGTCAGGGAAAAGCAACGCGTGACACACTTGATGGACTTGAGTAAATGAATGGCAGAGCTGGGTTTGAGAGGGGTAACAAAAGAACGAGTGTTAAGAGCTACAAGCGATACGGAGATGTGGAAGGTCCTGATCGCCTACGTCCTGAAGGGGCACGGCTCATAGAAGAAGAACCCTCTGCACACGAGAGGCGTTCCTGCCTTACTTGGACTGAAATAATTATAAAAAACAAACAAAATACAAACTTTATCAAACTTTATCAAAGCAAAAGAAAACAAATGCATTTGTCAGATGACTAAACGCATCAGCGAAGACTAAGTAAATTTTTCCTCTTATCTCATTTTTACATATTTCTTTTACTCATTATTTTCGGCTCATGGATTTTTCATATTAATTATCTATCCTTGAACCTGTCTTGACAGCGTGTCGAAAACATACTAGTGCGTAAATTTATTAAAAAGAAACAAAAAAAAAACAAAAAAAAAAAACACGAAAACAGCATGTACTAGCAAACAGCTTTCAAATAATTTATCAGTACTAACGTGTATTTCATATGAAGAATTATGATTCGGAGAAAAATAGTTTATGCTTAGTTTAAACAACGGGTGATTTTACTGATCGTTATCTTGGTAGACAAACGTACGCTTATTTTATTATTAGTTTATAATTAAAATCAGTTAGATTCTTTGAGATTTATGAGGTTGTGTCACTATTTGAAAGGTGCTAGTAAATTGAAGAAAAACTAGAAGGCAGAAAAAACACTAATTTTCGATAGACTGAAGATATACTGATGATCAGACAAAAGAAAATAAAAAAAGGAATTAGTAATTGAATTTTTTTTTTTTGTATGCTGGAGGGTTGAAGCCCAGATACCATCTGGTTTTGGTCAAGTGAAGGCACATTCTAAAAGACCTCCTAAGAAGAATAGATAAATATTTTTACGACCATTAAAAACAAGCGGCCGACTGAGATAATATTTTTTGCGGCTCTTAAGAAGAAAAACTCTGAATTAAAAAACAATAAGTAGCCCAGGTGAACCACATACTATGCAACCATCAAAGGTTCATAAAGACCAACATGGGTAATCAAAAGTCCTAGTAAAGAAAATTTTCTCCTCCCTGTCTGTCTGTCTGTCTGTCTGTCTGTCTCTCTCTCTCTCTCTCTCTCTCTCTCTATATATATATATATATATATATATATATATATTCAACTTCAAATGCCAAAATATTTTGTTATTTCTTTAAAATAACTACGAAATTCTCATCTGCCAATTTTGGCCATCAATTTCAAAATAACTTAGTAACTGATAATTATACACATTAGCAAATCTATAAATGTTATGAAAAAAAAGATTATTTTTTCTGGTATAATAATCTATTTTACGAGTTATGTAATCATTTGCTTTGAAATCAAAAGGAGACTTTTTACACAATCTGTACATGAAAGCTGCCGAGCAGCTTAAAGAGAACTAATAAAGTTAGCAGAGCAGAACTTGAGTTAACTGAAAACCTTCAAATAAATGAGATCTATAATATTTTTCTCATTCTAGAAATTGTTAAAACTGCTAAAGATTGGTGCATAATTTTGAAAATGTTTCCATTATTCTTTTTTCTCTTAATATTTGCTTCGATAGATATTATAAAAAGTATTATACAGTTCTGTCTAAGAAAATGTATGACAGTTCTGTACTTTTAAAAAAAGTGAAAAACAGTTCTGTGTTTAAACATTATGGCAAATAGCTCTGTATTTCAAACATAGAACAAATAGTTCTGTATGAAAATTTATGTTAAAATGTTCTGTCTTATTAAATTTGACTTTCAACAACTTGTTCAAAAAGTGCGATAAATAGGTAATTTCTGTTTTCTTACACGTATTTAGTATAGTACAAATTAACAGAAGGCTAGCGAGCATCTCTATAATAGTCCGGCGTTGCTCGCAGTTTTTTAGTGGTTATGTTGAAATGCAAGGTCAAGTGCTTATTCAAAAAGCTCCTGTATAAGGTTGCCGTGACGCGTAAGTTAAAAAATGCGAAGTAAGAATGGGTTTTGCTGTGTTTGTAAAACGGGATTCATGCTTGGTCAATTTTACCGATAAACAAGAATGCTGTATGTATAATTGGAAGTAAAATGATGCCATGACGTTGTGTCGCATAAGAAGTGGTGGATACATTGTCTCTGCAACGTCGAAGGGGTTAACATTTTGACATCTTGTACAATAAAAGTAAAATTGTTAAGGCAATGACAAGGTAAGAAAGTAGAGGTTGGAATACAACTAAGCGTTTCGGAGAAATAAACGATCGCAAAAAGCAAAATGTTTCATTAATTTTTGCCGCACCTCATATGTCAATTGAAATTTTGGTCGCATATCAAGGCATCAGACATATCTACCAGTGACTCGATTGTGGTTAAGTTTGAGTAAAGCGTCTTGGAAAAATGCATAAAAGTGCGCAAAAGATCACCGAAAATTATGTTTGTCGTTGATATTTGACGAACCTTGTACATTGATTCGAAAAACATTGTGTACATCAAAGGTTCGGGCCTTGGTCTACAAGTTACCCGATTTTGGTTGAATTTGCATAAGGCGTCTCGGAGCTGCTCGGAGAATAAGAATTCGAAAATTCTAAGCGTTTCGGTGATTTCTGCCGTACCCTGTTAATCGATTCGAAAATTGTTTGCGTACATCAAAGGTTCATATCATGATCGACAAGTGACCCAATTTGGATTGAAATCAGACCAAGGGTTTCGGAGGAGTAGGGTTCGTTAGAATGGAGACACACAAACACACCGACAGACAAGCATTTTTTTCTTTTTTAATCATTTCACCCCAAGCAAGGCATTCCACTGCCACTATTGCGCATGGGGTTATATAGGGGAAGGTAAAGAGAAAGAGTGGTTAGATATTGGAAATGTCAGAAGGAGGGTGATAGGTGCGTAAGAATACCGAGGCTGGGGGTTGGGTAGATGGGAAGAGTGTTTGAAAGAATGAATGCGAGTTAGTGTGTTATGATGTGTCTATTGACCTTACATTTAAACTCCTGGAGATTGTAGCCATCGCGGAAGCAATCATGTGGAAGGGAATTCAACAGTGGGGAAGTGCGAGAAAAGAAACTGTTGGAGTAGAAATTGCGGTTGCATTTTATCGGTTTCACTGTAAAAGGGTGGGATCTAGTTGCCAACCTAGTATCTCGTGCAAATTCGTACCTAGGGAGCACCAGTGATCTAAGTTCATCGGAGCAGAAGCTGTGAAAGTATTTATAAAAGAGACACAGGGAAGCCACGTTGCACCGGTGAGAGAGAGACTGCAGCCGGTCTGCCAAGTCGGTATCGATCACATTGCAGACTCTCCGTTGTACTTTGTCAAGAACCCCGAGGAGAATAGCCCCACCCGACCAGATGTGGCAGCAGTATTCAATGCACGGGCGGATGGTAAATTTATATATGTGCAGGATAGATTCAGACGGAAAAAAACTTCCGGGCCCTGCACAGAAAACCGACTTTCATAGCAGCGGATTTAGCAATGGATTCGATATAGTCATTCCACTTGAGGTCCGCTGAAAGTGTGAGACCAAGGAGGCGTAGTGTTTTACTCTCTGGGAGGCAAGCCTGGTCCATGCTAATGGGAGGTAGGTGCAATTGTCTATGATGGTTAATTGATAGCAGCTTTGTTTTAGAAGCATTAAAATTTACGAGCCATTCCACTACGGATTGGAGGTCCTTGTCAAAATCGGCTGCAAGGTTAGCTTTGTCTCTCACACCAGATTTTTGATGAAGGCGAGAGTAAACTGTGGTGTCATCAGCGTACATACCTACTTGGGATCTTATGGTATCAGGGAGATCATTAATGTAGATCAGAAAGAGCGTAGGACCTAGGATATAGCCTTGAGGGACACCCGCGTTCGTATGGTAGTTCTGGGAGGCATGTCCGTTTAATACCACCTTCAATGTGCGGTTAGAGAGGAAAGACTGGATTAGTTCAAACAAATGTCCAGTTATAACATAGCTCCGCAGTTTGCATAGAAGGCCAGCATGCCAAACTCTGTCGAACGCTTTAGAGATATCTAAGGCAACGGTTCGGGCTACGCCATTCTTGTCGAGAGCCTGGTATATATACTCGGTGATGGTCGTTAGCATATCAGCAGTAGACCTGGTGAAGCGGAAACCATACTGCTTGCCCGAGAGGAGCCTGTGTGCTGTGAGATGCTGAACCACCTTGGCGTTGATAATGGCTTCGAACACTTTGCCGAAGATCGGAGGAAGGCTGATAGGGCGGTAATTTGCGGGGTCCGATGGTTCTCCAGTGTTTTTATATCTATATAAATATTTTGAAATAAATATATAGTGATATATATTTCAAAATTTTGTGGTCAAAGTCAACCTTTTTGATAATAATTATGCTAGTATTTTGTAAAGGTAAATTGGATAGCGCTTATAATTCAAGAGACACTAATACTCACTGTTAAGCATGATGTTGGCAGAATCTTGTTATTTTTCATCTAAGAGGATATGTACATAATTGAAGAAATTCTCATCTCGGTCAAATCTCGTGCATATCTGAAAGAAAAATATCTCCCTGCTTCCACCATAAAACTCAACATGAAGTGGTGTTAAATGTTACAAAAGAAGAATCATCAAAAGCATCCAGCGCGGGAGACTGAGTTGATTGAATAAGACGAATATTAATAGTGTTTTTATGTAAACCAGCCAGTCATCGTATCTAGGCCCATTAGAAAATCTATGGCAAGAGCTGTAGAATCAAGTCGCGAAGAGTCAACCGTCTCCCCTTGCTTATTAGAAAATATGCAATGAAGGTTGATAAAACTACTAGAGTATTGGTGCCTGTAGCTTGAAATGTTGGAAACAATCTTGATTAACAGAGTTGATGGGACGAAGTATTAATTAGTAGTTTTAGATGTGTGCTTTTGGTTTCTTATTATTAATATTTCTTATTTGTTAAAGATCAACTAATCTGTAGTGATAATTTTCAATTTCGTAGCATTTGAAAGTTAGTTTGCATTCAATACTTCTTCTTCTATGTGCCCTGTCCTTTCAGGACGTAATTGACCATGGTTCTCCACGTCTCCCTATCCTTTGTGGCTCCCAGTATGCTTGCTCCTGTTACTCCTGGCAACCCCCGTTCCGTCATCCACTTCATCAGGTCCTGCAAATATGTTATCTGCTGTTCCTCTGTCTCTCTTGCCTTCTATCTGGCCAGTCAGTATCAGGTTCTCTAGGCTTTCCTTCCTCATTGCGTCTCCCAGGATGTTCAGTATTAATTTCCTTTTCATTGCTATTCTTTCCAACACCTCCTCGTTGCTTGCATGCTCGGTCCACGATATCCGCAGCATCCTTCTGTAGAACCACATTTCCGCTGCTTCCAGTTTTGTCCTCATTTTCGATGATATTGTCCAGCATTCACTGCCGTATTGAAGAACTGACATCACATAGCAATCCACCACTCTTTCTTTGTTTCTAGTGAAATTTTCCTCTGTGTTAGTATTTTGCTCAGCTTCTGGAACGCGTCCTTTGCCATGCCAATTCGCCTTCGGATCTCTGTGTCGCACTTTCCATCTCCTGTTAGAACACTTCCTAGGTATTGAAACTTTTGCACCTGCTTTATTCTGGTATCCCCCACCTGTATTTGGTATCTTGGGTTGCACCTTTTGCTGATGACCATGCATTCAGTTTTCTTAAAGTTTATTTGTAGACGTTTCTTGTCACTCTCTACCGCTACCTTCTGTAGGAGGTCTAGTAGTTTCCTTTCCGTGTCTGCAATCAGCACTGTATCATCTGCATACCTTATGTTGTTCAAGTTGTGACCTCCAATAACAAATCCTGGCGTGTCATCTAGGGTCCTCAAAATATTCTCGCTGTACAGGTTGAACAAATCCGGTGAAAAGGCACATCCTTGTCTTACGCCTCTTTCTATCTTTGTGAATCTACTGAGATCGTTACCTGTCCGTATGCAGGCCGCTTGCTGCCAGTAGAGATTCTTGATTACTCTTATATCTTTCCCAAAAATGTCGAGGCTGTCGAGCATCTCCATCAATTCTTTGTGTCGTATCTTGTCGAATGCCTTCGCATAGTCAATGAAACATAGGTACAAGTCTTTCTTCATTTGCATTGCCCTTTCGGAGAACATCCTAATCATGAATATGGCGTTCCTTGTTCCAGTGTCTTTGATGAACCCGCACTGTTCCTGTTCTATCTCTGGCCTGATTCTGCTTCTCTCTCTCTCTCTTCATGAGGATTATGACAATCAGTTTTGTAATGTGACTCATTAAGCTGATAGTTCTGTGTAGTTCACACTCGTTTGCACCTGGTTTCTTCGGCAGTGCTATAAATATCGACTTGCATAGGTCGTCTGGTATTATTCCACTGCTATAAATTTCGTTTATTATGTCGGTAATTTTTTCTATGCCGTATTCTTCTAAGGCTATCAACAGCTCTATCACTATGCCGTCTGGACCAGCTGCTTTGTTTCTGTTCATTTTGGCCATTGCAGCTTCCACTTCGGATTTTAGTATTTCCGGTCCATCCACCGGAATTCTTGTGTATTCTCGGTTGTTCTCTCCTGTCGCAAAAAAGATCCTTTACATATTCTTCCCATCGCTGGAGTATTTCCTATTTCTCTAATATGATTATTCCATCCTTGGATTTTATGCATCCTGTTGAGGAGCAGGTTTTTTGTCTTGTTAGTTCTCTTATCTCTTTATGCATCTCCGCTTTATTGGTCCTGCTCAGTCTCTCTACTTCTGCGCATTTGTTGTTGAGCCAATCCTCCTTACCTTGTCTACATTTGTTCCTTATCTCCCTGTGAAGTTTCTTGTACTCTGCTCCATGTCTTGGCGTTATTTTCTGTCTCCTTTGCATCATGTGGAGAATCTCTTCGGTCATCCACTCGTTTTTTCTTGTTTCTGCTTTCCTTTGGGGCTATGTTGTTTGCTGAGGTCACCATCGCTTCCTTTAGTGGATCCCATTTTGAGTGTCTTTTTCCAATTTGTTCTTCATATTTCTTTCTCACGCTCTTATTGTATTCTTTCTGCCGGGTGAGGTCATTCACAAGCGTGTCGTATTGCAGCCTTGGTGATGTGCTAGGCTTGTTCAGTTTTCGGAGTTTCACCCTTAGTTTGCATATGACTGGGACGTGGTCACTTCCATAGTCGCCACCTGGATGTGTTTTGCAATGGACCACTGCGTTCCTGAATCTCTTGTTTATAGTTATATAGTCTATTTGGTTCTTCGTATCGCCTCCTGGGCTTCTCCATGTCCATATACGTCGTGGGTGTTCCTGAAACCAGGTGTTAGTAATTACCTGGTCATCGGCTGAGCACCATTGGACTCATTTTTCTCCTCGTTCATTGCGATCCCCTAGTCCAAAGTTACCGGTCGTGTCTCCTTCCCTATCTTTACCTACCTTGGCATTCAAGTCCCCCATTATAATCCTAATTTCCTGGCTTTTGCACTGAGCCCTGACACTGTCTCCTATTGAATAGAATGTTTCTATTTCGTCCTCCGAACTTTGAGTTGTCGGCGCATAAACTACTATAATAGCTATATTGAAGGGTTTTCCCCGCAGTTTAACCAGGAGGACTCTCTCTCTGAAAGCTGCCAGTATACAAGAACGCATTTCTTCACTTCTTTGTTTAGTATTAACCCTACCCCTTTTTCGTTCTTTTTGCCTCCTGCATAAATTATCCTGTGGGTGTCGCTACTGAGATGTCCATTATTAGGCAATCTGGTTTCGCATATGCCTAGGATGTTGATCTTCATTCTGTCAATCTCCTGCTTGACATTCTCTAGTTGTCCCCAGTTGAGTGTCCTGACGTTCCATGTTCTGATAGTAATTTTATCTTTGATGCGCACAATCGCAGGGTAACGGTACAGGGACACCTGTTGCTCATGTCGCTCTTTCCCGGGTGAGGGACAAATTTTGGAGTAAAATGTCCCCTTTACGCCGTTGGTGCTAACAGTCGCCGGATGACGGTCAGGTGGCACCTGTTGCACATGCCTGTCCTTACCGAGCGAGGAATTGTTTCCTTGGGAAGTAACCCCCTTCACGTTGTTGACTTTAATACATTTTTCGTAAGTAACTATGATTGAGCGGGGGGTAGATAGTGGAGTGGTATCCCGTTGCCTTCTCCACGGTGGTTTATTGAGACACCACCTCTAGTTAGCTGGCCGTTGACTCCTTGAGAGTTCTTCCGCCCTTTATAGGTTTACATTTTTTTTACCTACAAGGATGCTGCCTTCCTCTGTCTCTTTTGCCTTCTATCTGGCCAGTCAGTATCAGGTTCTCCAGACTTTCCTTCCTCATTGCGTTTCCCAGGAACTTCAGTTGTCTCTTCCTGATGCTCAGTATTAATTTCTTTTTCGTTGCCATTCTTTCCAACACCTCCTCGTTGCTTGCATGCTCGGTCCACGATATCCGCAGCATCCTTCTGTAGAACCACATTTCCGCTGCTTCCAGTTTTGTCCTCATTTTCGATAATATTGTCCAGCATTCACTGCCGTATTGAAGAACTGACATCGAATAGCAATCCAGCACTCTCTTCTTTGTTTCTAGTGAAATTCTTCTGTGTGTCAGCACTTTACTCAGCTTCTGGAACGCGTCCTTTGTCATGCCAATTCGTCTTCGGATCTCTGTGTCGCACTTTCCATCTCCTGTCAGAACACTTTCTAGGTATTTAAATTTTTGCACCTGCTTTATTCTGGTATCCCCCACCTGTATTTGGCATTTTGGGTTGCACCTTTTGCTGATGACTATGCATTCAGTTTTCTTAAAGTTTATTTGTGGACCTTTTTTGTCACTCTCTACCGCTACATTCTGTAGGAGGTCTTGTAGTTTCTTTTCCGTGTCTGCAATCAGCACTGTATCATCTGCATGCCTTATGTTGTTCAAGTTGTGGCCTCCAATAACAAATCCTGGCGTGTCATCTAGGGTCCTCAAAATATTCTCGCTGTACAGGTTGAACAAATCCGGTGGAAAGACACATCCCTGTCTTACGCCTCTTTCTATCTATGTGAATCTACTGAGATCGTTACTCGTCTGTATGCATGCCGTTTGTCGCCAGTATAGATTCTTGATTACTCTTATATCTTTCCCAAAAATGTCGAGGCTGTCGAGCATCTCCATCAATTCTTTGTGTCGTATCTTGTCGAATGCCTTCGCATAGTCAATGAAACATAGGTACAAGTCATTCTTCATTTGTATTGCCCTTTCGGAGAGCATCCTAATTATGAATATGGCGTTCCTTGGAAAAGAGCACTCAAAATGGGATTCACTAAAGGAAGCGATGGTGACCTCAGCAAACAACATAGCCCCAAAGGAAAGCAGTAACAGAAGAAAAAACGAGTGGATGACCGAAGAGATTCTCCACATGATGCAAAGGAGACAAAAAATAACGCCAAGACATGGAGCAGAGTACAAGAAACTTCACAGGGAGATAAGGAACAAATGCAGACAAGCTAAGGAGGAATGGCTCAACAACAAATGCGCAGAAGTAGAAAGAATGAGCAGGACCAATAAAGCAGTGATGCATAAAGAGATAAGAGAACTAACAGGACAAAAAACCTGCTCCTCAACAGGGTGCATAAAATCCAAGGATGGAACAATCATATTGGAGAAAGAGGAAATACTCCAGCGATGGGAAGAATATATAAAGTATCTGTTTGCGACAGGAGAGAACAACCGAGAATACACTAGGAGGTGGATGGACCGGAAATACTAAAATCCGAAGTGGAAGCTGCAATGGCCAAAATGAACAGAAACAAAGCAGCTGGTCCAGACGGCATAGTGATAGAGCTGTTGATAGCCTTAAAAGAATACGGTATAGAAAAAATTACCGACATAATAAACGAAATTTATAGCAGTGGAATAATACCAGACGACCTATGCAAGTCAATATTTATGGCACTGCCGAAGAAACCAGATGCAAACAAGTGTGAACTACACAGAACTATCAGCTTAATGAGCCACATTACAAAGCTGATTGTCAGAATCCTGATGAATAGAGCGAGAAGCAGAATCAGGCCAGAGATAGGAGAGGAACACTGCGGGTTCGTCAAAAACAATGGAATAAGGAACGCCATTCAATACCATTGCGATAAATTTACATGCATTTATTTGAAGGAATGATATATTTTTCTAGGTTACGGATATTTATTTGAGCCATATATATATATATATTGTTGTGTTATATATATATATGTGTGTGTGTGTGTGTATTGTTGAGTTGTGATAATGCTTACTGCCAAGATTGTTGTTTTTCAATGGTTTACTGATAAAAATAAATATAAAAGATATATATTGCCTTTAAGTCGTCGTGACTCTGCACATTAATTGTGTGTGTGCGTGTGTGTGTGTGTGTGTGTGTGTGTGTTGCTATATTAAATAAAAGTAAATTGTATTTCTGTTTCAATGTTCATTTCTATGGGTGTGTATCCATGTTCATATGTATGCGTATGTATGTGCATTCATGTTTTGTCATGTGCCTATGTGTGTGTATGTGTTCGTAATATATAAATTTATCCTAATATGTTTAAGTTAATCTTTTTCAGTTTCACATTGAAAGTTTAAATTGTTTTGATCTAATTTAATCCCAATTGTAAGGAAAAATGAGTTTTTTTCTAATCGGCCAAGTCTTCTCTGTATTCAACATTCAGTCAGTTAAGTGCCATACGTGATACACGCTTGGGCGATCATGTCTTTTTCGAGACATGACTGACTGGGCAGAATATTATCCCGCAGTAGGTTGCCATTGCTTTCTGCGGTAGACTGGTTGCCAACCAAGGCTATAGAACCCAATCTGTCCTGCTATCTAAACCATAACTGGAGAGAAGAGACGGATTAATACCTTTCCCAAGGGTATTTGTGCGTAAGTGAATGCAATGGATTCAACTGGAATTCGAACTCGGTATTCAACATTAGCTGACCTATTTTTCTGGATGATACTTTAATCTTCCATATAAGGCTGGTAGCGATTACTGCTGTATAATCATGACATATATACAATGAGCTTCAATTTCTTCCGTTATATCAAACGATTAACTATTATTTCATATGTGACTTCTTGTCTAAGAAAAATGGAAGATGTTCTATCGTTATTTCTTAAAATATATTTCATGTGCGAGTGCTTGAAGAGATTTCAAAGTTAACAAAATTATTGTCACCTTAAGTTAATTTGACTTTTATATCACAGAAACTTCAGATAATTGCAGACCATAAGAATTTATTTTAACGCAAATAACAGCAATGAATTACCAACATAGACGTTAAATAAGTGCCAAGTTTTAGAATATATTGATCTTGTGATCAAACATTTTTTCTGCCATGATGATTATTTCAAAATATGTACACTAACGCGCCAGAAATAATGTGATATATGTCTATAAAGGTAATGGCAAATGTCGTCACTATATATCGACTTCACCTATATCAATTGAGATTTAACATGTGCTGAGTAAGTGTGAGCACAAGCTAGGCTGCTCATAATAAAACGACATGAACCATCAGAAATGGAACGAGACATTATAGTGGCTGCCAGATGGAGGGATATTCCATTTCTGAAATTATGGGAACATTTAATATCCCTCGATATACGGTGTCACATCTGTACCGGTAATACTTTATGAAAACATTAGTGATCACTTCCGTTTAACATGTTTAATTTACTATTTAGTTTTAGGAATTAACTACTAATATTCAATGATGCCGACAACAAATACTAGAGTGTTGTTTTAGTATCGGAAGATTATATAGCGCAAACTATATCGGTTGCGTATTTTTGTCAAAGCATTCAAGTAGAACAAGTGAAGCCCACCCCACTTCAGGTCAAATCCTGAAGACTTGACATGATTACGGAGATGCGGATGATTCCATCGGGAGAAACCTCCACCCTTGCCGTTGAATTTAGTCTAGAATGACCTCCGCCCAACGATGCTTTCCCGTCACCACACTGGCTGCATACATAGCTATTGAGTCCAATCTAACTCATCCTGTTAGATGGGCGTTGAACCTACTAGAATATTCATCTGTCCTTTGACAAATCTTTTTAATCCGGTTGAGTGTCAAGCTACCACATCACCAAAACAATCTGGCGAGGGAACCGGAAGGTCGCTAATGACCCGAACACTAGCACTATAAAAAAGAGAGAGCAATGTTAATAAAGAAGCCTGGAATTATACACGGAAAGAAAGAACAGTTTAGCAAGTAATTAAAGAGAACTGATTTTAATAGTTTTTCGTTTTCTTATCACACACACACACACTCTCTCTCTCTCTCTCTCTCTCTCTCTCTCTCTCTCTTTTCTTTTCTTTTTTTCTTTTCTCTCTCTTCTATTTTCATCTCGTCAGTGTCTATTTCATTTAATTTCTTTTATCATTTTTTTACATTTTTTCTTGGCATTATTCTTCATTCGCTTTTCTTTATATTTGTTATTTTCTTGCTTTTACACAGAAAATTTCACTTCCTTTTTTTACATTCACTGGTTTTGTATTGCATTTCATTAAAAAAATTCGATTTTTTTATTTCATGCTTTCTTTACCTTTCTTGCCAAACATTTCGTTATCTTGTCTTCTTTTAGCTTTACGATTTTTCTTTCAAAACACAAAAAGTTATAGTTTCTTTTGTTTTACTACGACCGTATATACACCGCAGACAAAAATTATTGGCACGGTTTGTTCGTTTTTTTAATCTATTAGAAATAAGTAAAATGATAGTTGAGTCAGAAAGATTTTCTGAAAAACAGAGGTCATAAGAGGTTATTAAATCTACTATGAGCCAAGCTTGACAAAGCTGGAGTATTGGAAAGCAAGGAATATGCTGACGTCTTGCTGAGTCTTTCAAGTTTTAGATAAGAATAGTGAAGTTCTGGCTGTTGCTTCTCAAAAGCATTTGACAGCGTTTGGTCTTCCTCACAAGTTGAAAATTTATGGTATTTCTGAACGAATTTTTTAACTGATTTAACTTTCTTCTGGAATCGCGAGGTTTTCTCGAATGACCACTTTTCCATATCTTTTCCAGATCGTCCCCCATCGGATCTTATATGTTTTTCCTAATTTTTATTAACGACTTTCCCGGTGGCATCCGTTCTCTACTGGGTATCTATGCCGATGACACAACCATTTAGTCTTAATAGTAATTCTAAGAGGGTCAAATTGGTGGTTGATCTCAACATAGATCTACATTCTGTTTGTAACTGGTACAAGGAACGGCTTCTTAATTTTTACGCCTCCAAAATGCTCGCTTTTAATAATTTGAGAGAATCTTTTCAGTCTTCCATCACTGTGACTGACGTTTCTCAGGCTAACGTTTTCCGTTGACACGAAATCAAAAGATTATATCGAATTAATTGTTAGGTCTGCTGCTAGGAAAGTTGGTTCGCTTTGTGGTGCTAAACATCTTTCCCGTCAGAATTACATTGTTTTTGTTTTTGTTTTTTTTTTGTTTTTGTTTTTGTTTTTTGTTTTTTGTTTTTTTTTTTTTTTTGTTTTTTGCGATATCTGGTTTGGTGTTCCAGCTATATATTTTGAGATTTTTGATAGAAATCGATTATTGGTAGTGGCCTGGCATCATGCTTTTCACACTGCTTAAAGTAGTTTTTAAGTGCCCTTTCAATTAATACTTCCATGGTAATTGTTCTGATGAAGATTCCTCTATGGTAACTACACTTTATGAATTTATACGCAGTAATAGATTGGAGACAAGGTATGATCATTTACAGTTGAAATGGCTCGATGTAACCGTAATTTCTATGCTAACAGTTTCTTCTCTCGCACTTCTCACTTGTCAAACTTTCTTACGGTTTCTTGCTTCACGGTCAAATTTGATTTTTCAGAAATTTAAAAGCAATATCAATTGTTATCTATTTATCTTAGTAATTTTTCTTAATAATGATTTTTTCTCATATTTTCTAACACTCCGTAATCCTTTCCGTATTAGTGGCTTTACTGCCTTGTCTGGGGTGAAATGATAAAAATGGCTAAAGATTTCAGGCTCTACTTTCATGATTGTTTCACCGAACAATGGCATCAAGGATTAAAGGGTTGATAATTGAATTTAGTTGCATATTAATTGTAAGTTCAATCCCTAGGAAGTGCAGTACAGATATACTCAAACTAAGAAAACAGGAATAGCGATAACTGAACAGTACTAAAAGGAAAATTATTTAAGACAATGTTTAACCCATGCATAGAGATATTAACAGTAGATTGAATAAAGGATACAATGAGACATTTCCCTAAGGTTACAAAGAATAGTAGATATGAAGTTATTAATTTGATTGTAGTTAATGTAAATAATGACAAGTCCTGAATAGAGATATTCAGACAATCACTTTTAGGTTAACATCCAATCTTTTACAATAACATTTCTTTCCTTTTTTCTAATTATAAAATGATATTCAAACCAAGCTTCTTGATTCTTTTGTAGAGTAATACCTGCAAAGCATGATAATTCCTCTGTTCAAGGGATGATGTTCTTTGGATTAAAAGCTTCACCTAGATATCCACAAACATGTTTTTTTTGTTATAATTTGCCCAAAGTTTTAGATTTTATTCGTCCAGTATATAAACGAAGCATCTAATTAAATATGAGCATCCACTAATAATAGCGTTTAAAGTAATACAAATCTGTTGCATTAATAAATCCATTATATATATGTGTATATATATATATATATATATATATATATATATATATATATATATCAGCAATCTTTCTTTTAAAAATGTTTCGTTAAAAATGACCGACAAGGGAGATTTTATTAATGTTTGATATAATTTTTCCAGTATTTTTACATGTTTTTTTATGGACATAAGAAATGTAAAAATGTTCCATAATTATTCATTTTTTAAGCGCTTTCAGCCACTTCATGGCAATTCTCAAGAATGTTATGTTTTTGATGTTGCTATTTTATTCTCATGTTTTGACTGTAACAATTTATTTTGTGCTTTTCAAAAAGACCGTTTTTTAAAAGCTATCACGTGACGCGCGAAACTGGACATCGCGTGAACGTCTATTGTTAAAAAACTTTCAAAACTCCATTTCCACTGTTAAATAATGTAAGGTTGATGGTAGGAGTGAATTGTTTGATATGTATCTCTCTTATAGCGAGATGCTTTTGATATTGTGATTTAAATAGTCAATTAAGTGCCATACGTAATACATGCTTTGGGCGGTCATGTCTCGAAAGAGAGACTGACTGGGTAGAAGATTATCCCGCAGTAGGTTGTCATTGCTTTCTGCGGTAGACTGGTTGCTAGCCAAGGATATAGGATGCAATCTGTTCTACTATTTAACCCATAACTGGAGGGAAGAGACGGATTAACACCTTTCCCAAGGGTAATTGTGCGTAAGTGAATGCAAAGAATTCAACTGGAATTCGAACTCGGCTTTCCGATTTGTCGTTCCGAGTCGATATACACTGCACCACAACGCACATCCGATTTAAATAGCATTTTGTATTTTCTACCAAAATTTTTTGTAAGGGTTCTTGTAAATTATGGGTTAATAAATGTCTTCTTTTTTTTATTTCACTTTGGTTGGATAGGTGCCATGTAAGACGTCTACTCAAAGAAAATAGGTTTGTGACAAGAAACATTCTGGAACTGGGCATTGAAATTCATACACCATATTAGTCATTACTAGTTTAGATTTGATGTGGTTATTTAAATTAGAAACAAGTTTTGCAGTCTTCCATTTTCTATATGATAAATTTTACATGTTTTGGGGGAATTACGGCAGAAGTATGGTGTTTAATAATTTTTCGTATCGGGAATTTGTTTTGCTTATAATTATTGTGCATTTGGTGGCAATAAACTATGTTGATGTTTTTGTGTGTTATTTTTAATACTTGTGTCGTGTGTTTTTTGTTAGAATAATTTTATTTTTATATCAACTATATAGTTCAGGTTCAGAAAATTATTGTTGGCTAATATTTGTTTTATGTTTTAGTTACATATTTTTGTTTTATATATATATATATATATATATATATATATATATATATATATATATATATGTGTGTGTGTGTGCGTGCGTGTGTATCTTTGTGTGTAAATGAGTTGTTTCATCTTTCTACATTTTATTTAGCGTGTATCTATCGAATTTGATTATTTCTATCACATTCAATGAATGAGAGCAGTCAAATTGAAAACTATGAAGTAATTCGTCATATAGTGATTATTGCCATGTTAACTAGATTTTTGTTGCTGATTGTAAATCCACTGAGACTGAAAGCGTGGGCGGATTATTAATCAAATGAATGGAATGGTGCATGTTGGGATAGATTAACAGGTGGCTGGAGTTTTAGTTTCGAGAGGCGAAAAAGATGCACTGACTAATGAGTATTCGAGTAGACACAGCCTACTCGTGACTGGATAGTTTCTGGTCATGTGAAATTAATTATTTCTGTTGTGTTTGGAAGATAAGTAATTCCTTTATTTCCTTCCTTTTACTCCTTTTCTCATCTTCCAATCAAATGAATTTTCCTCTCTTTACAACTTTCTTTCTCTACTTCTGTTTCCTCATGGTGTCCTTCTTTTCCTTTTCCTCTCTTCATCTCTCTTTCTCTGTCTCTCTTTCCTTTGCATCCTTCTATCTATCTATCTATATATATATATATATATATATATATATATATATTTGAAAATATAAAATTCAGGGATTCTATGAATTTATATCAGAATTAAAACGTGAAAAGAAAAAACAACTCTTGTTCGCAATATTTAAAACGTATAAACCTTTTGAAAAAATCAGAGAAAAGTATGACTCAAGGCCACAACAAAAAATCTCCAAGTCATGTGAAAAGTTATGAGAAGGAGCTTTATTACTTGTTAAGATGTTGTATTCTCAATACTGAACTTTCTTCGTTATTTGTTGCAAAATGTCACCTGCTTCTTTCTTATTGTTAATCCCAGTTTATTTGTCGCTTCTATTCAACTTAAACCTGCTTGTCACACGCTCTGTTTATGTTATGAACATTCGTTGGTAAAACATCTCAGTCTATTGAAGTCATTTTTTGTTTGTAACAAAATTTTCCTATATTTACAACTATATAAGAGATTAAAAATGACATAGACGGCCTTGCCTTTTCGTTTATTATTATTGTTGTTGTTGTTGTTATTATTATTTATCGATCTCTTAACACCTTCCTATCTAAAATGTATTTTTCTCGTTGAGAAAAACAGTCCAAATAACGCAGGAAGAATGTCTCATTAAAAGAATATTTCCTGGTGTAATTGTAGAGAATTATAAATAAAACACTATAAAAAACAACGAACAATATGTATAAAAATCTCTGGACATTAACTTCAAAATGTTATTGATAAAGATTTTCCTGGATCATGTATCTACCTTTATGGCCGTCTAACAAAGCAATCACGAATTCCTTTGTGGCTTTCTTGTCGCGCTTGGTTGGCTAAGATTTGTTTCTTTGGAGAGAAAAACAGTTGAGTTTTACCGTAATGATTGCTGCTTTTTATCATAGACTCAGACGAACATACAGTTGCATGAAATAGTTATCAGATTTTTATGTGTTTCAGAAATAGCTGTAATTTTAATTGATTTTATTTATTTCATCTAAATGTCTTAAAATTGATTACTAATAGTTATCTAAATTCTTCCTTTCTTGGTGCACTTTTGTAGAAACAAGGATAAATATGTACATACATATATATACACTACTGGCCATAATTATTAGGCTACACCAGTGTTTTAAAAAATGATGTATTTCATACTATTTTTTAGTATTTATTGCCAAGTGAATACTTGTAAATGAAAATGGTTCTTTTATTTATACTGCACAATAACATGTGCATCAAATGAATTTATAAATATTTAATAATTAACTATATTGCAGTTTCATCAATGAAAGAATGAAGAAAATTTAGGGTGATTCGGACGAGTTCATCTTTGCTTCCTTGCCTTGTCAAATTTTGCAAAGTAATAATAACAAAAGAATCATTCTATTTTTATTTGGCAATAAATACTAAAAAATAATATGAAATACATCATTTCTTTAAAAAAAAAAAACTGGTGTTGCCGAATAATTATGTCCGGTAGTATATATATATATATATATTTAGTATATCGAGGCAGCAAGTAATTTTCTAAACATATGCTATTAAATATAAGAGACAATGAATGTCTATTATGTTTAATCATGAGCCGTTCTAAACGTCGTATTTTTGCTTTATTTTCAGTTGAAAATAAAGACAAAAATTCTCCAACATTTGGATAATTATTTATTGGTTTTCTTCTAAGCTTTCGGCTCACATGAGCCATCTTCAGAGAGGTAGTTTAAACTGAAATATGATAAAATCCACCATCACCGACGATTTTATTTTGTGTTGACATAAAACTCCGCTTGGCAACGGCAATAGTTACCAAAAATAATAAACGCAGTTCTTAAGTTTTCGATGCGGTTTTATGACGTCACACCGCGGGATAGCGCGAAATGACAACAAAACCATGTAGTCAAATGCAATGTAATATGTTATTTCCTGTTTTAAAGTTGATTTTATTGAGTGTTGGTTGTTTTGATTTGATGTACATGGCCTCCAATATCTGCAGGTTCCTCTTACTGTGTGTATGAGTAAGGATCACCGTATTGTTGACCAAAATCTGTCTGATATTACCTACATGTTTATGTTTTTCAGAGAAATGTTGTTTAATAGTACTCTGATCAGAAAAATGACATGTAAGTCTACGGGAGAGCGTGGTTGTAGTAAAACCAATATATGTACTAGGTTTTTGATTAGTATCAGAGATGCAATCTCTGAATGGGCATGTAAATTGGTACACTACATTGTTTTTTTGTAAAGAATTTAGTTTAGTGCTTGTTGGGTTATTATAGACTATAAGGTCAAATGTTTTAACCTTTTTATAATATATAATGAGTTTAATTTGATTATTACTTTCGACTGGTTTAACATTTCTACGTATTATGTTTTTGAGAGTTTTTTCATCTTGTTTATAATTGTTATGTATTTGGTTGCAATAGTATAAGTTAATAGTGTTATATATATAATGACCTGAGTTCTTACTCTTCTGTATTTATCTTTCTGTGATCATATCTTAAACTAAAATTCGCTTTTTAAAGTTACATATGCTGATACAGGATGCGCGTTGTGGTGCAGTGTATTTCGGCTCGAGACAAGAAATCGGAGAGCTGTGTTCGAATTCCAGTCGAATTTGCTGCATTTACTTAAGTGCAAATACTCTTGAGAAACAAATTAATCCTTCGTTTCTCCCTCCAGCTATGGGTTAAGTAACAGTAGAGATTAAGTTCTAAAGCTTTGGTTAGCAACCAGTCTACCGCAGAAAGTAATGGCAACCTACTACGAGAAAATCTTTTGCCCAGTTAGCCTTGTCTCTTTCGAGACATGATCGCCTAAGCATGTATCACGTTTGGCACTTAACTGACTGACTGATGCTGATACAAAAGTTATCAATCCTGTTCTTTCTTAGATGTGTCTTTGAAATTCTCTGTTGAGGTGTAGGTAAATTCTGAATGAGATATCGCGTTCTTTATGAAAAGATAACATCGAAAATGATCAGATTAAAAATATGAGAGATATCTGTAAATGTATCTTTCTCAAAGAACTCTTTGTCTAAAATAGGATTCGATGTAATTTTGCTACTGATACAAATAAATATGTATTTATCTTTGAAAGGATTTCTAATGAAAATGATCGTTTATACCCGATCACGGTAGTACAAGTAAAATCCGTAATGTACACAGAAATAAATACATATCTGTTAAGTACAACAGTAGAACTTTTAATGGAAGACAAAATCTGTTTCTAGAGTTTCAAATGTCAATACTAATTTCTGTTGGTCCTGAACCCAGACAAAACAATGTTCATCAAACAATGATTCTTGCATTTGTATAAGCCACGATTCTCGTGGAGTGAAAATAAAACATGCAAAAGAAAAAAATCATTGACGCCTCAACAACGACGAAGGTTATTAAAGATTTGAAATGACAATACTCATTAGCGCTGACCCTAATTCCTGTGGTTATCTGCCATCAAAATTGCTTAGTACCTGTCACCCACTGACGTGACAGTGATGACATTTGGCCCGGTCCTTTTCTTTTCTTTTTTTTTCTTTTTCGACCACTCATGTTGACTGTTCCCAATGTGCACACGGTTTCGCTCCAGTACTATCATGTGACCACTTTCCTTTGGGGATACGTTCCTTCCACACTTGAGTAGCCGAGACACACTTAAGCCTTTGCGACTTGACCGGTGGCATTTTGAAGTTACACACCCAATTTGGATGTTGAATATTTATATAACCCTTAAAGAAATTTCTTATTTTATATTTGGCTATTCTAAAAAAAATATTATGGGTTGCTGTATAGATAGGTGGCAGCCATATACATAAAAACAAGCCATCATCTCGAGGACTGTTTCAGTTAATTCCTTAAGTATTTAAATTAGAACTATTCAGAAAAATAGATTTTGCCTGACATTTGAATTTTAAATGCAAAAGCAAATCGTAAAGAATAAACATTCCCTTTAGGTTAATGTTTAGAAACCAATGCAAAAGAATTTAACAAAATTTGAGTAGAACATTACTTGAATGCTTATTGTTTACAAACACGATCTTGTATCGTATTTGATCAACAGATATCATTGTCGAACGATTCTTTTCATCAGTAATATTTAATTTAGCTATTATAGAATGTTGTTTGATGATAACACAGATAAGAGTCAGTTTTTTGTTTGTTTATGAATAGAAATATTTCTGTCGTTGGATACTAAATATTTTTTAGTGAGAGGCAAATAAAAATTTGATTATCTCTAAAATCGAAACAATTAGTTAAACTAGAAAAACAACTTTTATTTGGAGGAACGTGAACAGATCCTTAAATCCTACACTAAATGTAAATAAAACCAAAAGTTATATACTTATTGTTTCCTCAAATGTTAAGACCAAATTATTGATTCATTGCTTATATTTGAAATATTTCTCAGTTGCCTTTGGATAAAGATGTAATATATAGTTTAATATACTTTAATATAATATATAATAAAAATTATGCTTCGATAAAGTACAAATTGTAACAATAAAAATATAATAATATAATATAGTTTTTATGCGTAAAGAAATTTTCTGTCTATAATTTATTAATTATATTTCTCTTATTTATGTAGGAAAATATTTTTTAAAAATGTCTTCACAAAATGGAATTAAAACAAAGTATCCAGTCTTTTAAATATAATACACTTCCCAAATTTTGTTCCAAATTTTTAATTCTTATTTTTATATATTATTTATATAAATTTTTCTAATATTTTTTTATATTCATTCTAATAACTGTTTTTCTCGATGTCGGTAGACAAGATAAATACTGTTTCAAAAACGGAGCGTCTATTCAAATACGGTATCCACTAAAAATTCGTTTGAAGTAATGAAATACGTGTGCGGGTTATAGAAATATGTTATTTAAACATGTTTTATTAGATGGAACAGGCAGGTAATATGAGTTAGGCCTTTTTCGTAAGTTTCTCCTAATGTCGAATAAGTTGTTTTCTATCAGGTAGAAAAATATGCTGAAATATTACACAAGTGTTATATTTCGATTACTTTAGACCATCATTGATCATTTTGAAAGAAAGAAGTTAGAAAGTTGTGAAATTGCAGGTATAACGAGGTTAACAGTGTAATGTTTGAAATAAAGACGATACAAAAATGTTTGCACTTTAAAAGGATTTTAACACATGGATGCCTAGATTGAAACACATTTTGTTAATGATGGGTTGCATTATTTTTATGTAAAGAGCCTCTAAGATGGGTAATCATTTTTTTTTTTTTGCATTTAGGATGGCAGAAAACTGTTGTTGTATTGTGCATGCAGCTCTGACCTTGCCGTGGTGTCTCTGAACATATCTTTCTACTCCCCTCCATCTAGGAACCTCCTACAAGCAAAATACTGCTATCAGTGAGTGAACTGGGACTCGTTTCGTGATTTCCTTTACGATGTCCCTTGGAAAAAAGTTTTTAGTCTTCCTGTTCAGGACTGCACCTCTGAGGTTTCCTCCAGGATGAAAGCCCGCATTGATGCTTTCATTCCAGCTCGTTCATCTCCATAGTTCTCTCCTGCTTACTTAGCTGCCATCGCCCCCAGAAATCACTTCTTTTGCCTCTTACCTCTTTTTTGGCAAGGTATCCGAGTCTATTATCAATGTTGAAATAGTTTAGTATTTCACAACATTCTCTCTGACATACAATATGGCTTCCGCTTCGCCAAGTTTACCGCTGATGTGCTGACAACCGTCACTGAATATATACTAGGCTCTTTATAAGAACGCCCAAGCTCGATATGTTGCCCGATATCTCGAAAGCCTTTGACAGGTTCAAAGCTCGGTATTTCTAGAAGATTGTTTGATTTAATTTAATCGTTCCTATTTAATCTTGGGATGAAGGTGGTTTAGAACGGAAAAGATTCCATATCCTTTCAAACGAACGCTGGCGTCCCTCAAGCCTCTATCCAAGGGCTTGCGTTTTATTTTTTTTGGTCTTCATCAATGATCTTCCTGGCGTAATCAGATGGCATATATGCAGATGACACCACCATTTATTCCCATCTCAATAGTAAATCTACCAAAGCTGTCAAAGTAAATCTGGCTGCTGCTCTCCAAAAGGACCTCCAATCTGTGATTGAATAGGATAAAAAATCACTTGTAAATTTTAATGCCCCCCACCAAACCACAACTGTTATCTTCTAACCACAACAGCGAAACTTTTCTCCCTACCATCAGAATAGATGACGCTAATCTCCTAGAGAACAACACTCTGCGCCTCCTGTCCTCACTTTCTCAACCAACGTAAAAAGGAACGATCATATCGAATCTATAGCTGTTAGGAAGTTTTGGTCACTGCGTCGGGCCAGAAAGTTTTTCTCGTCAAAATCCATTTTGCATATTTATAAATCTACCATTCGTCCGTGAATTGAATACTGTTGCCATATCTGGTCGATAATCCTGCCATCCGTCTTCAGTTTCTCCGCAAAATCTAAAGAAGAATGCAATCGATGGCAGCCCACTCCAGTCTCTTTCTCATCGACGTGTTGTGCTCTCTCTTTGTCTTTTCCACAAGTATTTTCATGGCTACTGCTCTGACGAGATTTTTTCCTGGTGCCCCAACCACATTGGCATCTAGGTCTCACTCTTTTACTGTTGAAATAGTTAAATGTAACCGCCTCTTCTGAGCTAATAGTTTTTTGATTCTCGTACATTCATTTACTTGCTTCCCTGGTAGCTAAAATCTCAAAGATTTAAATGCAACTTCAGTTGCAATCTTCTATCCGCTTGAATCCCATCCATCTTTTATCCTTTCTTGACACTTCTGTTTTTTTTTCTAATTGTAATCCCATGCACACTAGTGGCGGTCCCACCTTGCTTGGGGTTTATATATATATATATATATATATATATATATATATATATATATATATATATATATTTTACACTTAACGGAACATATTAAAGAAGCGTATCATAAAAGAAGCAATTAAATTCGAAAGAGAAAATAGCGTTGAGCATGTGATATTTGTGTTTACAACAGTTATAGAATGGGTCTGTTAGACATTCACGTTTACTGAAGTGCCGTCTCAAAGCCGACCGATAAAGATTTAAAAAATGATTAGCCATCTCGTTTGTGAAACTTTATGAGCAGACATATTTATCTCGTCACTGATATACCAGAATAAAACATAGAAATAAATTAGGTTGATAGTGAATTCTTTTTTAATAATTAGAACGTTAGCATTCCCCCAGAAAATATATCCCCAAATTTCATGCTTGAAACTAATACGAACTAGTATTAAATTAGATACTAAAAAATACTTCTAAGATAATTGCACAACTTGACCCACACAGAGCGAGCGGCGGTGACGGAATCCCAGTCATAGTACTGAAGAAATGTGCCTAGAACTCTCCTCTGTCCTCTCTAAACTCTATAACCTCTGCCTATCTGCTTCCTTCTTTCCTGCCTGTTGGAAGTCCTCCTGCGTAGTTCCTATATTTAAGAATTCTGGCGAACCCTCAGACCCCGCCAATTCCCGTCCTATTAGTCTCCTTCCGATCTTTGGCAAAGTTTTCGAAGCCATTATCAACGCCGAGGTGATTCAGCATCTCACGGCCAACAGGCTTCTCTCTGACAAACAGTACGGGTTTCGCTTCACCAGGTCTACTGCTGATATGCTAACGACCATTACCGAGTACATATACCGGGCACTCGACAAGAATGGTGAAGCCCGAACCGTTGCCTTGGATATCACCAAAGCATTCGACAGGGTCTGGCATGCTGGCCTTTTGTGCAAACTGCGGAGCTACGGGATAACTGGACATCTGTTTGACCTCATCCAGTCTTTCCTCTCTAACCGCACATTGAAGGTGGTATTAAATGGGCATGCCTCCCAAAACTACCATACGAACGCGGGCGTCCCTCAAGGTTCTATCCTAGGTCCCTCTTTCTGATCTACATTAATGATCTCCCCGACACTATTAGATCCCAAGTTGGCATGTATGCCGATGACACAACAATCTACTCTCGCATCGATCAAAAACAAGGTGTTGACGACAAAGTGAACCTCGCTGCCGTACTTGAAAGGGACCTCCAATCCGTAGTGGCCTGGGGTAGGAAATGGCTGGTAAATTTCAATGCTTCTAAAACGAAGCTGTTATCAACTAACCACCATAGACAATCGCATCTACCTCCCATTAACATGGGACAGGCTAGCCTCCCAGAGAGTAAAATACTACGCCTCCTTGGCCTTACACTTTCGGCGGACCTCAAATGGAATGACTATATCGAATCCATTGCCAAATCTGCTGCTATGAAAGTCGGCTCCCTGTGCAGGGCCCGGAAGTTTTTCCCACCTGAATCTATTCTACACATATACAAATCTACCATCCGCCCTTGTATTGAATATTGCTGCCATATCTGGTCGGGTGCCCCTGCTGCTCTCCTTGGGCTTCTTGACAAAATACAAAGGAGCATCTGTAACGTGGTTGATACTGACTTGGCAGACCGGCTGCAACCACTCTCTCACCGGCGTGATGTGGCTTCCCTGTGCCTCTTCTACAAGTACTTTCATGGCTACTGCTCCGATGAGCTTAGATCACTGGTGCCGCCTAAGCACGAATTTACACGAGATACTAGATTAGCAACTAGGTCCCACCCTTTTACAGTTAAACAAATAAGATGTAACCATAAGTTCAACTCCAACAGCTTCTTTTCTCGCGCTTCCCGCCTGTGGAACTCCCTTCCACAAGTCTGCTTTCCCGACAGTTACAATCTCCAGGTGTTTAAATGTAGGGTCAATAGACACCTCCTATCACACTAACTCCCAATTATTCTCAGAACACTCTCATCTACCCAACCCTCATTCTCGGTATCCTTACCCGCCTATCACCCTCCTTCTGACATTTCCTATATTTAATCATCCTTTCTCCACTCTATGTAGCCCCCTGCGCAGTAGTAGCAGTGACATGCCTTGCTCGGGGTGAAACGCTTATAAAAAAAAAAAAAGGTTAATACAACCGTGGATGAAAACGCCATAATTCCTTGTAATTTTAAAAACTGCGCGTTCAAAAATTCCCTGTTACGTGGACGTGAGCGTTCTTAAAGAAAACGGTTACGGTAAAATCAATTATTGCAAACCGCCTGAAGACACCACTCATGGTAGAAACATAGGTCGCGTAATAACTCGTTTACAAATGGAATATGTGTGTGTGTGTGTGTGTGTGTGTGTGTGTGTGTGTGTGTGTGTGTGTGTGTGAGTGAGTGACAGGAAATACATATATATATATATATATATATATATATATATATATATATATATATATATACTTCCTGTCACGCTCGTGTAGAGAGAGAATAGCGAAGCAGTGTCGGCTCTCTTCATTCCCTTTACTATCAGTCATTAAGATTTACTACCAGTTATGAAAGCTCTTGCCACGTGTTTGCCCTTTAACGTTGCTTTATTATTTTACTTTTGCAATAATTATGTTGTCGAGTAGAGAAGACAAATAAAAATTCAAAATTTATGATCGTATGATCATTTCAGCAAATTGAATTCGCTTCTTTAATATTATGGGAAACTCAGAAGTGTGTTTGCGTGCAGGGGTAAAGAAACCGGAAGTAAGCTTGAAAAAAGAAAAGAAAAAGGAAAAATGTATTGAATAGGAATAGAAAGGTAACAGGAAAGCAATGGAGAAAATAAGAACAAAGAAGAAAAGGGGGAAGGGAAAGGAGAAATGATGAGGGAAAAATTTGTTAAATTTGGAATCATTGGTCAGGAAGGTTGGGGAGATTCGCTACTCTCGGCGATCTTTGATCTTTGATATTATGGAATATTAAAAAATTGTTTGAGTGTGTGTATGTGTAATGAAACCGGATGGTAAGCGTGCGGAAAGAAATGGAAAAATGTAGTGAAAAGAAAGGTAAAAGAAGGGATGAAGAAAGAAAAAGAAAGAAGAGAGAAGAAATGGAGAAAGGGAAAAAATAAAAAGAAGGGGAAAAGGTATGTTAGATTTGAAGAATATTTTTCCTATGTTTTTATGTTTTTACTATACGGTGGGTTGAACCATATGATATTTCCCTTTCTGTTAGCATTTTTTATGCTTTGTGATGAATATATGAGTGTTTCCGGGAATTCACAACAGGAAGAAAAATATTATATGGTTCAACCCACCGTAAAAACATAAAAATAAATATAGGAAAAATATTCTTCAAACTCTTACATAAACACTTCCCGGAATCAAGCACTCTCCACAACCCGAACAAATTAAACCTACGTGTAACTGCAGGATAAGGAATGAATGTCCCTTAAACGGTAATTGTTTACAAAACAACATAATATACCAAGCGACGGTAAAATCACCAGATAATGAGGAAAAAATATAGATAGGAGTAACAGAAGGACCCTGGAAACAAAGAAACTATACACAGAAAACATCTTTGACAAATAATAAATACGGGAACAGCACAATGCTTTGTAAGTATATTAATTAAGAACAAAACCCAAATCACACCAAAAATATCATGGAAAATACGAAAAAACACATCAGCCCACAACAACCAACTCAAAACCTGCAGACTTTGTTCGGGGGAAAAATAGCTATTATAACCTTCCCAAATCAAAGCAAACTACTAAAGAAACGATCTGAACTCATCTTAAAATGCAGACATGAAAACAAATTTTTACTACATTACTTAAAAATTGAAATCTGAAAAAATAAGTAAATAATAATAAAGAAAAAATAATTTAATCCAAGCAAATAATGACCAAATTAACACACCACTGCCGCCATAACAACCATTAGAATAGATAAAATAAAATAAAAATCAATAAATAAAATAAATAAATAACAAATCTAAATAAATTAAACATCAAAAACGCAAATGAATAAGTAAATATAAAGTTAAATATAAAAACAAGTAAAATAAAATTATCCAAACAAATAAACTCGCGCCAAAATAACCACAAAATTACCCACAATGCACCTCTAACCCGTATATATAAATAGCCGAGGAAAAACCCAACATGTGTGGCCTGACGATTGCACCTAACTTGACTGAGTGTTGACTTCAATGTTCACTTTTATATTTACATTCGCTCTATCTCTGATATTGAGCACTTTATCCTAGAAATTTGGCACACCTTAAAATTATATATATATATATATATTCTCTGCTGTCGCGCTCAGGGGCGATAACCTGTATTTTTATGTTTATATATATATTATGATATACACACTATATATATATTGATACGCTGTAATATATAATTATATATGTGTGTGTGTTGTGAAAAAAACTAGCAATATTACTAAAAGGCCTCATACTTTAAAGAAAATAAGATCAAAATCCAAACTCTTATCCAAGCATTAACTTAAAGTGTCCAACGCCTAGCCTATAGAATTTCAAATCCATTTCAAAACGCGGACACTCAGCGAAACACAGCCCGAGTCACTACTCAAGTTTTACGCTCTTGATATCTTCAGGTGACTAGAACTAGACTTCAGCCATGGATACACCTTCGCTAATAATTGCATCAAGGTATTTTAACTCTTTCACTCTCTCCATATTAGGCTTATCAAAATAATTTCAAAGTACAGTTTGCATTTGTAACAAAATCGAGAGAGAAATGAAATATTGAAATTCTTGTAATGACAGATAAATCTTATTCGTTAATATAGAAAATTACCTAAAACGATAATATAATACTAAATCAGAACAATTGATGAACTGTGAACCATGCAAGTGACAATTGTTTGGCTATAATAGAAACATGAATGAAAAGTTGCCCTGGTTAAATAAAGCGATCCAATTATCCAGGACAATTATGTAAAACGAGGATTATCTGTTTTAATCTGTGTTCATCTTTGTTCAGTAAATCACGGAACTGTGTTCATCTTTGTTCAGTAAATCACGGAATTTTACTTTCGCTGAAAGCGAAAGTAAAATTCATAAAATATCTGTATCATGCGAGAAAACGAAAAGCGGGTGATAATCTGTCCCAGAATGATTGAATTGTTCAAATTCAAAGATAATTCGAAAATTAATTGAGGAATTTCATATTCAAGAAATAATTGAAACGATTCCCTTGTTATTTGAATGTCTTTACTCATTATTTTTGACAGGTTTGAAATGGCCTTGAGCAGACATGTTTTAAAAAAATGAAAATTCTATGAAGAATAACTCCATTGTATCAATAACATTAATGAAATCAGTAAAATATTGAAAAGGTTACTGGAAACTTTTATATATACTTAATATTAGTTAAACCATAGAAGAAAACAACAAATATTATAACCGGAAAAACTTATGTGTCGTTTTATAGTTGTTATTATTATTATTATTAATAATAATAATAATAATAATAATAATAATAACTACAGAAGCAGCGAATATGAGAATGAGTGTAGCGCTCATAATTTGCTCACTCGGAAAAATTCAACATACAATTGCCAAATGGTTGGAACATCTGTATATCGGATGAATAACTGAAAAAAAATTATGGTAACAATGAAATCGTTGAGATGACTAAAGAGAGAGTTGGGGAATTTAAAAGATTTGCTACTCGTTGCTCTTAACCGGTTACGAAGATAAAAGGAAACCGAGATGACAAAATATTAAGTGAAAAATCAGGAATTAATAACAAAAGAATCGTGAAAAAATGATCTTGACATGGTAAACAGGATTTCTAATAGAGATCAGGTCAGAAGAGATGTATGAAATTAACTTATTAAATTAAACTATACCAAATTCTTAGAAAATATTACCTAGCTGTAACGGCTGTGTCCATCATTAATTGGTGCGCTTGAAATAGTTACGAAAATCCATGTAAAGCAATTGTAGCAACTGGAAATTTGAATAAGAATGGAAATCTTCACACAATATTATAAAAATCTATCAGAACGCTGAGACGAGTTTTAATTACTAAATCTCGACTAATAAAATCTGTTAGAATAGAAAATAAAAACAAAAGAAAAATATAAAGGTTGTTTGGTTTATAGAACGAAAGAAAGGAAGCAAAATCATCGAGTTTCCATGGAAACTAAAAGACGAAGAATAGAAGTGCAGATCATAATATCTGGGATAATCAAAAACATTTTGTTCATTTTGCATAAAAACAGTGGCTACAAAACTGGAATATTTGCAGCAAAATGAAAAAAATAGAAAAACAAGAGCAAAATAAAGTTACTTCAATCTTAATGCACTTATCCATCGAGACACGACGTACATTTTATTTGACATTCTTTTTCATTTTTACAGTGAATACCTAAATGAACAGGATTCATTTCCTTCTGCATTCATTTCTGTATGAATAGAAATAGTTTACAGCAAACACGCAGGCGAACGCACATACACGCGCATATCTATCTATACACAGTGTGCGAATGGTAAATTGTTGCCATTTTATATCTTTAATTCCGCGTATGTGCGTTGTTTGTGTTTGATTTTGTAGTATAGAAGGGTCAGTTGCTTGAAATTCGTGCCGGAAGTTCTAATATAAACATTTTAGAGTGTTTATGTGTCAATGCAGAGGATTCAGAAAGAGTTAGATGAATGTAATGGGGATCACGATGGTACGGCAGCTCAAAAAATGGATAGTTCTGATAAGAAAAGAAGTCATGAATTTGTTGGTGTGGGCCTCAGACTCAACACGAAGGCCTACATTAAGTGCCTTGAGAAGGTAGTGCTGCTCTGTATGAAGAGGGTGACTGCTGGGGACCCTATGTCTGGCAACAGGACACTGCACCATGCTACACAAGCAGGTGAACCCAGGAATCACAGTCAGACAATTTCTGCAACTACAACAACTTCTACATCTGGCCACTTAACTCTCCATACTGCAACCCCTTATGTGTTGGGCTCAGTTGAGCGTGAGACAAACAAAACTGTTTGTAACACCAAAGATGAACTGAAGGCGATAATAATGCCAACATTCAGTGACTTAAACAAGAAGAGATGCAGAAGATTCTAAAGTCAACTGAAGGCCATGATTGAATGACGATTTCATTGAATAAATTTAACGCTTAATATTTCAAGCTTTTTTGTATTATATATATATATATATATATATTCAGATAGAGATGAACAGACTGAGATAGATAGATAGATAGATAGATAGATAGATAGATGAAAATATTAAATGAAATTGCTCATTTTCAGAAAAACATTAATATACAGTTTTGGATTATCGAAACATTTGGTTAATCAAGGTCGTAGAAACCCATCAATTTTCAGGTAGGCCGAGAAATTTATGTCACCCATCTGAAATTAACTATTTTATTAGAAAAAGTGATTTAATTCAAAAATTTAAAATAAAAATACCGAATTTTTCCAATTTATGGTAAAATTCAAATTAACTGATAATTTTTATCAATAATATACTTTATCAGTAATACGCTAATATGAGTATTAAGGTTCGTCTTTTACAAAGCCATCTTGATAATTTTCCAAATAATTGCGGTGATGTCAGCGATGAGCAAGGAGAAAAATTCCATTAGGATATCAAAACAATGGAAGAACACTACCAGGGACGGTGGGACAAACGTATGATGGGTGACTATTACTGGAATATAAAAAAGGACTTAAATAAAATTGAACATGACAATCAAGAACATTTCTACCATAGTCCTTTTGTTCAAGAAAGTCTTATTTCTACTCTTAGTTTATCAAATGATTTGATGAAAATACTTGTTGGTCTTGGCATATTCAGTCGTGTTATTTTTAACAACGTAAGGTCTGATTGTTATTGAAAAAATAGTATTTCTTAATAAGCAGACCAATATTTGTTGGTTTCAATACGAATTGAGAGGTTCCTACGATTTTACTTTGAGAAATAATGCCATCGGTTAATATCATATATACAGAAAACAAATGAAAAATGCTTTTTCTCTAAAGATGAGTCATTTCTGTGCAGCACAAGCGGTAACCAAGAAAAAGTATGGTCATTTTCAGATTCTCTAATTAACTAAACAAAAATCTTTCGTGTTTCGACACCATTTCAATTTTTTTGTTTTTGTTCAAAGATTAATTGAATTAAAAAAGTTAATCAAGAGTGGATTTCTTTACACTAATTGTACATATTGTTTGGACTGTTAACCTTAACTTTATGGGTACATTCCCAGCATTAAAAAAATGAGGATAACAGCTTGAACAATGTGAACAATGTAAATTGTTATATCTCAGAAATATAAGCAAAGAGAATTTCTTGTTAACATATCATTCTATGCATTGAATTATTTCAAAATATTTAAGTTATAATCATATTCAAAGTTTTTGTCTAAAAGATTATAAACGTTTAATTTTTTAAAAATTTTATTTCAGCTTTTATATGTAGCTGATTTTACAAATATTTGATACTCATCATGAATGAAAGTGCAATAAAATATGTCAGTTATAATAAATTTGTAAAAAAAAAGTATTTTGCAAAACTCAAGTCTATCACATTTAAAATAGCATAAATTAATAAAATAACATAAATTAAAATTTATGTCTTCATTTTATCAGGCTAAATCACCAGGAAAATTATTAGACAAAAGCTACATACCAACATAAAAAGTACATGGCAACCTTGAAGTCCATATATAAAGTACATAGCAACCTCGAATGCCAACAAGGTGTGGTCGATTCGTTTTCAAGAATGTGCTACAGCCGCTTCCTTCTGTCATCAATTCTTTGCTCTCTTATTCAAAATTATGATTTAATAGACCAAAAGGTTGTTTTTTTTTGTTTTCTTTTTGCAATAGATGCAAAAAAATATCAACACATCAGAAAATAAATTTATTTATCTAACATTTCCTCAGTGCGCTTAATTGATAAAATATTTTTCTAATTTCTAACAAAGGTCAGTGGGTTATTTCTGTATTAAGAACTGAAAAGTTTTTTGTTTTTTTATGCATTCAAAAAGTCAAATTATATCAGTAGATATACGTAGATATACGTAGATATTCATATATATCAGATTTATAATATACCAAACAATTATCCAGGAATTCATATCGATTGGCCTAATTATCTTATCTGAGAAAATAAAACATATTGAACACCGTAAGAGTTAAAGGCTCTGACTACAATATTATACAAATGTGTCAATTGGCTGGTGAGATTCCCGATGTAATCTGTATGCAGAATATAAGAATTAACAACTGAGGAACAACTTCGAATATATATAGAGCATCACAACCTTTGATAAAAGATCTGTTATTCGTCTCTCAATGTTATTTCCTACTAAGCTTCCCATAAATACTATAGAATAACCGGGGATATTTATTCAGTTGACAAGTGTGTTGAATTATTTCGACTACATCACTGCAATCAATCATATTGTGAATGTAAATTTCTTAATGTTAATAAGTATATATGTATATAATGATGAATGTAATTATTATGGACGACATCAGTCGAAAAAAGTTAATTACTTGACCATATAAACATTAGATCAACGCATCCACGACACTTGAGGGAAAGGTCTAGTGAAACGTACCTGCTCCCCACTTTCTGCTGGAACTGAGAACTAAACAAAAAACTAAATTTACCCTTTTGGGCTGAGCTTTATCATTTGTCGAAAATCATAACTACCAATAAGTTTCAAAAAATTTTATTTTCCGTTTTTTATTTTTTTATTTTTTCTCGAAACATTATTTTCTAAAACGTTTATATAAGGCTTATATAAGGAAATTATTTGTAGGTCTAAATCCAGAAAATAAATACAAACGAAAAGAAAATGTATTTGTATTTATAATCAAATCAATAAAATACTTACAGTAGGATGTAATGTAGAATCTAAAAAATCGATTTTGAGAATATAAAATCAAGAATCTTTAAAATTTAATACATGAGGCACCACTTAATCCAGAAAGGTGTGAAAACATCTAATTTTTTAACGTCATTGAGAGGAAGGATTCAGTCTATAATGGCGTTTAACGTGACACTTTTGTCAGATGACCCTCAGCAAATTACCAAACAAAAATAACCACAATTTTAAACTACAAAGTTCTATAGGCGATTTTGTTTGTAAAAATTTTCTGATCTTGTTCACTGGAAAATTTCAACAAAATTAACAAATTATGTATTCATAAAAGAAATAATTTCTTGTAATTTTAATTTAAAATTAATGATATTCTTTTTTTCTTTTATTAATAAAATAAGTAATATTTCATATATTCAATAAAAAATAAAAGTCATATTCACAAATATAAAGAATTTTGACAAACATATCGATTTTGTTGTGCTAAATGCATTAGTACATATTTAGTTTGTCAAATATTTTTGAAATATAAAAGTATTCAATTTTATGAAAAATATATAGATATTTCCCAATCTAGATGTTTTCGTTATTATTATGTTGTCATTTTTTATCATATTTCGATTTCTGCTATGGTCGCGCTACCAACTAAGTCTGCGGGAAGACCTAAGGCAGGTCGTGATTTCGTAATGTGCGAGTTGTACTTGTGAGTACAATTTTTTGAATTTTTTAAGACATGGACTAGCAGGAATCCCTCCAGTGAGTCTATCAGGACCTTTTTCTAATAAATACTAGAGCTTCAAATACAATTGGAATTATGTTCTTGATGTGCCCAATTTTTTAGATTTCCACTTCAAGATTCTTATATATTGAAAGTTCTTTGAAGACTTTCTTTAAAATCTGTACAGGAATTGCCATATCAATAAGAAAGCACATTCTGTTTTTATGGTCTTTCATTATGATGTCTGGGTGATTAGATTTGTTTGTTCTTTCTGTGTGTATTGTTAAGTCATCTAGAATTGTTACAACTCCTAATTCTGTAACGGTGTTTGGGTGATGTTCAAACGAGTTTTTTTTTTTTTCAGTTTCACTCCCAGTTGCAAATTTCCATTGCAAATTTTCACTCTATCATGCCAAGTTTTATATTCAGTGGGTACTAACATTGCGCAACCTGATACAAGATGGGCAATTGTTTGTGGATATTTATCACAGAATCTATATTTGGGGTCAGAACAATGTTTTACTACGTATGCTTGGTATATCGTTAGAAAGTATTGGTCCTGTCCAGCAAGAATAAAATCTTCGCTTTCAGCTTTTAACCCTGCACTACGTAACCACTGATGGGTTTTGTTTACATCAGCTTGCTTGGTACGGACAGAATATTTACTATGAAGAGACTTATCTTGCTATCGTTTCTTCATTTGCTAAATTGTATTTGCTTTTGCTTTCTTTTTCTTTGTCGCTACTGTAGATTATTATAGTATATTTGCACTTTTTCTCCCATTTCAAATCCCGTTTTCAATTTGCTGGCTTCCTTTATTGCTGAATAAAGTTTATTGCTTTATCTATTTTGACACAGATTCACATCCAGACTTTTGTAGTTTCCATGTATGTTTGAAGATCGATTGTTGTAGTTTTATAAGAAGTTTCTAGTTTAAATAATTCGCTGCCTCCTTCAGATCTGGGCACATCCAGACGATCAACATCAGTCTTAGAATGATCCACGCAGTGGCATGTGAGAAGGTTTCTCCTTTTGACATCCATTCGCTTAATGTCAGCTATGGTCCAATGAGGAAGTTGAAATTGCATTGTATCACATGCACAGCTAAAGAGTTTATGGCGGATATTCTCTTTTGTGAATTCAACTCGGTATCTAACACTAGACGCACACTGATCTAGTATTTTCTTTTCTTACTTTTCATTTGGGTATTTTCTTCTGTTGACTCATATGTATTTACAAGCTTATTCTTCCAGTTCCTTAATATCTTTGATAAAATCTAGATCAAGTGAATGCTTGTTCTCTAATTATCTCTTTCTTGAATGTTACTTTTGAAGCTTTATCTCATCCGAAATCCATACCGATGTCATCACTGAAACATTTTACAGCAGCTCATTGTTGTGTTTAGCAAAGTGTTTTTATATCATCCATGTAGAAGAGGTAATTAAACACATTCTTTTTTTACTTTGTATCTATAGTTATTACTGTTTAGCTCATGAAAAGGGGGTTTAAAAACAAACAGAACAGCAGAAGAAGCGACAGAGAGGCTCCTTGAAAGATTCCGAGTCGAATATTCAAACAGATAGAAATTATAGTACCTTTTGTGTGATTTAGCTATAAAGCGGTTTTCAACAACTTCATACTATATTTAAGGAAATTTACTATCTTGGGGCGCAGTGGATATCGGCTCGGAACGAAAAATCGGAGAGTCGAGTCCTAATTCCAATTGAATTCGTTTCAATCAGGAAAATAACCTTTGGAAAGGTGTTAATCCGTCTTTTTTGCCTCCACCTATGAGCTAAATAGCAGGACAGATTGGGTCATAACATGACCTTAACTGTCCTTTAAGAGCTGCCTTAACACTTTTACTGCTGCAATGTTATAGTATTGTTGCTTGGCTTGGGAAAAATAGGAAATTTACTGAGCATATTTTATCGCGAACGCTGCCTTTTCGACACTCTTAGGGACTAAGATAAAAGCATTACCTAACATTATATACTAAAAATACTTCACAAAATATGTCGTATTGTATGTTCCTATATGTCTGCACTGGTTTGGAAATCGTACTAACAAACAAATGCTGGGGCACAAAATTTCACAATGTCTTGCAAACGTATATTTATGTCGGCAACAGACAATATAAGTTTTGTACGGATGTATAAGTACGTCCACGACAGCGGATCTGTTGCATTTTTAAAAACATTGAAAGCCAAATGTTAGCGCCCACGTATTATACATATTCATATGTAGACATAGTTATTACAATTTCCTGTTTTTTTTTAAGACAAAACTGATGTTAAGGTGCAGCATATTGCTAAAGAACAAATCTTATAGCTCAGCATCTAATTCTTATGAAGTTGCTAGTTTGCTTTTTTTTTTGTTTTTTTTTAAATTATTATATATATAAATTATTTTTTATTCATATATATTTAGTTTAAATGAATGTTTATGTTGTAATCTTAGGAAGTTCGGATCAACTATTCCATAAAATGATAGTTAGGAAGGTTCTCATGTAGAAAATAACTGGTCAATTCAATCCTCATTGGGTGTTACATTATCGTAGCCTTGTACTTTTTTAGCTAACTTTAATAAACACGCATAGAAACAGTCAGTCAGTTAAGCGCCATACGTGATACACACTTGGGTGATCATGTCTCGAAAGAGATATGACTGACTGGGCAAAAGATTATCCTGCAGTAGGTTGCCATTACTTTCGCCGGTAGACTGGCTGCCAGCCAAGGCTATACAACCCAATCTGTCCTGTTATTTAATTGAAGGGAGAGACAGATTAATACTTTTCTCAAGGGTATTTGAGTGTAAGTAAATGTATGGAATCCAACTGGAATTCGAACTCGGCTTTCCGAATTCTCATTCCGAGGCGATATCCACTGCACCACAATACACATCCGCTAAGAAGCACACGAATAAACATCCCATTCATGACTTACAAAAATAATAAAATTTGAAAAGAAAGAAAAATAAAATAAAAAAATAAAAATGATTTAAAAGAAAAATGATTGTCTTTAAGTTGTTTTGAATCGAATTGAATTTCATTAGGTCAGGTGGGGAGCGAGTAAACCTTTGATCTAAGAAATATTTTCATTATTTAGACTGTTATTCTCATCTTTATTGCGATATTTAAGATGTTTTGATCGTAGTAGGCTCCGACCTTCTTCGGGTGATTGGAATTTCGAGCCAAACCCTTTATTTCGATCACTGGGTTATATTGTTCTCGTTCCATCTAAGCTATTTCACTACTGTTGTAGCCAGGTATTAAACTCATAACTCTTTGGGTCAAGTTACTGCGTTTAACCAACGCTTTTATCCACCGCGCCATGTATCCTTGAGGACAGCAGTGGTGAACAAATAAGAGATTTGAGTTATAGGGCGATAACTAAGACATCCGGAACTAGCATGATTCATGGAACGAGTACAATCTACCTAAGTGGTCGAAATAAAGAGTTCGGCTCAAAATTTCAATGACCTGAAGAAGGCTGGAGCGTACAACGACAGAAACGTCGTGAATATGGCAATAACGATGAAGACAGCAGACCAAACAATGTAAATACTACCTCATCTCAGAATCTTAAAGCTTTTTAAGATAAATGATATTTAAGGGTATATCAATTTTTTTTTCACTCCAAATATTTCGTGTATATACCTAAAGACTACAACACCACTATTATTATTATTTGACTTTTTGCGCAGCATAGTTGATTTTGCAATTATTAGATATCAAGCTACATGCCTCAGTTTGTTTCCTTTATCTTTATGATTGTCCCTGATATGCACTTTTCTTAATGTCACACTCTCTGACACTTTTCTTTAATGTTCCGAGTACAACAGTTACAATCTCTATCTTTTGGCAATTCCATATTTTCGTGATTTCGGACTTTAAGTCTATAGAGTTCCCGATTCTCTGTTCATTTCTTGATTACTCTGATATCGAACGGACAATCAGCGTCATTAAGGTAACAAATTCGGTTTTCCTTGTTGAGAACAATTATATCTGGGCGCGAATGTTCAATAAATGGTCGTTTTAATTTTCATGCCTTGCTTTTGCTTTTTTATCTTTGATGAATTTCTGTATATTAAGATTATAATATCTATCTTCACTCTCAAATCAAAAATTTTCGATGTAAACCCGCATCTACTTAGTAATGCCCCCAATTTGTGTAAATCTTCTATACAAGCATGGAACATTGCCATAATATACAATAATTTCATCTACTTCACCGTACTATCTGCATACTGCTGAAATGTCTTCTAGGTCGATGTATTTCCTGACTGCTTTCCTTAAATCTCCAAGTTTTGAACTGCAGTGATCAATCCTGTTGTTTCATTTTTTAGATCACCTTTCCTTAGTCATTCAAAACAACTTCTCTTTTTGCAAACGTTATGGATGTACCTTTCTTTTCTAAATTTAAGCATTTCTTCACTCCACGAGTAATTATAGTTTTCGGGCATTGCCCTCTCCTTTAAAAATCATTAAGCTAATGACCTTTTTAGTGCTGAAGGATTAATTACACCAAATGATTGTGGCTGGACTCTTTCAGATTTGGGCAGGTAGAAAGCGTTGTGTTTTTTTATGAGTGTAATTGTAGCGTTTGCTACATTGATAGCAAAAGCTCTTTTAAGCCCCTATTAAACCTGAAGGTCTTACGTAAGTAAATTATTATTATCATCACCATCATCATTACATTTCAATTTCTTCTATAATCACACTACCTACTATGTCTGCGGGAAGACCTAAGGCAGTTTGTGGTGTGTTGCTATGGCTACATTTCATGATTTTTTTCTACCTCCCTGAACATTATTAGGATTACATAGACAAAATTCTTAGTGTGTGAGCTGTACTTATAAAAACAAATGTTGTATTTCTCTTAAGCAGGGATTTCCAATGATTTTTTTTTAATTTGCTGTTGTGTTCCTTTTTTGATCATTACAAGCGTACCTACTTTCACTGACACTATTCTTGTTTTAAATTCCCCCATGACTTTTCTTTCGATTTCCAGGTCTTAATACTTCGATAGTTTTTCAAATTCCACCAGGCAAATTTGCTCGCCAAATCTTAATTCTTATACACATTTAAATATAATTTATGTCTTCACTATATCACACACACACACACACACACACACACACACACATATATATATATATATTATTAATATTAATACTATTCATTTGCAAATTTTTCAGTTAATACTAGATTCAATTAATAATATAAACATCTTCGAAATTTTGTGTCTTTATTCCAAAACTTAATTTCAAAACTACTCACAGAAATCAGTAACTGGTAGGAAATGAAATATTATCAAATCATATTTCCAAAAGCCTGTAAAGGTTTTTAATGTCTTGACATGTCCTTTGAAATATAGACATGGATTATGAAGCTTTAAAACACAATCCGATTACCAGAATATAGAAACTTTCAAAAGAATTAGGATCATCGAATGACCCCAATGTGCAGGACACTGCATAAAAATGTCGAGAGAGCATGAGATTAGCTTAATAAATAAACAGAAGCTTTCAAAAAAAAAAAACAAATACTTTTAACTGATTTTATTTTGTTTACATCTCAATCTCGGCCTCGTTTATATGCATAAAATATATTTATTGTGAACATATTCTTGTGCAATAGATACAATTTCATTAGAATGTATTTAAAAAAAAAAGTACTTTAACCGAAAGCATTTAATGATTTATTAAAAAATGCAAGAATCAAAGTTACTTGACCTATTATTGTCATATTAAGTCTTTATGGCATGAAATTAACATCCATTTTTTATTAATTTAAAACTGAATATATTTACTAATATTTACTTTAACTTGGTATCTAGTCACAATAGTGTAGTATCAAGTGAAGATCTATTCTAGATTTGCATATTTCTCATCATTACATCACCAAATATGTCGCTGCATCGATGCGTTTTTATTGGTTGAGAGAGATGTAGTGTATGTGTAGTCATCATGTCATGACTCCATTTTGATAAACATATCTTGACAAATGCAGTTACAGGTTGTAACTTGTCAGTGAATTAATATTGTCGTGAAAATATATTTTAATTGAAAAATAATAATATTTTGAGTATTATTAATATTTTCCAACATTTCTCTTCAATATTTGTTTATATTTTTTTATATGAGGCATTATAATTATTTACACTATTTGAATTGTTCTCATGAAAGACACATGGGCCAATGGATAAAAGCGTTTGTTGTATTCACTGACTTGAATCAAAGAGTTGTGAGTTCAGCAGGGGTGAACAAAAAACTGAGTTAAGTTAAAGGAATCTAGCTGATATTGAGACGTCTGGAAGAGGCAGAGATCATGGAACTAGACCAATCTACTCTGGTGAACGAAATAAAGGGTTCAGTTCAAAATTCTAATCATCTGAAGAAGGTACGCGTATACAAAAGCCGAAACGTCGTGAATATGGCAACAAAGATGAAGACAACTGTCCGAACAATATAAATAGTATGAATAATTTTTCTTCTCTAAGTTCCTGCTTTGATTTTAGCAGAAAAAGGAGACTTAGATGAACGTTCGCCATTCATTAAATTTAAAAATACTCCCAGCTGTTTTCAGCCTAACTTTAAACCTAACTTAAATGTTCTCGTGTTACCTTTTTTCCCAAATTTGTCCAAATGATCAACCATCATAATTTTATAATTTTATAGGAATCTCACAGGCTGAGAATCTTTCAGTAACTCCTTGTACATTAAAAACTCTACTTATTTGCTTTCCCCACCCCCCAAAGAGACAATGTCTCTCTTTTATTTATACTGAATGACTATTTCCTCTTGTATCATATTATATCCGGTTACGACATCTTGTCAGGAAAATACTCTTTTCAGTTGATTGAAATAGCAGCTTTGCGTTTATTGATCACAGTAAATTTGAAAACAAACCAAATCACAATTGCAGCATTTAGATTAAGTTTTAGATAACCTATACCATTTAGCTCGTAATATTGCCTTTAATGTTCACAGTTGAGTTCTTTCCATTTGCAATACCAGCACTAAAGGGGAAACAAAAAAGTAAGCCATAAAAAGTTTGAAACAACAACTGAGAAAATAAGAAAATTGAATAGCATCAATCTATCTTTATGATCTTTCTACGGAACATAGGTAATCATGGCTTTCCACAACTTCCTTTACTTTACTATCGATTCTAAATTTCTATTACTTTTCTTGCGAAAGATAGCGGAGTAGCTTCCTGCTGTCTTTCTCCAAGACTAGAAACCAACCAAATCTAAAGAGATAAGTCTACTCGGCATTAGCTTAGTGATTTTAAAAGATGGGTGTAGAATTTATAGCTAAAACCTCTATACTTGTTTATAGAATGGAGAAAGTCTTGAATCTAAAAAAAAAGAATGGTGTCCTATAGACAAGGGAAGGAGATTGATTTTAGTCTCTCCCAGAAGGATTATTACAAAGTGAATACAAATTTTGTTTCTTCTGGAATTGGAATTCGAGTCACCAATTACATATTCCGCGCTGGTAATTATAAGATATTTTGCTTTTGAGACGGGTTGTAATTGCGCGCCCTGTTTCAAATGCAAAGTATCTGCAAGGCCTAAAGATGAACATAGTTCTGCTAGAGGCAGATATGCTATCAAATGTTCACCTTAAAGATCATTTTTTTCTTTTTTTTTTTTATAAGCGTTTCACCCCGAGCAAGGCATGTCACTGCCACTACTGCGCAGGGGGCTACATAGAGTGGAGAAAGGATGATTAAATATAGGAAATGTCAGAGGGTGGGTGATAGGCGGGTAAGGATACAGAGAATGAGGGTTGGGTAGATGAGAGTGTTCTGAGAATAATTGGGAATTAGTGTGATAGGAGGTGTCTATTGACCCTACATTTAAACACCTGGAGATTGTAGCTGTCGGGAAAGCAGACTTGTGGGAGTTCCACAGGCGGGAAGCGCGAGAAAAGAAGCTGTTGGAGTAGAACTTACGGTTACATCTTATTTGTTTAACTGTAAAAGGGTGGGACCTAGTTGCTAATCTAGTATCTCGTGTCAATTCGGCACCAGTGATCTAAGCTCATCGGAGCAGAAGCCATGAAAGTACTTGTAGAAGAGGCACAGGGAAGCCACATTACGCCGGTGAGAGAGTGGTTGCAGCCGGTCTGCCAAGTCAGTATCAACCACGTTACAGATCCTCCTTTGTATTTTGTCAAGAAGCCCAAGGAGAGCAGCAGGGACACCCGACCAGGTATGGCAGCAATATTCTATACACGGGCGGATGGTAGATTTGTATATGTGCAGAATAGATTCAGGTGGGAAAAACTTCCGGGCCCTGCACAGAGAGCCGACTTTCATAGCAGCAGATTTATTAGTAAATTTACAAACTGAAACATAATCAGCTTTATATCCTCCCTTTACTAAAATAGCCTGAAAATTGCTCAAGAGTAACAATTCTGCCTTTGACATACAAGTCGCACTCTCGTAATAACGAAGGAAACATATCGAACAAGCGCAAAATGAATTCTTGTGAAAATAATATGGATATTTGTATTCCTGTAAAACAATATATTTCAATTAGTTTAACAGTTTGATCGCTTTGTTGTACTTATATTGACACTTGTTAATGTTGTTAATTGTGTTAGTATGTCCATGTGGGTTGATCCTTAATTTTTTGTTCTTAAACTTCACACACTAAAAAGTATCAACAAAATTTGGTTTCAGGTTACAAACATCATTTTTACTTATTCCAACAAGAATCTGACTTTTGATTTATTGTTTTGAATTTTGTTTATATTGCAGTGATTTTCCTTCTTACATTGGCCAAATAACAAAGCCGATGATAAGCGAATTCTGTGGATTTCTTGGTCTTATTTTATACTTCTTTTCACTTTCATATTGTGATCTACTTTTTATTTTTATACACACACACGCATATATATAATCTCATTTACTTTCGTCAGACTAACGACGAACTTTCGATAATGAATGATATACTGATTTGAAGAAACCATTTCCTTCTCCCGGCTTCATTTTCTTTGACGTAATGTTGGACGCGGTTATTAGGGCAGAATGTTACAATTGCATAATTAAGTTTCATTGTCTTATCGTAAATAAACTTGTCTTGCGTATTCTTCCTTTCAAGTCATTAGTCACCTACAGCATTACTTTTTTTTATTTTACAACATATTGAAATAATTTAAACATCACATTGAAGTTTAATTTTGGTCTCAATTGAAAGGAAATATCATAAAGTTAGACATAAAAAGAAATTTGTGCTGTTTTGAAAATTTGTTTACATTTTCGTCAATCAACAAAACTTCAATTACACCATGATGGCAAATAAACCAACAGAATAACTAAAAACTGTTTTTTAAAAAAACTTCAAAAAAAAAATTAGCGCTAAGAGAAACTTTATTTGAAATAATCAGTTAATGATTACTTAAATGAAATTTGAAAAATAATTCTTTTAACTTAGTGAAAATTATATTTGTTTACAATGAGTTCCTGTTTGCCTGTCAACAAACGATTGTTAATGATATTCCCTTATCCACTGATACTGAAAACCCGTTCAAATTTGCGGAACATTTCATAGGATAATTGAAATATGCATAACCAAAATGTATAAAACCCCATTTTCTTTGTGTCTACGAATGATTTAGATATTTAATAAGTTCGGATGTAAACAGTAATTATAACAATTTTAACCGCCATACACATTGGAAACCCACTCGTCTTCTTTCTTTTTTTTTTCTTTTTTTTTTTACACTAGAATAACAAACTGCATTTATCATGACCATGAATGTAGAAGTTAAATAATCGCTACATTCACTGCGGTGTTTCTGTTTTGAGTAATGACTCGAGAACTAGTTTGATTCACCGTTGCTAGTGAGTGTAATCCTCACTGGGTCTTCCATGAGTGTATCCTTCTGCCTAAACTAAGTTAAGCTTTCAGAACAACGTTATATTTGCATCCCAGACCAAGTAAAACTAAAAATGATTTTTTTTTATTAAAATAATCTTAACATCTAAAATCGAATAATGAACGTATTCGTAGAGTGGGTGAGAAACCAGAATTAATGTTTAATTTATGTTTAATATATAACTATTCACTTTTGTTAACGAAAGGGAATAGTTATATTATATTCAAAAAAATCTTCTTCACATGCTAGTTCCATAATCCAAGGCTTACGGAAGAAATGAATCTTAGAATTTTCTTTATAAAAATCATCTCTATTATATTTTTCTGAAGTTTAGACTTCCGATCTAAATAAATAAACGGCAAATTCTGTCTGTGCGTCCGTGTGTCTGGAACCCTTCTAACTCAGACCACACTTGATCTACATAGACATGTTACACATTTTTGGAATCAGGATTATTCCGGGATTGTTTATTTGGTGCTTGAACATCTAGCATTAAGATTTGCGTCCAGATGAGATGTTTGTGCGTTCGTGTGTTTAAAATCCCTCTCATTCTGACCACACCTGCTCTATATAGACATAATGTACGTTTTCGGAATCAAGTTGATTCTGGGATTGAAAATCTGCGCTTCTTCTGGTGCTTGAACATCTATCATTGGGATTTGTACCCGGATGTGGAGGGAAAAGTTAAAAATTCAGATCTATCTATCTATCTATCTATCTATCTCTCTCTCTCTCTCTCTCTCTCTCTCTCTATATATATATATATATATATATATATATATATATATGTCTTTGAAAACCCTCTCAATCAGACTACACTTGCTCTACAAAGATATATCATATTTTTTTAAATCAGCCTGATCATGGGATTTATTTGGTGCTTGTACATCCAACATTGTGATTTGTTTTCAAATGAGGAGGAAATGTCCAAAACTTAAATCTTAAAAATTAGTGATTTTTTCAAGTTTTTTTTTATTTATTTTGAGTTTAAAGTAATAGAAAAACTTTGTAAATTGAGGAAATCCCCAAAATATCCCAAAAACTTTGTGAATTAAGAAATTCAAGTGTATGTCTTCAAAATGCCTTTGGAATCAAAATTAAAATGAGAAGTTTCGTGACGTGAGGATTTGAAGTTCTTCGGAATTTGTGATATGAACAACTTAATTTTTGATCTGATTTGGAACTTCGTAACGAATTGAGAAATTCTAAGTTATTTCGTCAAAATTATCATTGCTGGACCAGAGGTCTCTTTAGTTTGGGGTCAAAGGCCCAATTTGATCTCGGTAGGAGCTAGCTTAAAAGTTGTTAATAAATAAATAATATTTCGAAAGTTCTCAAGCAAAATATCAATTATGAAATAAATCATTTATTAATAACATTACATTTTTGAAAGTATCTTTTAAACAATGAATGTATCTAAAAATTAAACAAAATGTATCTAAAAAATTCCAAATAAAACAATATTTTTTCGACACTTGACAGATTTTACTTGCCTGACTGAAATGTGAAATTAAATGACTACATTTCTCCATCTTTATAGAAATAGAAATAATTTAACGTTAATATTAAGTCGAGATATTATTTAATATTTTGTAAATATTTCATAAAATTAAATAAGACTTCACTTCAAATATTTCCACAAATGTTTCTTACAAAATATGCTTTTACTAATAATTCATTTATAGATGAATAAGTACCGACAATTTTATTGAGATATCTCTCGCTCACTGTCACTGTCTTTTCCTCATCTCTGTCCGCTTCCATCCCTGCGTGCATACTCCTCCATTCTTCCTTCATGTACCTTTCCTTCCCTTCCACTCTCTCCTTGTCAGTTTGTTTCCTCCTCCTTTTTACATCACTCTAGGGATGAGTTAGGGAAGACAGAGAGCTGTCTTTTCTTCCCTAACTCATCCCTACTCTCATCTCTCCCTCTACCATTCTTTTCTACCTTTCCTCTAACTGCCACTCTCCTCCCTTCCTATGTCTCTTTCCTCTCCGGTTACCTACTCTATCTTACCTCACTTTTTCCTTCTCACTCTCTACCCTATTCTTATCATTGTATCATCCTTTCTATCTCTTTTTTTCTTCCCCTCTCTTCCTTTTCTTTCTGTTTCTCTCTCTCTCCCTCCCTCCCTCTCTCTCTCTCTCTCTCTCTCTCTCTCGCTCGCTTTAGGCCTTTTAGCTACTTGTTCAATATTTTAAGAAAGTACATTTATGCACCATATATTAATTAACCCTCACGTTTAAGCGCGTCTATGTGTGCACGCACGTCTATTCGTATGAAATAATAAAAGAATAAATAACATCATCGTCGCTTGGTGCAAAGATGAGATAATCCTGTATTCCCACTGATGCTAGTGGTTGGTGTTCGATCTTAACCTTGAAACAAACACACTTTTTCAAATTTTCATTTTCTAAGCAGACTAGTGCAACACAAATGCAATCATTGTTACTACTTTGAAAGAATATATTCGTGCTCTATCTCAGCTTTAGTTTTTCAAGCTGTGTAAGGACTGATTCAAATTTAATAAATATTATAAGTAAGAAAAAATAATGTATATTATTTTAACTTCTTCATAGTTTTTGACAAATGTGAAGAGAAAGAAAAGCTTAGTTTCAATTGCTATAAGATCGTCTGATAGAAAGGAGAATGAATACTGAATGTTACTAGTGTGTTCAGTTTCAAAATAACGGCCATATGCCGATGAATTACCTTTACAAGAAAACATCCACGCGCACTCACACACACACACACACACACACACACACACACACACACATATATATATGTATATATATATATATATTTAATGTTTAAACATTATTTTTAATGGATACTCATATTTGAGCTCTGAATGTATTATTAAACAGTATATTTATTTACATCAACCGGCCTGAATAACCGAGAAATCTTGTTAGAACGATATGCATCCTCCATTCAAACCAAAGTTACTCCTATATTGAAGGAAGGTATAATCGAACCAAGTCATTCACCGTGGAAAGCTCAAGCCTTTGTTGTCTCTTCTGAGAACAGGAAAAAGTAAATGACAATCGAATATTCCCAATTGATAAATCAGTTTACTTTTCTGGATGCCTTACATGTGCCAAATAGCCTGAAACAATCTATGTAGCAATCCGGTTATCAAAAGTGTTACCATCATGTAGTTATAAGACCCATCGATAAACTATATACAGCCTTCGAGGCTAGCAGCAAACTCTATCAGTTTTGCAAAATACTGTTTGGCGTAACTAACGGAGTAGCTAATTTCTAACGTGTGATAGACCAGATAATATCGAAAGAGAATCTGCAAGGCACTTTTGCTTACATCAATAATGTTACCATTCGCAGGAAAAATCGAGCGGAACATGACAGAAATCTCAAATTATTTATGGCAGCTGTTAAAAGATACAAGTTTACACTTAACCAAGATAAATGTTATTTTAGGGGTAAACGGATACATAGTAAAAATATTATCAAACCCGAACGTTTCAGTCCATTACTCAACATACCAATTTCAAAAGATTTACCAGCTCTACGCCTTGTATTAGGAATGCTCGCACAATATGCTCACTGGAAACTGCCATTTTCAGATAAAAATCACCCTCTGATAACTGTATCAAAATTCCCGTTATCTCCCACGGCAGAGAAAACGTCTAACATGTTAAAAAAAGACATAGCAAAAGCAGTCATTAATATGCCTGACCATATACTACCTCTTGTAGTAGAGACAGATGCCTCAAAATATGCTCTTTAATACAGTCGGGGAAGCACATATCCTTTTCTTTCCAGAACTCTGTCTAAATCAGGATGCTGGGGTTCTGCAATGAAGAAAAAAGCAATTGTCGAAACGCTGTGAAAATTATTTGATCAGGCGACACATTAAATTAATTACAGCTCAGAAATAAGTTATATTCATATTTAACACGAAAACAACCAGCAAAACCAAAAATGGGAAGATAGTCAGGTGGAGGATGGAACTCTAATGTTACTCGTTCGATGAAAAAACAATGCAGCTGTGAACGCCCACTTTTGTACATGTAAAGAAAATTCATTGTCATTTTTGCCACCCAGGTATTACAGGCATGAATAATAATAAAGCTTTCCTACTCAGTAAAGTATTTGAAAGAGATGACCAACTCATGTAAGACTTGCGCTGAAAATAAACCCAAGTTCTACTGTCAAGCAAAGCCATAAAAACCACGCAGCCCTAATAAAGAATCACACTGGATTTTAAAGATCCACTTTTGTAAAAAAAAAAAAAAAAAAAAAACTCTGCAAATACATATTGACAATAATTCACGAATAATAGCTGTTTTCTTTCACGATAAACTACCGAGACGTATCCTCTACAACTCTACACTTTGCTCATTTTTTCCGTCTTCGAACTACCCGCGTATATTCATTAAGACAGAGTATCTTTGTAAATTTCTTTTTCTTTGTTATTCATACATTTTCAGTTCTTTGTTTACTTATTTATTTTTCCCTGCTTTTTGTTAAAAAATAATTTAAAGTAACCAAAAAATTGCCGATAAATGTTGGTCAATTAAAAAGAAAACCTGTTTGATGCGCAAAAGAAACACTTAATCAACAGTGACTTCTGAGGACATAGCTATTGCCAAAAGAGTGAGGACCAAATAGATTCAAGGAAAAGTATGGAGGCCAAAAATAGCCAAAATAAAGAAAATGTGTTGCCAACTGACTCAGGTAACAACAACAATGACAACATCAAAGGCAAAGACAAAAATGTAGTCCTTTTGCTGGATGCCTCCACCGAGATGCATAATCAAAATGACAGAATTCCTGGAGAGAGCCAAGAGTTACAAACATCTTATCAAAGAAAATCGGCTCTTAGTAGATTTTCAGAAATTACAGAATGCTAAAAAAAGAAATTGTGTCAGTCTTTGTGATTGACAAGCGTTCGCTAAAATTTGTCGCACCACAAAAAGACACAGTGATAAAATCTTTAACGTACCTGTGAGTTAAACACCAAAGAGTCATAAGAGACAAGAAATATTTCATGTAGGACCCTCCAACTATGGGTTAAATAGCAAGACAGGTCGAGTTCTATAGCCTTGATTGGCAACTATTCTACCACAGAAATAAATGGTAACCTACAGCGGGATAATCTGTTCACTAGTCATGGATCGAAAGACATGCTCGCTCAAGCATGTATCACGTATTAACTGACTAATTTATTAAAGGAAAACATGGCTGCTTTTCTAACTCAATTTTGGCAGATACTCAGTGCTTCCTCTCACTTGAACGGGGGTGGGAAAGTTTCGAAATTATGATTGACCGTAAAGCCTTCATTCTGAACTGTCTGGATGTTGAAGGCCAGAAAATGTCGGTCACTCTGACCGGTTATAAACTAACTTTCTGGAAGAGTGGAGATACTGGTCAACTTTGTATCTGTTATTTCTGTCTCACTTATAATAGGTATGCTAGCGACTAGGACCGGTTGGAACCATTCCGTGGGTCCCATTCCTAGAAAATTCTTTGCCGACCGCTTGTGCGGTTGCGGAGACGGAAAAAGTGGGGTGGCAGGCAATTGATAAGACCAAAGGGAACCTTCAGACTGCGAGACCTATGTCCCCAGAAACTACTACGACAAAAGGCATATACAGCCCCACTACCTCTGCCAGTTTCAAGGGCGATTCCCCGTCCATATATAGAAAGAAAAGATCCGACAACAAAGAATTCAATACGAGAACAGCTTCGAGAAGTTTGAAAGATTGAAGCAGCTAAACGAATCAATAAAGAATAAAAGAGTATCAGAAATATTTGTGAAAAACTTATCCCTTCTTCCTCGGAACTGAACTCCACTTGTCTAAAAGATTAGGTCATGGTTATATCTCATGATGAAATCATTTGCCCCCTCTTAACCAAAATGAGCACTCTGAAATGGTTTCATTACCAAATCTAAAAACGACCACTCCTGTATCACTTCCAAATTATCCCCTTCACCTACACTCATGAATACACCCAAGAAATTGGGAAAAAAGACAACGCAGCTCATCAGTCGACAAAAGTATCGCCACACTGAAATAAAAATCCAAACCTTCTTAAAATACAGGAGAGGATATGTTTGATTGACATCGGAACAGGCAGATAAAACAATTACATACTCAAGGAAAATTAAACTTTAAAATTCTGCTAAACCTTAAAGAAATCAATGTAAAAGGCGTTGAAAACCCTAAAAATTTTCCAAAAGCAAAGAGTCTAGACCGTAGTAAAGTCTGGAGATGGATCTCAAAAGATTTGGGCAACAAGATTTTACAAGAAGCAAACAATGCATCCTCCTCGTTTCCACCATTAGCTTTTTTTTATAACGACAATGTCAAAAAGTTAAATCAGTTTTGTTCAGAGAGACTCCCGCTTTTTGGTCACTCCTCTCTTTATAGAACCCTAAAGTTAATGTTCCCTTTCGATATTGGTATTTTGAAAACCCGGATGTGAAGCCATTTCGGGACTTTATTCACAAGTTTGATCTTGTCAATAATTATCTTAATAAGCACCCTCGGGAGGTATTGTGGAGTGGGAAGAATAGAAGCTTGGCTTTGGTGATGCATTCTAGCTACCTCGACCGAGTTCTAGTTAAGAGTCGATGTAGGGCTCTTCGTTTGTCCAAGATTCTATTCTGTAATTTGCTCGAATCATAGGCTCAACCGAGTTCGTGTAAACTTAGATAATCTTATGTTTAGGATGCCTAGCTACTGGAAATTGAACGCATCATTATTTGATGAACGATATTTCCATGATGAGCTGCTATTAATGTTTATGTCACATTGCGACCGTATAACTACAAGAGTTATCATATGCGAGGCTTTTCATGATTACTTTCAGGATTTGTTCACCAAATAGCCCGGTCCTGCTCATTTCGATATCTATTTGGCCGACTTTCCCGGTCTCGAAGCAGCTGAGGCAACTGGGTACGATTGTCCCGTTACAGAGTCTGAGATCTTGAAAGCCCTGAAGCTTGTTGGCCTATAAGATAATTCCCGAATTAGATGTTCTTCCTTATGAACTCTAACTGAGGCAGTTACCCGTTCTTGTTTTCTTGCTGGAACTAATTTACAACAATTGGACAAGGCAGGGGTATATACCCCAACCCTTTAACAGGGGTGTGATGAAGTTACTACGCAAACACAAGAACGGTGGGCATGGGATAGGTAACTTTTGACCTTTGACCTCTGACGATGTTAAATACAGATTTGAAGATTTCAGCCAAGATTTTAGCCAACACATTGCAGGCAGTCCTGTCTAGTCTGATTGGTTCTGAGCAGATTTGTGCTGTGAAGAGTAAGACGATTCAGGACAACCTTTATTTGGTACGCTTAATCATCAAATAAGTATACAATGAAGCCGAGCTAATCAATTTAGATCAGCCCAAAGCATTCGATAGGGCTGACCATCGTTTTCTAGAGGCTGTCCTTTCGCACTTGGATCAGTCTTCTGTACGCGTGCCTGGTTGGATGTAAATGGGGAAGTATTGTCCCGCTCTATTCATCAAGGTCATCCGTTTTCGTATTTGCTTAACGTTCTTGCGTTAGAGCCTTTCCTTCACAAGTTAAAGGCTTATCCGATCCAAACGCAAAATTTCCTCACCTGGTGCTACTATTTCGGCCAGGTACTCCGCTTATTCCGTTGAAGTTTCATTTCTTGTGTCAATGTTTCTATGTTCCACATTAGGATTATTACTTGTCCTTTTAACTTAGACGACGGAATTTTACTCATATTAGAAAAAAAAACAGACGTGCAGGTAGCGTAACAGTCACCGGCCCGTAATGTGGAATTGGCGAACCGAATTCAAATTCAATTCTTGTCTGTTATGCTCAAATCGAACTAATGTTCGTGAAAAGAATAAATCCATTTTTCTTCTTCTAGATAGTGTAGTATAGACTTATTTTGATTGACAGCTAGTCAAGGAGAAAGACAATTCCAAATTGTAGAGAAGGTCGGAGGAAAACTACTCCACTGTTTTTCCAAAGATGTCGCAACAATTTCTAAAGACATAGCGATAATAAAGAAACGGAATATGTTCTGAAGACACATGACTTTAAAAAATTAAAGATGAGTTGTCATTACTTTGAAAACATTTTGAAATTTTAAGTTCGTCATAGAAATTCCGAGATGTCATTACAGGAAGTGAAGAGTAACTTTATACTGCTATTATTAATCTGTTGCTTGAAACAAACATTAGTGAGATTTCTGTTAGCAACGACAAAAATGATGCAGGTTCTGTTTTGGCCCCGAAACATGAAAAGAAAACTTTAGTGAGATAAGGTATGGAATGAAAAAATGTTTACCACTGCGTATGAGAGAGAGCCAAGGAGTACTGAGAGATAATAGAAAGAGAGAGAGAGAGAGAGAGAGAGAGCGAGAGAGAGAGAGAGAGAGAGAGGCTGCATTTAAGATAAAAAGAGGAGTGAAGAAAATAAAGATTTAATGAATGGCGAAAATAATCAGCCAACGTTCAACTTGTATAAATGAGACACGCGTATCATTTCAAAAAGTTAAACACTGGGATATTATTTTCGTGTGCGTATACACGCCTGCGTGTATGCATTTTCATGTGATGCGTTTCGTCCCCTAGAACTTCATCAGACTAGGTTTGTTTACGTTGATGCAACTAACATGCGTATGATACGAGAATGTTGGGTATGTTAAATTTAGATTTTTGTTAATGTTTTGGTCATATAATCTAGCCAATTTTATCAAGATTCATTTTCTTGTTCCCATCATCTTTGTTACTAAGCATCCCACATTGTGATAACAGAAGATCTGCCAAGAATGCTGAAACGTTCTAAGAAACCGGACGCAAATTTACTGTGGCTGAACTAGCGATTAAAGCACTTTCCAAACATTTACGTCATAGTGAATTATTTTATCTTTTAATTCGAGTTGCATTTTGTATGTCAAAATTGTGGTCAGTCTCGTTAGGGTGAGCAACTAAGCGTTTAATGTGTTATTTTATTAAAATATCTCTTTTGTGTTTATATAATATTTTTTTAGACTTCTTCGGGTTTCTCCAATATATCTTTTCTGGCAATCCCTGGTGATGTGTAAATTACTCCTTCAGGTTTTGGCTCGTTGTTTTGTTTTGTATTGTTTTAGATGTAGTTGTGAGAAGTTTTAAGCTGAGTTTAGATAAATTCTTTTCAATTGTAGTTGTGATAGAGTTAGTGGGTAGAACAATATATTTTTCTGATTCGTTGGGACAACGGAGGAGCCGCTTTTCTATTTCGGAATAATTTATGAAACCTTTTTTTCACTTTGTCATACCAAAACTGTTCTTAATATATTAAACTTTATATATCAATTCATCGCTTTCTTTACTTTAAGTTACGAAACTGAGTAAAAATGTCTAATTCGAGAGTCAGAGAAAGATTTGTGTTTAAAGGTAGTATTCACTTTGCTTGGTCATCGATGCACTCTGTAGCCGAGCGATTCAAAGCATATATAGATGTAATAATGTTTCTCCGGGGAAACGCAAGCTCAAATCCTTCCAGAGAGCGCATATTTTTGTCTAGTAAGATTTCTCGAGGCTGGTAGACGAAAATAAATATACTGTCTAATAAATAAACAGAGCGTCTACTTAAATACATGTATCCACTAAAAATAACGTTTAATGAAAATAGTGAACACGCCGTTGTTCGACACGATGCTGTTAGCTAAATTTTGATCTGAAATATTCAATGTACATTATTTTATCTGTGCACCAATGAATTAAGTACATTGCAAAAGAAAGAAATTATGTTGAAAAACAAATGTCAATATCCGTTATACAACCTGCACGTCTATATCCAAACATTTGTAACTTTTAGAGACTTCAAATATAAATACCCTTAATACGAGACATAAATCTATTAATTATTTGATCACTTTTTTTTATCTCATTTATATTGATTAACTTTCGCTTCTTCTCTACAAGATTGAGTTTTTGTTTATCACTATTTAGGTTCAAATTAGTTATTAATGCTTGTGAATATGCAATCTACACACAATGACAAATTCTGACACAAAGTTTGCGATTGATTAATACTTTCTACTTTTTCAGTGATTTAATAGATCTATATATAAAGATGTATTAAATCATTGAAAAAGTAGAAAGCATATGCAATTTCATAGGTGCTGGTGCATGTGCTTCTGTGCACCATCTACAGATCTGTGTGTGTGTGTGTGTGTGTGTGTGTGTGTGTGTGTGTGTGTGTGTGTGTTTACGCCTTTCTTAAATTGCATTCTCTCGTGTGCGAGTAACAATGTGTGAGGAGGGGATAACAGTGGCGGCTGCAAAGATGCTAGAGAGGGCGTCCTCACTGATACAGACTTGTCTCCTCCGGGTGGGAGGTTTCTGACAGTTAATGATTCTAAATTGACGTTAGGGAGTGTCGCAGGGAGGAGGTCTAATCGGATAACGCCCGCTGTCATCGTCACTGACCGTTCACCGACGCTAACGTTACTGGCAATGGTTTTACTCATCGCCCACGATATGAAGTCGCATTCATCAAAAACACTAGATGTGCGAGTATTTTACAAACTATAGATGTGTGAATCGAATCGAGACGGAGATATTCCAATTTGGGTCTTTTTTTTTAACTCCCACTCTTCATGCAACCGCATATATAAACGCTTTAAAAGTTTGTAAAATATTCAAAATTTAAGTTTGTGAACCATTCAACATTTAAGGAACTACGAAGAATCGAAGGACTGCAGAGACCGTAGAAGAATGAGCACCACTTAACAGGAAACCAGACGCCAGAGATTTAAGGAGAAAGAGGGGAAAAAAAGTAAGGACGGCTTTCATATATATTTTTATTTACCATCTTTATTTCGCTCAGTAAATGTTTTCTACTTTGCTGGAGTCAATTTTCTTAATACAGTTCTTTTATAATTTCCACTTCGTATTACATATATGAGAAATCTATTTTTTCTCTTTCTTTGTAGCGGTAAACTTTTAAAAATAAACTGACTTTCATTGATGCATTATTTTATATTGTACACTCACTAAAGTCTGAGTTGTGGTTGAGTGAATTCGCTTCAGACTTTGTCCTAAATAGTTGTTACATATGCATACACTAAAGGAAACAGCGATAAAAGCAGACAAATAGTATTTACTATTGAAGATGAAACGATTATTTTATTAGCCTGCATGTTTCTGTAAGTTTTGAAAATATCCAGTTAACTTTTAAAGAAAATATAAAAACTATGATCTGTTTTATTTATTTATACTGCTCTTATTCACAGTTGTTGTTTTCTGGAGTACAAGTTCGAATCTGATCGGTCACAATTCCTTTCATATTTTGAGTTTGTGACAATGACGATTTCTTAAAGTTTACATTTTTATTGATATCAAATTATATTTTTAAATTTTAAATACTTTCATTAAAATTTTCAAATCATCTTCGGGCATTTTTATACAACCGGACAAATTTATGCTACACATTGATTGCCCTGAAAAAAACATATTTTGATGATTACAGATTATAAAAGGTTGAGTTAATATTTCAGCAGTTTGTGAACCTGATAAAATAAAGTAACCCAACTAGAGGTAAGCATGAATTATTCTCGACAAATTAATATTTCTTACTTTCCCGAATTTTATCAAGGTATAAATTAAGTGACTAAAAAAGGTGCGACACATATGAAACTTGATCACAGGTGCGATCCCCAAGCGCCTAGGTTATGAGTAAAATGATTTTAACCAATCAGCAACTTCGCAGATCGAGCCACAACGACGTGTTATATCCGCTGCCAAGCAATTCGAACATAACCACACTTGAGTTTTCCTCATGGCTGGGATTGTTGCGTACATTCTACCGATGCCAGTAGCTAATGTTTGCGCTCAGGAATAAATCAGAATTTTCAAATCATTTGGCAGGTCCATCCTATTTGGAAGCTTAATTGCAACATATATATATATATATATATATATATATATATATATATATATATATATATATATATATATATATATGGGGTTTGGCTAGTTTTGAACCTTTTAAAACTCTTCAAATCTAAATCAGCACCATCACTTGATAAGACACAAGAAGTGCAAAACTAAACACTTGTAGTGATATTATAACGTACTTATGTTATAAATTTTAAATGAATATTATATATATATATATATATATATATATATATATATATATATATATATATAACGATTTGTTTGAACATTATTCTTGATCGATACTCATATTTAAGTAGATATTCTGTTTTTAGTTAAACAGTATTATATATTTATATCTGCTGGCCTGATTATTTACGATGAATTTTTATTACGAAAATATGTGTTATTCGAACCTGCGACCCCTATCCACATCGGGGAAGCTACCATTTGATCTGGTAACTAAGTTTCGTTAATCTTCGTTAATTTCCGTAACATATATATATATATATATATATATATATATATACTTCTAATAATTTGAATATGATTTTTGCAAATAAATATGTGTCCTATTTGCTTTTGGCAAGTCATTTTGCACCCAAAATCAACGTTCTTGCAAAATGAGCCACGGTGACTTAAATAATTGTGGAAACCGCCTCTCGAACATAATGACAACGAGTAGAAAGATTTCATGACTTGTGTGATAACAAACGTCGCCAATCCACATGTGAATAAAAAATAAATATTTCGAAAGGAGGTTCCAAATTAATAGTAGCTCCAGATATGGAATTCAAATATTGTATTAACGAAGAAGAAATTTGCAAATTTTAATCAGTTAGTTGCAATTATTTAATATAAACAAACTGTTTTACGATTATTTGAACTGTTGATTCGATTCTATGAAGAAAATTATGCCGGGATTTATTTTGATGAACACGCTCCGTCAGAGACTCTGTAAAATATATATATATATATATATATATATATATATATATATATATATATATAATTAAATATCGAATCTATTTTTAGTTAAGCGATTTATAATTACGCTTATTTTGCCGTCTATATTTTTGCAAACATCATGAGTGAATATTTCATTACTTATTTTGTTTACATCTGTTTTGAAATTGAGTAGCTGGAAACAATTAATCATGTTGTTTTTAGTTTTCTTGTTTAGCAGTTTGCCACGTGCCACAGATTCGGCAGTCCAAATAGCACAACATGGTCCTCTAAGTTTGCGGTTATTATTATCACTGTTCAGAGCAGACGCTTTTCAAAAAGTCGCTATACAGCCCTGGGAAAATGCAATAGATAGTTATTATATGGGAACAGTAGATATTACTCCAGATAAAATAAAGCCATTTGATGTGGTTGAGATCAAACCTCAAGGTTATTTACGATAACGATGGTAATGGACTTAACCAGTCTCAGCACAAAGAAAAAAATATATCGAGCGATGAGCTCGATGATAGATAACTTTTCTCACAATTTTTGACTATATAATAAATATGACAAAACATGATGACTGTATTTTGCCCAGACTTCCAAAATATACTTAATTGTAAGAAAGAAAGAAAAGAAGTATTTAATAAAGAGTTTATGAAAATTAACAGAGATTTTGCTAAATTGAGCTCTCTCTCTCTCTCTCTCTCTCTCTCTCTCTCTCTCTCCCCTTATATATACAGGATGATTGAAAAGTAACTCCCCATTTTAAAATACTTCTGATTTATTTATTAACTAGAACTTTTACAAGAAATGGATATAAGAAGAAAGCTTTTTGCATTAGATTTTATTTAAAATTCGATATAAGCACCAAAACGGATTTCACCAGGAACTCTTGTGGTATGGAAGACATAACTTGTTGTATTCGCCCTTCAAGTTCTTTCAAAGTCTCGGTTTGGTATAGTAGACTTGCTCCTTTGACCAACCCAAAGAAAAAAAGGCAGGTCTTCTGGCTGATCCCTCATAGATAAAATAGGGAGTTACTTTTCAGTTGTCCTATAAATAGGAATAGGAACGTGCTTGAATAGACGTTCAGTTTTTGTTTTTTGTTTTGTTTAAAACAACGTGTATTACATTTACCGGTCTGTGCACTCGAGAAAACTTAATAAAAAAGTATTCTTTCCAACAGGGTCTGAATCTGTGTTACCCTTTGTAGAAGAAACAACCGTCTGATCTGATGTCTCTTCGGCCCGCTCGGCCACATATCCCCTCGTTCAGATTTTCTCGAAAGCAACTATAGTTACTCGGTTTCGTACCCGAGACGTAAACAAAGCAATATTCAAAGAATTTATTGATTTATTTTTAATCCGACATTTGTATCGCTTCAAACGTTACTTTTAGTGGATACCCGAGTAACAGACGGTTTGTTTTCTATACGATATATGTTAAAGTGCTTTTTTATTTTAATTGTGAGATTTTTTATTAGTTTTGTAAATCTTATTGTAAGTTTGTCTTTTTAATGATTTCTTTTTAACACATTCACAAGTCTTTGTAAGTGTGCATGCCACCGCGTTCAGCGAGCATGTGTGTAAACAAGTTTTGCAACAAACAACACAGATCAAGGATATTCACGGAAAAACAATTACTAGAGGATTAACATCTCGTGATCACCACTAGTTAATCGGTATATTTATTTATTTCAGAATCTCTATCAAAGGATATTAAGTACTAGAACTAATTTTAATGTTGCCTATTAATATATATACACACATGCACGCACACGCTTGTGTGTGGGGGGGGGGGGGAAGATGAGAGTGTTGATTGAGACGGAGCTCCATAAGATTTACCGTTGGTACAGAAGACGAAATGCTCAAACTGAACCCAAATTTCAGGTTAAGCTGCTTCTATTCACTTTATACAAATGTTATTGTCAAAGGCATGAATCCAATTCTCCCTGAATTCTAGTCTATTGTTATATATCTCGACAAAATGTATTGTTACTGGCTATGACACGATTATTAACAAGAGATGATTGAGACAATCCAAGGGAAACCCGTTATGCTGTATCTATTTAGGAGCAAGAAAAAGATGTTGCCTTCATCATCAACCTCATCAGTAGCTATTAAACTATAAATGCTCTCTCGAAAAAGGAATTAAGTAAAATACGAAATATAAGCAGAAAGGAAAGGAAAAGCAACTGAAGACTGTGATTCACAGTGGCAGGCACACTTTTTTAATTTTGATTTTATAACGATATTTGCTATGGTAGTAATGATTATCTTTTTATGACAAATGCAGATATAAATCATGCAAACAGTATATAACACACAATGTGATGATTTCTGTTTTATTGGTTACGTAGCCTTGTCTCCTCTTCTTAATAATAAAAAAATTCTATTGCCATGGCAACAAGTGACATTACTCGACTCTAATACATGAATATGTTTTTCGCTGGTATAATAACGGAAGATTTAATTAGTAAATTGGGGATGTCAAACTACTAATGCAATACTTTTTGTTTCTTTTGTTTTGTGTTAGTTTTCTTTGAATATTTTCCCCGTCATAAATCATTATAGAGTTAAAGGCAGAAGTACATTCGATATTAGAGTTAATTGTAGAAGCAAACTATTCTATCTTATATATTTAGAAAATACAGTGAGTGCAATTACATAAATATCACCATCAATTTGTACGTTATGGTTAAACACGTGATTCATGAATCAACACGTGATTGTGGTCACTAGCAATTTTATTTTCGTCCCATATAGAGAGACTTTCCTTCCATTCACTCTTAATCACAAGGTAGTATATATTTTAAGACAAAATATCCGACAATTTTTAACCAAATGTATAAAAAAGCCATTCAAGAGCTATCTCTTTTGAGAGCAGATAACTGCAAACGTGCATTACAGCGATCGCTTGATTTGCCGGATATTCTTGAGAAAATTTGACTTTCAATGCAACAAAAGATGTTTCCTTTGGTTTCTCTTAATATACAGAAAAATGTGTGTGTGTGTGTGTGTGTGTGTGTGTGTGTGTGTGTGTGTGTGTGTGTGTGTGTGTGTGTGCGCGCGCTTTGTTTTTTGTTTTTGTTTTTGTTTTTTTGTTGTGTTTTTTAATTTTCTCACCCCAGTTCCGGAATAACGTCTTGAAAGACTAATGGAATTTATTTTGTATTAATAGAAAAAAAAACTATAAACTAAGCTCAAAACAAGATTTATCTCCCTTGTATTGGCTAGACCAGGTGATAGTGTCTTCTTCATGAAAATAGCAAGTGGTTTGCAGATATTTCTAAAACGGAGAAATAACTTTGTGAAAAAAGAAAATTCAAAAATAACAATCGGGGAAATTATTGAGACTCACGTTCTAATAATAGAAGTAATGAAAAAAATCTTGTTTTATAATGGGGAAATTTTGGGAAGGCAGGGTAGAAACATTTGCTATCTTATTGCGGCTTATTATAGTTGCGAAACAACTACAGTTTCATTTATAAAAACGTTTGAGAGTTCATAGATAGATAAATTGGTTGATTGTTGCAAATTCAATAGCGGCAACAGACCAGCGAAGAAGAAGGGAGAAATCAAAACTGCAGTCGCAATACTTATCACGTTGATAGATTGATAGCGGTTTCGACTGAGATAGAGAGATAGATAGATAGATAGATAGATAGATAGATAGATAGATAGATAGATTTTGATATCTTTATGGGTTTCTTTCTAATTTTTCTACTAAACCATAAATTTGAATCTACAACAATATTCTCTTAGCTGTTTACTCTTTCTCTTCTATCTTCTATTCTTATATTCTTCCAAGTATGTTGATTTTTTCTGTTACTCTATGTAAGTTCGAATATATTCAATGCTACTTTTATTTAAAATTTTTCTTTTAAATATTAGAAAGGCAAAATTATTAATGATTTCAGTGAATAATATAGTTATGGAGAGTTATAACAAGGAGAACATTTCGCGCAAATGAATATGCCATTTCTTTTATTCAGGTTTCAGAAGATTGAAAACTGTGAAAATATGAAAAAAATTAAAACTTAATTTTGTCTAACCACTGGAAAAACATGTCACCATCCCTGTCTTTACATTATTTGCTATTGTTTTGTGCATGAGTAACAAAAAACGAATCCTCCAAAAAGTGTTTATATAAATAGCCTGAAAAGAAAACAGAAAATAGACGAAATTTGAAATGAAAATTAAAAAATATTTGAAATTGCAAATCGGAATCCATTTGAGAGCTCTTGCATTTCAAGGCATTGTAAAATAAAAAGATGCTGCTTTCAAAACGTGGGGTATCTCATTCCTGATTTTACTGAAACTCTTTAATATATTTCTGAAAAATTAAAGTGTCTATCTATCTATCTATCTATCTATCTATCTATCTATCTATCTATCTATCTATCTATCTGTATATATATATATATATATATATATATATATATATATATATATATATATATATATATATATCACTCAATAAATCCCGAGCCTAACTAATGAAACAACAACTTTTAGGAAAAATTCGACTTTATTCATCAACAATCAACATAGTCTTTTTCTGGGGTGTTACACTGTTTCTAACGTTTCTCTAAAAGTTCTATGCCATTTTTGTATAACGATTTTGTATAACGTCTTTGGTCTCAAAATATGCCTCAGTTTCCAATATCACTTCTTCATTAGAGCCAAATTTATTTCCCTGGAGCATTTTTTTGAGGTCTGCAAACAGCTAGTAGTCGTTGGGGACCAGATCTGGAAAATAGGGTGGATACGGATGCAATTCGGAATGCAATTTATGCAGTTTTGCCATCGTTGCAATCGACTTGTGACACGGTACGGTACGTTGTCTCTCACCTACTGCTGTCCACTCAGCTGAATGCCGATTTAACTCCGCTGTGAAGTGAGAGATCCAAGTTTCATCCATCGTCATATATTTACGCAAAAAAACTCTTTCTTGTTGCGTTGAAACATTTGCAAACAACGCTCTGAATCGTCGATGTGTTGTTGTTTTTTATCGACTGTGAGCAAACGTGACAACCACTTTGAACACAGCTTTCTCATCGACAAAAGGTCATGCAAAATGATGAATACACTGCCTTCTGATATCTTATGCAACTTCAATTTACGATCGACCAAATCGAGATTGCGGATTCTTTTGGTGTTTTCCAAGACAACTGCCGGTTTTGGGCACCATTTGTGTCTGTACGATCGCGTTTAAAGTCAGCATACCATCTCTTAATAGTTGTTTCTGACGGAGAAGAGTCCGAATAACACATATCAAGCTATTGCTTTGCTTGAACAGTATTTTTCCCATCAATGCTTTATCAACACACGAAATTCAGATTTTTCCATTGTTTTGAAAATTTGCAGCAGTAGCTTCACTCAAATAACTGTAATCTGTAAACTAATAATCCGATTAGGCCCAAATTTTGTCACGTACCATTTTTAAGGTTAGTACTTCATAAAAATCATATGAATTTTTTTATTAGTGGTGTTATCTATATGTCAGGTCCGGGATGTGCTATATTAGCTACTCAATTCTATTTTCTACCGACGATTTTTATTCTGAAGAAGAGTCGGTCAAAAGGTTCTTAGCATATTTAAAACGTGGTGATACTTCTGTATCCCGATTTATTAGTAAAATATGATCACTCTTTTTTTCTTAACATGTAATATATATATATATATATATATATATATATATATATATATATATTGTACTTTAGAAAATGTACAAACTAAAAACTACTGCAAAATTGAACATTTTGTTTCGACATTAAAAGAACAATGTCTCATCAAGTAGTTAATAATGATGGTAATAAACGTTATTTTTTAAAGGAAAATTTAAGAAAACTCACTTCTTTTTATTTTTGGAAAACTTTTTGTGCGAGATAAAGGAGGTAGGAAAGATGAGAAAACAAAAAGAGAAATAAAAAAAGGGAAAGAAAGAGGAAAGAGAAAGACACAGAAGAAACAAAATGCAAAGTGGAAAACAAGAGAGAAAGAAGGAAACGAGCGGAAAGAGCCAATGAAAACAGCGCAGAGAGAAATAGACTCCAAATTTAGGTAGGAAATAAAAATAGATAGATACAGATATCGGTCACGAGATGTCTGGGTTTAACAAAGAGGAAAAAGTGAGAAACTGCACAGAGTGAAGAAAGTGTGGGTGAGACAACAGAGGCAGCAAAAAAAAATAGAAATTTCAAACTTTGGCTGGAAGTGAATTGCAGATAGATACATTTGTTCGTTACATTGTATCAAACTAAATCTTCTGGCATTAAAAAAAAAGGGTGAAATCACATGCACAAACATAGGAATTATTCAGAAAGCTCAGATCTGGGGACATTTAAAAATACAACACGAAGATATAAATTCATGAGTGCTAATATAATAAATTGCAGAAGTAAAAAAAAATGAACTAACCTAAGAGTCTATCATCTCTATAAAGTCCTATATTATTTAAACCGATGTCTTTAAACGCCGAGAAGTTGTACAGAAGAAATACTCCAACTAAATCTGAAGACTCTGCAGAATCCAGACTTTCCATAGATAAATCAAAATAATCAGTTGAATTTTTAGTTCATTGTTCGTTAGCGTGGATAAGAACTGATTTTCTGCAGTTCAAAATTGTTAATTTCCTCTTTAGAAGTGTTTGAATAACATTCAGTGAAGATGGAAGAGGTTTTTAGATACAGATGAATAAAATTCCATGATGTCGAACTGAAGAAAAGTAGAATTGTTTTTATCGTCGATGTTCTTGAACCAGTCGATTACTTCCAAAGTAACACTCCATTGTATAAGTTTGAGTTGATTTTTTATTTGAAGGTTTACTCGTTCTAATATTAATTTACTGGTTTTATCGATCTCTGATTTAGTTGGATTATTTCTTCTGTACAACTGGTTTTACCGATCTCTGATTTAGTTGGCTTGATAATCCTAGTGTGTAATTTTCGGTGGAATTCAGTCTTGTGATCTTTCAAGCCTTCTCCGTAGTAATTTTTGAAACTCTATCACTGATTTTTAATTTGTCAATGATTAGTTTATCCGAATGGTTAATTGTATCAATATAATTAAAATGCTTAATGTTTACTTTTTTATAGTAATTCATTACCTTTTTTTTTATTAGGGCTTTGTACTCCTTGGGATCCATTTTATAAAAATTAGAAGTTTTATCCTATTTCACAAAAATCTGATTAGATTCATTTATATTTCGAACCAATGCATCCAAGTGTTTTTAAAAATTCTTTTTATGTTTATGGAAAATGATATTGCTAATAATATCAAATAAATCATTCGCAAAGTTGAGAAGTTTGTCAATGCAGTATTTAGATTTTTAAGTATCTTTAATATTGGAAACACTCTGATCTTTAATGAAAAAATGTGCCCTCCGTCTCATCCTTCGTATTAATTTTCAGTCTTTAGGAGTAACTTTTGAAAGTACTACTGTTTGTCTAGAATAGGAATATTTTTCAGCGAAATGTCGAAATGTTCAAATTTATATTAATGACAAGAGTGATCAACTTTACATAGGAGCAGATTATAATCCTCCATTTAATCGGTTAATTTTAAACTGGGACATAAATTTCTTAAATTAATTGATAAACATTTTCCCCAAAATAATCCTTTAAGCAAAATTTTCAATAGGAATACGCTAAAAACTCAGCTATAGTTGCTCTAACAATTTAGAAAAAAATAATTAAATTACATAACAATAAATAAATTGAAATTATACAAATTCTACTACTCATTTTAATTTGACCCATGATAAAACTTTTGTAATTGTAGAAACCCTAACTATTGCACCTTATCTAATAAGTGTTTAACTAATCCCTGATCTGCATGTGCTCTATCTCATCTGTAGAAAATCCAAGGGTTACGAAAGTTTATATTGATAATACAATAAACTTTTTTTAAAAAAGCGTTTTTACAATCATCTCTCATTTTTTTCTAATAAGGATAAGCAAAATATGACATTATTTTCTAACTATCTTTGTAAGTTAAATGAAGAAAATAAAACACCTAAAGTTAAATGGAAAATTCTCAAACAGGCTAGAATATCTAGATCGGTAAATAAACCATGTTTTCCTTTGTCTACAAGAAAAAATGGAAATTGTTAAATACATGAAAAGTAACATATTACTGAATCAGAGGCATGAAACTACAGTAAATTGTAAACATATTAAAGAATTAACCTCACAATCCTGCTAGAATAATAAAATCTAAAGTTTGAAATTACAGCAATTATAAACTTTTTCCAGTATTAATCTTACTACCTTGTTAATGTTATTTTTTAACTATATGATCTTCCTTCTTATGTTATTTTATCTTTATTTGTATCTTTATTATTATATTATTTTCTATTACAAATTGAGATCTATTTACTGTTATAAATTTAAGTTTAATTTTAATTTTTACTTTAAAAATTAATTTTTCTTTAATTTTTATTATTTTTTTAACTTTTAATTTTAATTCTAATTTTATTATTTTTTATTTTTGTTGTTTTTATTTTATATTACTTTTTAATTTTAAAAATTTCTAAATATTTAATTTAATTTAATGTTTAAAGTTTCATTTTTAAGGTTAATTCTTTTTTTTTTACTTCTTCAATTTATTATATTAGCACTAATGAATTTATATTTTCATGTTATGTTTTTAAATGCCAAAGGATTGAGTTTTATACAATGTAACGAACAAATGTATCTATCTGCAATTGACTTTCGGCCAAAGTCTGACATTTCTTTTTTTTTTTTTTTTTTTTTTTTTTTTGCAGCTTCTGTTGTCTCACCCACACTTTCTTCCCTCTGTTCATTTTCTCATTTTTTCCTCTTTGGTATGCCCAGACGTCGCGTGACCAATATCTGCATCTATCTATTTTTACTTTTTACCTAATTTTGGGGTCTATTTCTCTCTGGGCTTTTTTCTCCCGTTTCTTTCTTTCTCTCTTGTTTTCCCCTTTGCTTTTTTATTTCCTCTGTGTTCTTCTCTTTCCTCTTTCTTTCCCCCCTTTTTTTATTTCTTTTTTTGTTTTCTCATCTTTTCTACTCTCTTTATCTCGTACGAAAAGTTTTCCCAAAATGTAAGGAAGTGAGTTTTCTTAAATTTTCTTTTAAAAAATAACGTTTATTCCCAAAGTTCAATGTACTCTGGTGTACCCCGTCTGTCCACGACTGGCGCTATGCATGCAACTACGCACAACCCCGTCTGTCCACGACTGGCGCTATACAAGCAACTACGCACAAGAAACTACCGGACCTACACCGGATAAATCTCTCTCTCTCTCTCTCTTTCTCTCTCTCTCTCTCTCATGTGTTTATATGTTAAAGTTCATCTATATCTGTTTCCGTTTAATCTTGTGCCAGTAACATAAAGATTTGAAAATATGGTGCTTCCTACTCTAATTTATTCTATACTAAAGAAATCATAGTAAATACCACGAAAACGCGTACAACTAATTTTTTCACCTTTTTCTTGTGTGCAATGAGACAGAATGAAATTTAATGTTTACGTATCACATGCATCCTTGTCAGTTTAAAATATCAATACGGTTTGGTATTAAATATTTGACAAGATTCTCTTTATTTATATTTTGTTTTACTGGGTTATGATTCTAAGTAACTGCTCATTAGCATGCATCGAAAAATGTACCAATGTCTTCAAATTTCCGATTCCTCGAATGAAGCGAAAATGAATAGATTTTTTAATACAGCGTGGAACATAATTCGTGAACAAAATACTGAATATAAAAATTATCGGGGAGTTTAGTCGACTGCAATCATCTACGATGGTAACGTCATTCAGACGTATGACATTCTGTTAGCACGAGGAATTTGTCACAACTGCGAAAGAACATCATAAAAAATAACAAACAAATCCTTTGAAGGTGCAGTTGGCGAAAAGTTCGCTATGGTTTCACCGTGAAATGAAATGTTGATTTTATTGTAACAATGATTACGTCAATCTTGCACTGGAGATTTCTAATTGGACGATGTCCGACGATCTGATACAACAATTAAGAATGATAACGATCAAATCTAGATATTCGTTTAGAATAATCAGGGTTATATGCCTCGAGATATTCAACATACTCAACATTTTCAAATCAAGTATTGAAAAATTATTTGCCCTAAATTGGTTAGTTGCTTTGATGTTTAGACAAACCTTAATGAACCGGATTTCGTAAATGTTACGAAACATACAGGTTATTTAAACAGATTTTGGTGAACATTGAAAAGTAGGGATTTTTCGAGTGATAGCTGGGCAAGAGAAACAAAATACTACTAACCATACCTGCTTTCATCCAAAGTATGTTATGTTGTGTATGTAGTGCGATTGGACGGAAGTGAATTATGAATTATTATGTATTTCTTATGAGAAACAAAACGATTGATTCGAATAAGTACAACACCCAGTAAGACTATTTTAGACAGTAATTGACAAAAAGTATTATGGTGTAATATTCTAGAAATGGTTTAATAAATTTCACTTTTTTAACTTATACTTTCACTACTTTTGTTAAGTCAATAACCTATTATCATCACTTCAAATTACCTTTGTGAAAATTTCTGGTGCGAATTTTCTCAAGACAGATTAAAAACAAGGAAACGTCTGAAATAATTTAATATGTATGCTCGTGCGTGCGTGCGTGTGAATACTTAACCTGCTCAACGACATTTAACAATCAATATAAAGAAACACATTGTCTTACATAAAGAAAAATTAAATTTTATATCAGTTAAGCGTCATACGTTATACACACTTGGGCAATCATGTCTCGAAGATTGGGTAAAAGATTTTCTCGCAGTAGGTTGCCATTACTTTATGCGGTAGACTGGTTGCCAACCAATGCTATAGATCCCAATCTGTCCTGTTATTTAACCCATAGCTGGAGAGAAGAGATGGATTAACATCTTTCCCTAGGGTAATTGCGCGTAGGTGAATGCAACGAATTCAACTGGAATTCAAACCCGGCTCTTCAAGTTTTTGTTCCGAGCAGATACCCACTGCACCATAACGCACGTCCGCAAAGTTTGTATACAGAGTTTAATACGAAATCTGACTCCGTTTGATAGATAGATAGATAGATAGATAGATAGATAGATAGATAGATAGATAGATAGATAGATTCGGAGTGGGGACTCCAAGTTATGAAGGATTTGTCTGCTTAGGTAATGAAGCGTCCAACTATTAGTTTTCCGGGATTCGATGCTAATTATTGGCGCCAAAGTTAAAGTTACTATTCATGCAATGTGCCAAATGTATTCATACAAAAGCGTTTTAGCGTTCCTGACAAACATTAACCCTAATAGAATTTGAAGTCATTTCAATTAATCTGCTTCAACCCCGATATTAATTGATTGATAATTTCTTATATCTTAATAATATTTCAAGCTCTTATAATTCGTCATCTCATTATCATCATATTCATTCTTATAATCCTTCTCAGCATCTCTATACCGCTCCTGTCTCTTCCTTGTCCCCTTTTCTGTTCATACAACATCCGGTTTCTTCATCCATTCATTCATTTCTAGATTCATTCATGTTTAACGTTGTCTCTGTTCCAAATCACAAACCTCAATGTTATTGTCGTTTTCTTCAGCCGACTAACAATTTAATTATTTTCTTCAATCTTTTTATCCTTTCCTTTTTTTCTTTGAATTCTCTTGCCTTATTTTATTTATTTCTTTATTACTTTTTACCTACTTGTTTAATTCGTTCTTTTCTTTCAACTTTAATAATTTTTATTTTCGATGGATTCAAATCAACATTGTTCCCTTTTTTTTTCTCAAATCCATCAGTCGAGCTAAACTTCATGTCTTTTCTTTTTGCTAAAGTCTTCCTCAGTACTGACTACCTCTCTCTCTCTCTCTCTCTCTCTCTCTCTCACACACACACACACAGACGCACACACACACACACACACACACACACACACACACACACACACACACACACACACACACACACACACACACACACGTGCCAGGACAACAATTGTCTGCATTCTCTAAACATGCTAATAGTTATTCTGATTTGGATTAACAAATAGCGTATTCGAGTCTCCACATTAAATATTTGTTTATAGTTCGCATACCTACAAAGAAATAATTGGGTTACGGCAAATTTTCTTCTTCTTCTTCTTCTTCTTCTTTATATATATATATATATATATATATATATATATATATATATATATATAATTTGGGTAGTAACGTTGCTTTAAAACATATTTCATTGAACATGACTGACAAGTATATTTAGTTAAATTTTTATTTAGTTTTTCCACCATTCTTACATTTTCCCGTTTGGTGTGAGTAAGGGAATGCAAAATTGTCTATATTGTTCACTGTAGAAAATGCAATTTTTTGTGCTCTTTTGAATACTAATATCAGCATTTATTCTGCGGCCGGAATTCAAGTGAGTTATCTTTTTATTGTTTAAAAAGAAAACTTTCAACATCGCATTACTGTTGAATATATGCTAGGATGTACATATGTGTATACACATATACAATTATTACTCGATATCCGCATGGATTAGCTCTATCCCCGACTAGGAATGGCTACATTGACGAATGATCAAATGCCGTATATAAAAAATAGCTTCATATTTGCATCTAACACATTCTTTCAAAAACTTTAAATTATATCGAGATTCTAATGCCAAATACAATTTAAATACGTTATAAATATGATGTGCGTTGTGGTGCAGTGGATATCGACTCGAAACGAGAAATCGGAGTACCGAGTTCGAATTCCAGTTGAATTCTTTGCATTCACTTACGCGCAAATACTCTTGGAGAAATCCATTGCTTACCAATCCAACTATGGGTTAAATAGCAGGACAGATTGGGTTCTGTAGCCTTCGATGGTACTGTAGAAAGTACTGGCAACTTACTGCGGGAAAGATCTTCTGCACAGTCATTTATGTCTCCTTTGAGACATGATCCGCCAAGCGTGTATCACATATGGCACTTAACTGACTGTTAAATAGTTGTGGTTCAATGTGAAGAAAACATTTAGCAGAAATTAAACAACCTCTAAAAAATTACTTATCGTTAAAATCCTTGTTTGCCTTTGTAAATGATTATAGAAAATTCGGGTTTAAATTCGGGTGTACATTCATTGGCATCGCAGATATTTGTGAAGAGTGATACTATGAAAAGTAGTTCCCCCAGCGCGCAGTCATTTAGAGGCTAGCACACGCCACGATACTTCCACAGATTCAAATTAACCACATTCGTTCCATTTTCTAAATATAAGGAGAAAGTTCAAGACTGATTTTCTCCAAGAACTGCTTTTTTAATGTGGTTTCTTCCCTAAACAAACATTCTTGACCTCTAGTAGTCAAGGGTCAATCGTTATCTTGCCTCCTTATCCTCATAATCTACTTACCATTTCCCCTTTCATTCACAGCACACACTCACCTTATCATTTTTATTGCAACAACTTTACCTTGAGTTGTTGCCGAGGCTTGTATTGGATGAATTTTAGCATAAACAAATCTTTAAAGAAAAATACTAATAATAATTTAGACTATCTGAGCATTTTTAAAGAAAATTGCACATTTCGTGAAAAAGGTCACTGAGTGTAAATAACAATACGCAGAGGATAGTGCGAAATAAATAAATCTTAGGATGAAGATTTTTTTATATGGCGGCTATCATGGCCGCAAGAGATCACTAGGCAGCATTTCATTTGCATGAATTCAGGACAATGCCCAGCGCGCGGCAATTTTTGTTCTTCTGGAATGTTTAAAGAATATTTACAATCTGCAATTAATTGTATCCACGAATGCGAACCTGCTGATATGAATAGCCGACTGTATACATACGTACATTTGCTCTTCATTATGGAGCAATATTTAACAACCTCGTAGATCCTTGATTACTGTAAAATAAGTTCTACTTTCAGTTACATTTCTATTTTGCTTTGGCTACTTCCCATAGAGAGATTGTTAATACATTTTTCTCACAAACAAGACCTTTAAGATTGAGAGTTCGATCCTCACTGCGTAATTTATCTGTGTGAGATTACATTTATATCTAGCTATAAAAACTTCACGCACACAAATTCAGGATGTGAAATTTGTAAATACTAAACACATCAAATACCTTGGTGTATGGATCAGTTCTAACAAATTTAGTATTGGAGAAAAGGTAATTGAACATAGAAGAGGCTGCGCCAGAAATGCAAATTGCTACAAAACCAAAACATTAATCTGAAAACTCGAGTCATTTTCTTAATTAGGCTCATCAGATCGAGACTTTTATATGAATGTCGTGCATGACGCCAAACCTATTCAGTTGTATACAACCGCTTTCTAAGATCAATCGCTAAAAATGTCTTTGAGTGAGTGAAGCCTGATAGTCTTGATAGCAACAACAACTAAAATGGATAGCATATGTAACTCGGATATCAAATAATGACATAATCAATATGTTGACATTCCACACTACTTCAAATAAAATTTTAGGAAGGAAACTCTACGAGTACTAGAAAGTGCGATAACAGCTACTGGACTTGAGAAACTTATTTTTCTGAAAAATTGTTTTAAGATAAAATTTTTTTAAATTCCAACCGAAAGTAGTATTGGCTGCTCGGTCAATGAATACCAAATGTCTTCTTGTATTGAAACAGCTATTATAATTGGCTAGCCTTGAGCTTGAGGCAGTTGTGTGTGCTTCCACTGGAGACCCTGGTTTTTGTTCGAAGTATCTCTCGATGCTAAAGAGAAATAAAACAGGTTTAAGCACTAAAGGGAAAGGTTCCTTCTGTATAATTGTCAATAGATGGTAAAGCCTACCTTATGTTTTGATAAAAAAACAACCTTTGATTGTTGAGTGTCTCAGCAGGGATGCTGTTTTGAATTCCCTCGAAAATCAGTTCCACAAATTCTTACCGAAATCTGATCTTATTTGGTCTAGTTCTCAATTTCGTCTGTTGCTGATCTCTGTGTGTGTGTGTGTCTGTGTGTGCGTGCGTAGAGGTGGGGGTGCTTGTGTTTGGACGCCTGTGTTTATAGTTGCGAGTTATCAATGTTTCTCCGTAAAGGATGCAATCATTTAATATTAATCGAAAAGTAATCTATCTTGGGCAATGGCAACCCGTTCAAAATAGTTCATTTTTAGATTTTTAGATTTTTTTAGATTTTGAAAAAACAGAAGAAACAAGGTGCCACATCTGGGCTGTAGAAGAGCTATCAGGCTAACTGTGTCTTGTACGTGACGGGGGGAAATGAGGAAAATGGGCAGTGAAGAAATTCAAATGGCTCAATGAGGAATCGGATATGGGCAGAGAAGATATTCACAATAGAGAGACCGTGGAATCCTCAGATATTCTTCCAATTCTTACTTCCCTTGACTGCAACATGTATTCTTATTAAACATTTTCTGCTATTTTGTTTTGTTTTTGTTTCCGGTTTTTTGTTTTTGTTTTTGTTTTAAGGCTCCTTGAACATGGAAAACTTTGAACTGAAATCTGAAGCGTCGATAATGAAATTTGTTCTGGATGTCTAAAAAAAAAAACATTTTTAATCATTCGAATAGTTTCCACCAACGAATGGACAAGTTTCAAACAAAATTTATCGCATATTCGCCGTGAATCTCAACGCTGAGTAATCACACAAGAGAGTTTCTGTTTAAATAGATGCAGTAAGGCTTTGTCTGTTATACTAAGGCTTCACAAATAATCCGCATTACAGAGTGGGATGCGTAAATTGTCGCTATTTGTAATTTCATGTATGCGCGTTGATTGTTTTTTATTTTGTCGACTTCACAGTGTAGTAGGGTCAGTTGGACACCGTTTGTGAGAAAAAATAGTACTGTGATGCAATTCACTACTCCAGAAATATTTAGGAAACGTTCTGCTGTACTACTCGGTATTCACGCCAGAAGTTCTAATACGAACATTCCTTCAATCTGAAGAGAGTGTAAATAATTTTAAAACAGTTACTGAGTCTAATTGTTGTTACGAAAGTACGACAGCTTGACAAACTCACTCTGAGTGTTCTGAGAAGAAAAAAACTCCTGAATTTGTTGGTGAATACCTCAGACTTAACACGAGGGTCTAGCTGAAGTGCATGAAAGGTAGTGCTGCTCTGTGTCAAGAGGGTGACTGCTGGAAGATCCTAGTCTGGCAATAGGATTCTGCACCATGCCACACAAACAGGAGAACCAAGTCATAGATGGAGGAAGAAGAGATGGATTCATACCTTTAGCAGAACATATCAGGTTCTATAAAATTGTTGAGCAACCAGTCTAACACAGAAAGAAATAGCAATCTACTGTGGGAAATTCTTCTGCCTAGTCAGTCATGGATCGAAAGAGACATGATCGGTCAAGCATGTACCACGTATGGCACTTAACTGACTAAATTGGCAGGTTTTATTCTTGTTCTATTGAAATTGTAAAATTCCTGATTTCTCTTACACTTCTCTTTCGTGGAATTCTCTAACGACTTTCTTTCCAGTCAATTACGATATTCAAAATTGAAGTGCAACGTTATCTACTGTCTTTTTAAAACCAGTTGTTTTATTATCCTTTATCTACAATAACATTTTCTCAGTTTTTTTTCACATTCTCAGTAACTACCCATTGTATCTTAGTGGTTTTATCGCCTTGCCTGAGGTAAAGTGATTAAAAATATATGCATTTATTCTACATTGCAACGGTTTATGAAAAAACCTCCCGTAGTACCCTTTTTATGATCAAAATGTCATTAGTTTTAAAGATATATTCAACATTTTAACAGAATCCAGATTTAGTAAATATGGAGATATCTTAGCACAAATGTATAAAATAAAATATTTTCTAAAATTGCCAATCATAAAAAAGCTGTTTTTTTTGTTGTTGTTGTTATATGGTAGATTATAAAGACAAAATTACAACGTCCACATTAATTTATTATCAGCATTACCTAGAGCCAGCCTTTTCTCCTTAAGTCACCATAAATTTTTACGCAACTGAAACAGTTTTAAGTGTCACCCTAAAGGAGAGCCAGCTGTTAATAGGAACACCTGTTCCTTTTTTTCTCATAATCGAATGATTTAATTTATCACGCCCTTTTAACTAAAGGAAAAAGTTCTTCAAATTTTCGTTTTTAAAGAAAAATTTAAAAACATTTTTATGTAGAATATAGCTGTTGACCTCACTCCAAATATCGACGCATAAAATATCTATCGAAATTGCTTATATATCAATGTTTAGTTAAATATAGTTAAAATCAATGTTTAAAGTGTACATCGAGCTTTATAATTCAAATTAAAAAGTTTTAACAACTTAGCAAGACAACAAGTTGAGTTAACATTACTTACTATTTCGTTTTTCGTTTTTTAATTCAAACATTTAATGAAATCAGTGTATTTTCAACTCAGTGCAGTAGGTTTCCCAGGTGTGCGTTCATTTTTTACTAATTTCTATGTCCATAACTAAACGATTAAGATTCGCACATGTTTTTCAAGCTGAAAAAAATCTTGTATTTAATTACTAATACTATTTACAATATAGCGACCGTAAATACAAGTGAATCATTTACGTTCTACGCTACAGTTTTTTTCTTTCCGAACCAAGTGCAACAATTTAATAACTGAAAATAGTTCGTTCACTGCGAATGCAGGGTTTAATGATGAAACGTTTACATTTAGCAAAAGTGTTAAGGGGAAATAACTCAACTTATGGACTTCATCGATTAAAATTATGTTAACTTATTCTTCTTATTCGAACTTGAGCAAAGTGTTATAGGTGTGTGCAAATATTTCCAACCTTTTTATTTTCTTTTGAAAAATAAAGACGCATTACACAAGTGAAAACCGGTTTTGCGCTGTAAACTTATTGCACATAGCCACTCACAGTAGCTATTACTTCCCTAAGAACACTATTACTTCCCTAGGAACAGGTTGCTTTATTCTTTAAAATAAGGGAGACAAAAATAACTGCGACTTTAACAACTGCACTGATTAACATTGGAAATGCATGCGTAATGTTCCATCATTGAGAGTAATATGCCTTTTTAGTTGTATATACTTTGCATTCAATTTCCCTTTTTTTTAATACTCATTGTTAAGCAGATCAACAATAGATTTAGTTTATTATTAAAAGTCAATTTTTCTTTCATTAATTAAATTATTGAATTCTTTTGTTTCACTCTACAGTGTTTTTATTCAGGCAACTTCATTATTCCATCCTATCACATCATTTTTTTTTTTACTTTCAATGTGCCTTTTTCGATATTTTAGAAGTTTTTCCTTGATACGATTCTAGAAAAATAATAAATTTTAATTCCCTGTTTTCCGCATAAAGGCCAGAGTATTTTCTAAAATTTAGCCCAAAATGTTTGTTCGATTTCTAAGGTAGAACATTTTTCTAATTTAATTGAACAACAGATTGAGCATTTTATTCGATTATCTTTTACTATTTTTCAAACCAACCAGAGAATTAAATCTTTTTTTTCCCTTAAGAAAATTCTGCAAAGGTTGATAAATGTGCAATATCTGGTGACAGCAACGGATGAAGAAAAACTGACCAAGGACAAATCTAACAATCTTTATCTGGCTGCTAAAGAAATAGGAAGTCTAAAGTTATCCTGATAGAATATTACGTATTTTCTACTAATTTCACATAGACATCAATTGTCGCTTTCAAGTAGTATTACTGGGGGCAGAACTTATTCTAATCAGTCGTTTTTGTTCCCCGGAAGATTATACACATTACATCCTTCTAACCCCTCTACATTCACATCATAAAATACTTTGGATGAAAAAAGTCTTTTGCACAGTTTTGTTTCGTTTTGTTTTACCATCTCTTGTAAAGTTCCTACTTTTCAATGACCTTCAAACTCTGTTTTTAGAAAAGCTGTATTTTTTGTTACGTTTAGGAAATCTGGTCCAGTAAGGTTTATCTAAACATCAAAGCGGCTAACATGAGAAATTTAGCGCAAGTGGTTTATCAATACTTGATTTGAAAATGTAGAGTATGCTGAATATCTGATCGTGGGACATCGTCCAATTAGAAATCTCCAGCACGAAACTTCGCAAACCACTTAAACACGCAGTACCTTCTCAATCGATTTTCTTACATTTGTGTCTCATTTTTAATTTTCATCAAATAAGAAAATTATATATCAGCTATGCTAATTATTTTCTCATTTTTAATAATTAAGGCTAAATTAAAATTGGCGTGTTTTTGTTTACATATAGGAAAATGAAAATTTTCCTATTTATTCTGTAAACAAAAACACGCCAGTTTTGATATCTATTTTTTTCGAATGCACGTTGACATGATAATTTTCACGATATAATGAATATGTCATCTCACGACAAAGACACAAAGAACTAACACTCATTATTGTACTGATGTTTTGTGTTATGTGTGGAATGAATAAAGTTAGCTGTGAATACTCATGTCAACAATGAAGTTAGTTGTGAATACTCATGTCAACAGTTTTAGTCAAATAAAGAAAAATGTTGATTTATCTTACAACAGATTATCTTTCTTACTTTCAGTGAATCTTTGTAAAATCTACGATAACTCTAATTAATAATATATTTTTGACATTTACATCACAAAGACGCCTCTCTACGCACCATTCAAATAGTGAACAAAATTGTTAATAATGAATTCATTTTCTTTCAAGATTATGCTTTTCCTGATTCTTAAACTTAATTTTAAGATATAGAGAAATGCCATTAAATGCATTAAAGCTAGAAATTAAACAAACAAAAAATTTAAACAGAATATGAAGTCAGAAACATGAATGTCAACGCCTTTTGAGAACTTCTATTGACAGTTATGACAGTTATTTGGAACAGCCGAAACTTTTCTCCATTTGCCTTGTTACCGGTAGATTTCCTTTGATTTACACACTATAATTTTTCGAATTGTAGTCGTAAGTTACACCACTGTAGTCGTAAGTTACATCAAACTTTATTCATTTGTTCTTGAGTAAAATATGTTTAGCTAATAACATTAGAGTCTGGAATGGAACTTCGGATTTTTCAACTGATTGATTGTCGCTTTATTTCTCCAATATTCATAATATTCACGTTTGTATCGGCGATGTAACAACACAGGTGTTTATTGGCTTCTGCTATAAAAAATGTCTGTCTGTCTCTCTGTCTTTGTCTCTGTCTCTGTCTCTCTCTCTCTCTCTCTCTCGTACACACACATTTAGGTACACACGCGAGCACGAGCGAGCACACACACGCGCTCGAAAACTAAAATAGATCAGAAGCAATGTAAAATAAATTCATTCTATTGCTCCGTTGCACGGAACAAGTGATCCCATAATTTCCCTAGTTCATCAAACATATTCTGTTTCTCAACTTTAAATAATAATGAAAGATATATATTATTAATAATTGTCAGACCATGAATTTAAAACTAGACCAAAGTGCCTGAAGTCAATATTTGGCGTGCCAAATCCACTTTCTACTTTCATTCATTCATTCATTCATTCATTCATATACACTTGCAGAATTAATGAATTGGTCTTCTTCAAGCGCGATAATCTTCACTGGAAAATGCTAATCTCTTTTATAAAAAATAAAAAGAAATTGTAGCATATGCTTACTATTAGTACTACTAATGTTATCCTTACTACTACTACTACTACTACTACTACTACTACTAGTGTAAAAAAAAGTAAAATATGCAAGAATTAGGGTTTTAATGACTGTTTTTCCAGGGGTGAGTCACTTGTTAGAATTTCATCGAGAATAATAAGCTCAATTTCAACCAAAACCATAATGGCATAAATAATAATAATAAAAAATAATCACTAAGGTTTCTAAATTGTGAACATTTAATGTCTCGTTCGTTAGTCTTTTAACAACTCTGGAAACAGTGTTTATATTAGTTACCGTTGACGATCACAGATTTTACAAGTACAGTGATGATTAATCACAGCAACCATAGACTACTCCATACAGCCACGATTCAATGCGAACTTGAAACGGCTGGTTTGAACATGAAGAGTGGTGACACCCACCTTTCAAACGAGCCTGCAATTATTTGTTTCATCTTTCTTTAAATCTCTTACAAAACGTTTCTTTTGAGATACTCTCTAAAAGTACTGCCACTCTTTTTCTGAGTGAACAACTGTTGCCAGCAACAGACTTATTATTTCTTCTTTCTTTTTTCTTTATTACAGGTACTTTAACTGTTTACGGTCAATGCTGACTGGCTCTACTTGTGCTGATAGTAACTACGGCTGCCGAAATCTCATCATCAACATCATCAACACCACCAATAACAGCAACAAAATCTTGCAGTGTAGATGCACATAACAAAAACCCTAAGATTCTTCTTATCTATTCAATTCATCTGTCCAATTCTGTTCATACTTCTCTCTCATCTCTAGGCTATCGATCTGATCTGTTAATTATTTTCCATTTGCCAAAGTAGAAAAATATAGTCAGTAGATTAATCGCACAACCAAAGTGTATTTGAAAAACTTCAAATGTGAATCACACATTTAATGGACTATAATTTTTGTTGAAAACAAACCTTACGGTTTAAAGTTAGAATTCAAACAAACATGCATACTTCACTTATCCATTGAATGTTTCTCTACTAAGCATTACCTGTCTCAAAAGAGAAAACGAGATTGACATTAAAATAAACAGTAAAAGTTTTCAGTACATTTTGACTTTTGAGTTTTCATGTGTAAAAAAACATCGTATGCATCGCGAAACCATCTTTCCATTTGTCATTTAAACATGTGCATATATCTACTTTATACACAAAATTTACTAGTATGTACTTACTAAATGATGACGACTACAAACTGTAGATGCTACCACCACTAACGACTACTACTACTACTACTACTACAACTAATATTATTACTACTACTTAAAAGGATACAGCTGCGGCTACTATCACTACTAGTACTGATACAACTATTTCAAATACTATAAAGATTGCTACACTTACTACGACAACTAGTTTTTACAAATTGGACTACTAGTGCTTCAACTACTACTACCACTATTAGTGCATACTACCAACAATTATAATAATACTACTATTAATAGTAATATAAATAGTAGTAATAGTAATAAAAAAATACTAATATTGATGTTGCTGCTGCTATTGTTTTTTCAGCTAGTGGGGCTGTAGTACTATCAAAAACTCCGACCTCACAAGAAAGATTTTTTGGCAAAGTCGAAAGTAAAAAGAAAAAAAAAAAAGAAAAAGAAAAAAAATGGGAAAGAATGTTGTTGCTTCGCGGTAAAAACTTTAGAACTACTTCCGCGCCTACCTGTCTTCAAAAAAAAAGGACCACTGATACAATGAGGGCAATATTCTTCATATTGTTTGCGGCCAGTTCATCTTCTGAGATATTCATCCAAGTTGCTGATGGAGCCAGTAAGGTAACATA